>JAGTTH010005823.1:0-403501 GCA_022606485.1 Agraylea sexmaculata | reverse complement strand
AATAGTTAATAGATGTCCATTCAATTTTTAAAATATCTAGTAAAAAGCCCCTCAGAACAAATAGATCATAACGTAAAAATATGCTATACATTCAATATTGATTAACTCTTCCAAATTAAACCAGATGAAAGGTCAATAATTACTATTACAAACAAACGTACCAACCAAATCGAATCAAATGATTTTACATAAAGTAGTCAAATCAACATCTGTATTGTTATGGGGTACGAATCTAAAGCGTGGTGATTTTTTCATAAATATAAATTATTAATTAAAATCATGAAGCATTTGCGATATACGACTTCAAAATGGCGACCTTTTAAACAACTATTTCACTGACTTTCAATTATTTTATTTACCTTTATATAGATAATCTACTATACGTAGACCAATGCTGAAACAATGAAACAAAATATGATAAGAATATTTCTCACTTTATATTATATTATTCAATATGTTTTTACCGTTTTTTACGCCATTGAATCGATTACATTTTCCTTTTCAAAAGATGCACGTTCGCCCTTCCGATTCCGTTTATTAAGTAAAAATATGTTCATATAAGTTTATACTATGCAGTCGAAAAATAAATATAATCTCATTAATTTAACATAAAAAAATTAAATAACAATGTAGCTACATTTAGAATAGATCACACTGAAATACGAAATACACATTAGCAAAAAAATCTTACAGTACAGCAACTTACAGGTTACAATCCATATTTTAAACAACACCAAATAATTTGAAATCTACGTGTTGAGTTTAAACGTTAAAGTCTATAAAATATTTAATCCTTATATTATCACAATCGATATGCGGCCTGCTTTTAGTGACATTTATGGATGATTGGAATTTAATTATACATTTATCGAACGTTTGGCTAACTTGAATATCATACAATACACAATAGAATACAGTAATAACGAAAATCTTTAATAAATAAAATAACAAAAAGCAACCTGAACATTTTGACAATGGCAAAATAATAAATGGTTTTCCGTTACATTTGTTAATTAATCATCATTACTACCCTTTGAAATTTAACAATTCAATTTTTATTATTATATTATCGCTATAACGTTTCCAGATTTTTTTTATTAATTTTCACGTAATCACTTATTCATAACAATTTAATATAATTTTATTGCCTTTACTAACAAGAATTCAAAGAGATTTAAGTGGTACTAATTAAATTAAAGCTTTTGTATTCTGTGTGTACTTAAAAAGATTAAATTATTTCCTCGTTGCGTACTTTAGTATAATTTCATCATATAAGCGGAGCAATATGTTTAGTATTTTGTAGTCATTTTATTGTAAAAAATGTTCAATTAAATATTAACATTTATATAAAAGATCATTATATAAATATTTTTTTTTTTTAGATTAAACCAGACAATCATATACTTAAAGTCAGTATTTTTTAATTTATATTTGGATATATTATACTTTATAAAAGCATCGTTAAGTCTACAATAAAATAAACATGATATCCATTAATTATTTTTTTATCGAAGTCGATCTTTATCTCCATGGTAACCCATTGACAACATATTCATTTTAATGGGATTTTATTACACCTGTTTCAAATTCAAAATGTATCAAAATTAATCGAACATAATGGAGATGTTTAAATATTCCAATCATCCGTAAAATGGAAGTAATCGACTGTCTATAACAAATAATCATTAAAACACTCACCAGGTTGTTCAACTTCCCATCGTTTACAATATCGATTTTTCCTCGTAAGTGGTATGTGATAAAATATCAAGAAAATGTTGTCCGTTGAGTTTTTAATGGAATAATTGGATAGTATGCGACATGCAAGCCCATAAAGATGTTTTAATCAAGTAATTGAACGGCATATTGTAGTTAACAACACAATATATACATTATTTAATGTATTCATTTCGTTTAACCTGTCATATATGATAATAGTTGATTATAAAAATATAAGGTTAAAGGATAAAAGATGTCCTAGTTTGAAAACTGGTGACCAAGTCACGTCATCTTGTATTAACCCTAATGGTATTAACCTTAAAACGTTGTTATAAAGTACTTAGTGAAAAGTGTGAAGACTGAAAATACATCCTTTCAGCTCTACTTTGATAAAAATATTGTGTAATTCTATCTCTCATATTTATGGTAATAATAAATGACACGGCTCTTTGTAAGTTAATTAACATATTAAAGAAGTATTGATTAATTTATAAAGTACATCAAGCAAATTAAAAATAGGTTAGTCTAATAAATACTTATGTATAATTTGTGGTGTCCATTTTAATATAATCCCAATAAAACTTAATAGAAAAAAAAACCAGCAAAATTGGCAGTTTTAATATAAAATATATTAAGAAAAAGTTATAATTGTAATGATGAAGCATTATTTTCAATATCGTATAAAAATTTTATTCCAGATTAAATATAAACACTTTTATTGAAAATTGCCCTTCATTTTTACATAGAAGTATTTTTTACATATATATGAATGGAAATAAAATGACTATCCACTCTCTTTGAATTTCTAAAACCCCTTATAAAACATATTATGATATATTGAAGGAATGATTTTTTTCATTAACCCAAGAAATACCCTGAGAGATCAAGGGGCGGGAAAATGTGTAATAAAATCTATTTCCATATTTCTCACGAGGCAATCTGTAATACTTTTTTCGGGTTTCTCATTTTTCTGGCAAAGTTTTCAATTAATATATTATGTTTGGTTTGGGAGAGACCCAGAAGCCTCTCAAATCGGCTTACCGAGAACGTGGGCGGGTATTCGCTTAGAAATTGATTCAATTAAGTATACGCGGCTGCTTCTTACCTTTAACCGATCATTTTTACACAACATCTTTGACTTATATCTGTGAACTTTTAAAATGTACTCTTGTTTTCTTTGATTGCAGACCGGCATGTCCCAGCTCTCTATTCCATACTTGGGAGACACTTCTACAAGAAGTAGAAGCCGATAGTCAGTCCCATAGTGATGTGGCTTCAACCCTCAATAGACACGTTTCCAGACCACTTGTAGACAGGACTTTTCACAGGAAGCTGCAATCAAGAAAATTGTTTGCTCATAGAGATGGATGTGACACCATCATCGCCAAGACTGAAGACAAACTCACCAAAGTAAGTTGAATTTAAATTATATTACACAGCATTATTTTACAAATTACAATTTCTTTATTTAATTTGAATTTTACATTGTTCAAGTAATACAAAACATCTTATGAATTAGGCTTAGGTGTACAGAATATATTCATCTTTTTACCTATGACTAACATGAGAATAACATTTTATGTGACATTTTGTGTGATGTGTTATTAAATAAAAAACCCATCAGCATTATTTTAGATAAATTTTATTGAATCTAAGCAACAAACCGAACCAACAGCAAAAGAGTTTTAAAATTATTATTCTCCATTTATATATTTTATTTATATACGCGCTAAATCTTAACTTTTAAAAGTTACACAGGTCACTCACTGACTTAATAATCGCGTCAGTATTTACCTTACAATCCAGGAAATCAGAGTAAACCTAAATCAAGGTAATCTAATCCTGATCTAGCAGATGAACAACAATAATATTTTATAAATATTTCATCAAATATATTAAAACTACCTATTTACAAAGTGCTTCTCATCCATTTTAAAAGAAAAATGTCTCAATTTATATGGATAAAATTGAATATTTTTAAAAGCAAGAGAATATTTTCAATATTTACATAGATAAAAACCCTCTGTTACTTCGCAGTAAAATATTTAAATGTGGTTCTTTCGTTACTGAATATTAAACAATTCAACACAAATGGCTTTTTATCATATTGTCCCGTGTAGATTTCTCAGGTTTTATTTAGATAGTCTACAACAAGCATCTAAGAAAGCATTCATTTAATTTTATTTTATTTTAATTGAATTACTATATTAGTACGTAATGGAAGCCTTTATTTTCATAAAAATATAACACATGTAATCCTCTCCTATTAAGCAAATTATCGTCATCATAATTTTCAAAAAACCATACTAGTTATTGTTTGTCTATTTTATGTTGGTGTTTATAAACATACTTGTATGTCAATGAGGAAATTTATTCAAGTGTGTTTTCCACTGTCTAAATGTTCAAAACAGAAAACAACTTTGTTTTTTTCATCGTAAATCACATTTTGTTTCCTATAAGTCTGTCAACAGACCAATTTCTTAAGCAACTTTCCCTATTTATCCCAGCACGTGTGAAAGTTAGTGGAAAAAGTCACAGCATATAGAGGATTCAGACTAAAAGCTAGTTTTATCTTTATTAAGTGGATTGGCATTGGATATGTTTTGCAATGATCGATGATTAACTCCAGGGATAACAAATATTGACTTGGATAATAGGATATCGTGTTTAAGCCTTCTAAATGATCACAGCCAATTTATTTATACGTGTTTATTTATTTTATTAACTTCTCCAGCCTCCCGTGGAAATTCATTTAACTCAAAGGCAAACCAACAATATAGTTTTAAATTTATAATTAACTGCGTAGACTCGGCTTAAAGCTTAATTATAAATATTATTTTATAACTATACATTTACAATAAATGCACGTCAAAATGTCTGATAAAATTAAATATTATCCAACCATCTCCATTCAAATTAACATTAATATTTTGCTTTTCTTAAGTTAAATGTAAGACGTATCATAATAAACAAATGAGTATAAAATACACACCTCACTGCTCATGAAACCTTTTGAGAGGAAATTATAATTCACATCATTTTATTATTTTACAAAATACAATTCTTGTCTATCTTGATATATTTTAATCCAATCATCATACTTTTTTCTCGCCCTGTCTCTTGACTCCTGTTACAAAGTAAATAACATACATTCCATTGTATGTATGTGGTTATTTATTTAAAAAAAATCATCATTAAACGTACTAAGCGGTACAGCTGTGGATTTGTATTTAAATTATGCATATTTAGATTATGAATTACTATATTTAATAGCTAACAATTATATGTTCATTATACAATATTAACATTTATATTACGAATATTACTGAAATTAAAAACACATCGCACTACTTCTTTCTATTATATTGGTCTGTTTTCCTATCAAATACAATAATTCTACACTTGTTTATTGCAATTGTAAATTTATATTATCGTTAATTATTATGGAGTGGGCTTTGTTCTATATATGTAAGTGTGATAGTTATTGCAGTATCTTTTGGGCTGAAGACTGATTTTTCATTTATGGTCCACGTTCTTGGAGAGGAATGTAACTAATGCCTAAAAGTTGTGGTTGAAATTCGATTGTAACAGACACTGATTTGACACAAGAGCGATAGAAGGACAGAATTCACAATATAAATGTACTAGATTCAAGCTTTTCCTGGACCTATAAATAAAGCTTTCTATAAATCTATAAAAGCCAACACAAAACTGCAAATCCCACTTATGTACCATCTTCAGGTGGCGAATTCAGGTCAACCTTTTCACATATTTATAGTGATTGAAAAAGACAAGTTATATTCTACATAGAATAAAATATTAAAGGGTTTCGTCCATATGAGTTTTACATTGCGTCGACTTCTTTTAAATATACAGAAGACATCTTATGCATTTATAAATAATACAAATTATTAATTAGAATAACTCCCAACTAAACTATTAATATATATTTATAAATGAATTATCATTTATTCTAATATTTTTATCACTGAATGTACTCGTACTTCTGAACCAATCCATTTCGATAATGGCTTCGACCTCTTTTAAAAATCACCCTTACTTTTTATGCGGTTTTTTTAATAACGACCTTTTTCAATCAAATCTAATGGCCCGTCAATATTTGAATATGACTGCGATTTCGTTCTCTTTATATACTCAAAAAATCAGACAACTCACTCAATTAACACACTAATTTGTTTAATTACAGATTGTCATTTGTTAACAAGTACCTGTTTACCGAGTTTTCTTATTTCTAAATATGAGTCTTGATTTAAATAATATTTCAACATTTTTCTGTTGTGTTTACGTATTTTTTTCGTGTATTCATACACAAAACTAAAAACAGTAGAAAAATCGAGCTTAACCTAACAATAGGCATTTGATATTTTTTTCACCGAAACACTAAATCCGGCTTAGCATAAAAACGAAACACACGCATTTTCACAAAATACAAACAACAGTTCTGTATATATATTGCACACTTCAATTATTTCATATTTACCATGATAATAGTTTTCAGTAAGTAATTCTGGTGAAAAGCATTTGAAATATTTTTGTTAGAAATAAATATTGAATTTCAATTCCAGCTTGTTATTCAAATATATTGATAAGGGTTACTTTTTAAGAATATGCATTTGTCAAAATTAAACATAATATCTCATTATCTCTAAACTTTATTCCCAGTAATTAAAACTTTCAAAATTAAGACATGTTGATATGTTTGTGCGCTTATATTACACAAATTTCGACTTCTTTAGAAATGAAAAGTCTCGATTTCGATCCTCTTCACAGATTAATCTATTGACACTTAGTAGATCTAATTAAAATAACTAAATTTCAAGGACTCATCTCTATGTGGTGGCCTGGGAAACCACCTCACTTTATGTATATTCCCTCATGTTACTAAATACCAAGTAATAATAATCGCCGCTAAATATAAATGTACTTTTGTAATGAAATCAAAGAAAAGTGAATTTAATACAATTTTATTTAAACTGAAATTGTTGATTCAATACAGTTTTTCACCGTATACAAAAATATTATTACCCTTAATAAAAAATGCCACAATTTGATAGTGACGAAATTTCTTATAGTATTAGTTTATAAGGAGTAATTATTCAAATTAATGCCACAGTGTTTCTTTAGATGTGGTGCTATTATTGCATTTAACATAAATACTCTTTTATTATTTAAATCAAAATAGACCCTTTTAAATCTATGTCATAAATATTAAAGTACAGTATTTTAAAATAAACCCAACCTAAACCTTACTATCCGACCTCTCAGCCGAATTCGTGGAAGGCACAGTACATTTGTTGATTGAAACCCTTCTGAAAAACGAGTACCCTTGAATCTGCTGAAAATCGGTAATTTAATATGCCATAGCCTATATATATATATATATATATATAGTATATATATATATATATATATATATATACTCTATATATATATATATATATAATTATAATAATTATTCATTTCTCTTGCTGAATATAATTTAATTATAATATTTTTTATTTCTTTCAGTGTCGACAGGATTACAAGTCAGCTCATCAGGCGTACACTCAATGCCCTAACCAGGCCACATTAGGAGCTTATATGGATTGCCACAATGGTTATGTTCAACAATTGCATGCTACAAATGGCATGTTAGATCAGTACCATCAGGATACTTTGCCACAAATTTTACAGGTAAAATTATATCCACTATCTACTAAAAATTTAATCTTTTATGAATTTAATTCAAAATGCTTCTCCTCTTGTATTTAATCAAAATGGAATCTAATTTATTATTTACAAGGTAATTTATCTCTCTCTTGTCATAGAAATGAAGTAACTAAACATAAATTATGAATACCTATAATCAAATTTTTATTTATTCCGTGAAATATACTACGAGTCTGTATTATATTTAAATGTATATTCTCAGGTAAAAAGTACATTTGCAAATATTACAGTGGGACCTCGAGATACGAATTTATTTCGTTCCGGGATCATCGTCATATGTCAAAACAAACGTATCTCAAAGCAATTTTTTCCATACAATTCCGTACAAATTGTCATTAATCCGTTCCAGCCCCTCAAAAAGTCCTAGCAAAAAAATGGTTTCCTTTACGTACCACGTGTTTATGAATAAAAAAAAATTGTTTATGTACATTTTGTAAAATCGGCAATGGATAATTGGGAGGTGGATAATTTGAGATTAAAATACATAAGCTAGTAATAACGCACATAATAAATATTTATTGATTATTACATATACACAATTCTGGCACGAAATTCTAGTAGTAACCTCCCATAATAATTAGCGATCATCTATAAAATTATCGTCCATAAAAATTCGTATCTCAAACTTTCGTCGTATGTCGAGGTAGAAATTCTCGAATATTATTCGTCATATCTCAAAGCATTCGTATTTTCAGGGCATTCGTATGTCGAGGTACCACTGTATTTTCAAATTTTTCCATAAAATTTGATTTTTGTCCCCCTAGTTAATTTAATTACAGGTGTATAATATTATTAAAATATGATATTCCTTTGACAACGCACGTCAAAATGAACACTCTTTGACGTGTTTTAATTTAGACCGAAAAAATCATACAATGACTGCTTATTGGAATGAAGGGAGATATGATTAAAATTTGTAACGAGAATAGAATTCAAAGTATAACAATGGACGGCTGGCAAGTGAGGCACAAAGCTCATTCTTCCTTTGTAATATAATACATATTCTAAGAGACGTATACCGAGCTAGATTTTTTTTACTTTTCTTCTCCTTTTTGCCCTCCACTTGAGTAATTTTACCGCATTATTGACTGTATATAAGCCACTGGGTGTTTACGACCCATTCCAGTGCAACATAATATTCAGTTTATTCCACCACGAGCATGCATTAAATTTGATACAATGGTCGATTCGATCTCGGCCTACGCTTCAAGTAATAAACTTACTTTGTGCCTCTATTCATCGACAATGATGTAGTTTTATAAATTGAATAAATTAACCTTTGTATTTTTACATATCATAGCTTATTATTTTTTTAATATAACGTCTACTTTTATGTCAATTTAAGAATACTACACAATACTTTGCAACCTAACGTATGAAAATACCTCTCAAATATATAACTACTTAATGAATTTTTACTTAAATCATTACAAGCATCATTACTTCTATACTATGTTTTGATGTGTCATGAAAAATGTTTTTTAAGACCATTTTTTTCTAAAATAAACTTAATACTAATTAATTTATGATATCTTTGATATCGAATGATTTTAATTATTTCTCATGAAGTGCATTTACCTACTTAATTACAACATTTTTATTTAATTATTTAGTTGACTGCCATATATTTGATAAATATGTAGTAGATTTATAGGGATTCTAACACGGTACATAGAAAAATATAAATGTTATGTTGTGTGAGCCATTTTTTGTTTTAAAAAAAAACATTATTCGAGTATAAGTATTTTTCGCAAATTCATAAATATTAAATATAAATATGAATATTTTTACAAAAAATATAAAAAAGGGTTCACTTAACCTCATTCTGTAGTACTATAGTGAATCCATTCAGTGGGTAACACAAATTCAGCCACAAATGAGTTGCCAACTTACAGGGCTTACCCTTACCTCAACCAAAGAACCCCTTTGCCTCTATTTTTAACAACCTCTTACAAACACATATATTTTTAATTATTACACAATTTCCACCTTTTGAAATTATTCCTTTATATGGTGGACGTCTCGAGTCATAAAACTACGGATACATTATAAATAGCTCACTCGAGCCTTTCATTATTTTTTTACGATTCATTTACATTTACTACGTGTACAGAAATTATAAATTTTGTGTACATATTATATTCATGAATAAGACATTAAATACCAAATGACGCGTTCATCCATCAAAACGGTTAACGACATCATGATGTATGTATAAAAAATCCTTTTAGGTCGCAAAAATTTGATCGATTGACCCATCGAATTCATTTCCGCACTTCTCGTGAAAAGCAATTTTATGCATTGAAAACGGTATATAAGATTTTGTGTATATGAGCAAAATACAGTAGACAGTGAAATTGCTTGTAATTGAAGATGTGTATAAACTGTTCAGTGGGATTTATGTAGTAATATTTATACTGCTTGGAAAATCACAATACGGGAAAGTTTATACGTGTCATAAACTTAATTTAGCTTATGCATGACTAAAGCGTGGTTAATCTAATAATAGTTTAAATTTGTTGAATAGTGAATACAGCAGAACTATTTATATGGCGGCTTTCAGTCTCATTTGTAACACGACCGGTATTTTAAATTAATTCCTCTGAATTTTAGGTTCAATAATCATAATTCTTCATATTAATAAGAAAGAATACTGAATATTATTTAACACAATATTCAAATTTAAAACCATGGAGGTAAAATTACATAAACACAAATATGAAAAACAAACAGAAAACATTCTGAATTTCATAATACTGGAGCGCAAATTTAAAGCACATCTTAAAATCTGAATATTTATCTCTACACACTGAAAAAATAATGACAGAATTTCTACGAGCCTGTAATCGCTTTCTCTCTTCACGAGTCGTGAAATTCTGGTTGTTTATTTTAGTTTTTCGAACAAAGCAGTTCCTTCTGTTGGCTTTTTTTCACCTCCAATTGGCTCGTTCACAAATTGTGTTATTCTCTCTGACAGATATATATTTTTTAACTCACCCATCGTTGATAAAAGTCAAACGAAGCTTTGAATAAATTGAAGTGGTGAAAAAAATGTATCGTCATAAGTTTGCATAATATCCTCTGAATAACACGTTAACTAATTATTGTAACAGCTCAGAGTCGAAATAATGTAAGATCCAGGACCTTATTAAATATTTATTTATTATTATATGCAACAACTACACTGTTTGAATAATAATATACATATTATACCCGGAATACTTTCTTCATGCTACTTAAAATTCTTCCTCGCGCTTTCATATTATAAAAAAATATATAATGTAAAGAATATGTCATTTAATTTTATTTTAAAATAAGTAAAACATTGCAGATGATGACAAAACTGGTCTATACTAAAACAAACTACTAATAATTTATACATTATTCAATTATTTCAGGAATTGGAGGAAATATATACAGACCTTTGCAACACACTCTCAGATTCTGTTCTTCAAGCATCTGATGTCATTTCATCAAGGGTAAGTGTATTTTATTTTTCACTTGAATTTATTAATAAATATAAATTTAATTAAAAAAAAGAAAATTTCCTTTGCCTTTTTGTCCGTAATGGAACTACTAATAAATTATTATTAATTATTCACGAGTGTAATATTTACAATGTTATTTAATGATACGATTTTCGTAATAAAGTTATCTATGTGGTATTTTTTCGTTTCATATCGTCTCGAAGAAAAATAGTAACTCTAGCTATAATTTAAATAGAAGCCAAGTCAGTTTTTAAATAATGCAATCAGTCGAATTGATTGTTGATTGTTAAATATAGTGGCATTGTAGATAGTACAACTCTCTCTAACTCTACCCAATGTTTCTGTAAGGATTGGTTATCCTCTACAGCTTTGCACTAAGAAGATTAAGAGCTACAGTTTAGCATGATGCACAAATAGATAATAAATATCCATTTAATTACAGGCTGCTGATCAATGTCGTCGTTATGAAGGTTTATCATCTCAATGTCGAGCCTTGAATGGCACAGCAGACTTGGCTCATCTTTGCAGAGCACTTCCTACTCCACCAACTCCTCGTCCAACCAGGAGAAACTTCGCTCCACCCTTAACCCACCAGCTTCAGCATAACGAGAATGATCTACACGACCCTGCTAATAATGGACTCTCAAATGTGAGTTTTTAAATCATTTCATTTAATATTCAATCCTTCGTAAAAATAGGCCGCCTTGTGGCCCAGTGTAACGGATTCGTGAGTGAATACTCCCGGGTTCGATTCACAACATCGGCAAAAACGGTGTCCACTGGTATCAATTGGTAGATCTACTATATCTGAAGGTCTCATTGTTATTGGGTGGCCTGGGAAACCACCTCTTCTATATTCTCCTGTAAAGGTCACGGTCTAGCAACCCTTTATAAAGGGACTCCCGTCAATAGAGAAGGCGTCACGGTATTTTTTTAATGCTTTTCGACTATCGTGGTTAAACTGAACAAAGAGAATAGAATACATCTATATTAAGGTTTCTATAATGAGTGTAGTTTTAAGGGTTGCCATAAAACATTTTTAAAGCAGTTAATAGAACCTTAGACTCCCGAATTAAACTAATAGACCATATAGTATATAAATCAGTGAATTCCTCTTTTATCTGCCTTAATTAAAATTTACTCATTAACATGAAAAATGTCTTTTGACAAAAAAAATTCAAGAATTTAATAATAAATTAGTACCCTTACCTTCTTCTAAATTAAAAAGACGACGGACATGAAAAGTCTGAAATGATTTTTAGACTGAACTTTTTTTGATTTGGCTTTCAGGAAAACATGCCTCCAGCCCTTAAAGACGAGCTGGTGCTAGAAAGGTTGAGTCCGATGCAAATTAGAACCAATTATGAAAGCCTCAAGAAAGAAGCGCTTGACTTGGAGACTCAAATTAAAGGACTTCAGGTAAAGCCAACCACCGCATAATAAAACCTCAACTTTTAACTCATTAAAAGCTCATAGACACGTGGCTTTGTCTATGATATTACAGACTATTTTAAGAACATAATTGAAAATGCCTTGAGGCAAAGTTCATCTTCATTTTCTATACAATTTTTACTGACAATTCCGTCACGAAAGCAGTCTTCTCTGAGCTAAATTAAATTTCAAAACACTTTTTATCTCTCGTTTTTTATTCATCTTCACTATTCTTCAAGACTAGAATACTTTATTAGTCTTTACCGGTAAAAACATATATAATTGTTTGGTTTTAAAATTATAATTATCTTCAGGAATCACTAGATTCAATGGCAAGACTCCAGCAAAGATCTTTGGAGAATCATCTTTTCAACAATGCCAACGAAATGCAGGTAATAAATCAAATATATTTCTTATCTTCATAATAATTATATTATTATTATTATAAGAAGTCTCTTAAAAAAATCAAATAATAGTGTGCTTTTGTAGCCTTATTAAGATTTTATTATATTAATTGCAGGAGGACATTTCCGTTAAGAAGTTTGACCTTAGAGTTGCACAAATTCACTTATCTGCAATCAGAGCACAGGTAAATTTTATTTATTAATTGATCTAGTTAGTAATCATAAGAAAATTTCGATTAACCTTTGAAACTATTAGTTAATCTTATTATAAAGTAATACTGTAATTTCAAAACCCGCTATTGTTAGTACAGGTAATATCAAGGTGTTTGCAGATGTGTGATTGATTCATACCTCAGCCAACGATCATCCGTGTCAAAGTTAATTAAATCTGGCATTGATTTTAGTTTTGATAATAAATAAGATTTCGTTTTATCTTAAGCTATCGCAATTGAAGTCTAAATGCTACTGCATTTTTAAGTAATCGTATTAAGCAATTGGATTTTTAAAAAATCTGAAATTTTTACATTTTAAATACATACGGAAAAAACTTTTATATGAACAAATAAGCGAACTAATCAGTAAAATACTAAGTAAGTTATAATAGGAAAATCTTACTTCGTAATTAACTCGTGAATGCAAATTGCATGAAATTATGAAAATTATCCAGCGTAATCTGCTCTTAAGAGTGAAAGGAGAACTGACTTACCCTTTGTTTCTTAAAATTACAAACTTTGTTTTGTTTAGCCATCTCCTGCTTGCAACGAACTTTTAAATATTTTCAATATATTATATTATTCGGTATGAGATATGTGTACAACCTTCAGTCTTGTAGGTGTTTGTGTGAATTTGCAGTATGTCATAGAAGAGGCTCTCAAAAGCGAGTCGCAGCTAACAATTGACAATGGAAAAGTGAGGATGTACTTTAGAGGCTTTAGAGGCCGAGACCATCTAACAGTAGTAAATTGCGAAGTCGTTTTTTTGTCACAACACTTCTAGTTCTAGTTCTGCTTTCAGCAAGGTCAACTTAGTTACTTCTGTCAAGGTTTAGCAAGCACTACAAATAAATACTTCATCAAATAAAAATACAATCTCTTTTGGGCCGCGCGTAAGCTTGCTGGAGTGGAAAATTTCCTAAAATCACATCCCGTCTAATCCAAAAAGGCTTTTCTCTTATTGGCATACATACATATTCCTTTTTATCATTTTTGTCAAGAAGGCGCGTTTTCCATTTTTTGACTTATCTGAATTTTTTATATAAATCCAATAATATGATTCGTTTTCGATAAAGTACGAGTGATATTATTTAGTAATAAAAGCAGGACATGGCATGTCTTAATTTAGTTTATTCACATACAAAAATAACAACCACCGTTAGCAATTCGTAACAACTAATTCAATGCGTTACTAAATTTTAAAAATAATATTTAAAAAGATGATAAAACAATATATATTATACATACACATATTAATAACAATTTTTCAATTTATTTTAATAAATAACAAATATATATATGTAAAAAAAACAAAATTCCTCACTTCTTCAGTATTCAATAGTATTTTTAAAACAATACTACAAAATAAAATATTTAAAAAAAATAGATTTAAGGATATACAAAAAATTAAAGGAGATTCTTCAAAAGTAGGTTTTGTATGACTATATCAAATTATATTAATTTATTTAATGAAATAAAAATATAGCATTATTAAAAATTATAAATCAACCCAGCAGTGGTATTAAATTAGCATAAATCTGATCCAAAGTTCGTGACTGGGATATTAATAAGATAATTAGCAATTAATCACCTTAATCACTTAAGTTTTTGTAAAAAAAACACCCCCGATATTGAGTATTATATTATTAATAAAAATCATATGACACGGTGATCAATATGCATATATTTTGTCGGTAAATATTCCTTGGAAAATATTGCGAATTTTTCATATTCAGAAGTGTATTAAATGATGCGGAAATAATAAGTGGAATTGCTTATATTTAGGTCAACTGTTCATAGTAATGGGATGGACTGTGCATATAAGGCACTACAACACAATGAAAGCCTCATTAGACTCACATACCAATACACCAACTCTAATATTACAGGAAATTATTTTAAAAACTCAAATTAAATTATTTACTATTTGAAATATGGTATATATCATTCATTCCAGCATAGTCATGCTAATCTAAAGTTGCCTTTATAACCCCATAAATGATTTATATTGTGCAAATTGCTTACCCGAAACCTCAATCCTTATATCTACAGTAAACCGCCTGTCTGAATATGAATCGATAAACTCAGCATTATAATATTATTAATAATTTTACAATAAATAAATTGGTTTCATAGTGAATTTTATACGCTCCAATATTGAGTTACATACAGTGCAATTATCAAGCTTCATTAACAACTGTTATTATGTTTATATGTTTATCTTCTAATTAGCGTTATTATTTTGTAAATGCATTCAGAAGCCATGGGATGCTTTTTATATTTATCAAGATATAAAATATATATATCGTGACGCCTTCCCTATTGACGGGAGTCCCTTTATAAGGGGTTGGCCAGGCCCACCTTGGCCTTTACGGGAGAATATAGTAGAGATGGTTTCCCAGGCCACCACACAGCAATGAGTACTTAAGATCTAGTTTGCTAAGCTAGATCTACCAAGTGACTCCGGTGCCGTGAATCGAACCCGGGAGTCTTCACTCACGAATCCGTTACACTAACCACTGGGCCACAAGGCGGCTAAAAAATGTAATAAAAAAACATATTGTATGTTTAATGTGTGTAAAGGCAGATATAATCTAAAAAATAATAAATCTGTCTGTTCCTATCGTGTGTAGGCACATCATTTTGTTGGCTATTAAAAAATATAATATGAAGCTGTACAAATTTAAATGAAATTTTATTAAATAATTGTGGATGAATTGTGTTCAAACTATTGTGAAAAATTAAATGCCGCTTCGTGTTTCTGTCGAATGGGATTTCTTTGTTGAAATGTCTCGCTGAATATTTACAATAAGGCACGATTCTCACATAAAGCATTAGATATTGACAAACAACATTTCTGTATAACAGTGTCTCTCGTATATTTCCGATTCCTGATACTAGAACACAATAGAATAGAATAGAATAGAATAAAATACACTGAAATACGATGCCTTCCTTTCACATTTCCAATGAGATGCATCCTTTAACATGAATATGCTTCCACTGTGAATAACTACGTTAATTTGGCAAATGGCCGTATGTGAACCCTATTCTTTGTTTCTTATGTTTATAGAGCAAAATATCAAAAAATAAATACGCGTCAAGTCCGTAATTCCCGTAAGACATGGGGGATGAATCAGATTATATAGAATTTTTAATTATTACATATGTATGTACTAATTATAAACTTGCGCTTTGAGAGTTTCACATCGATAAAAAGAGCATAAAGTAAAATATATTACATACCGATAACATATTATAAAAGTTCAAAGATAATAACAATTATTAATCTGGAAAATGAAAATTTAAAAAATTGTTAAAGCGAGTGGGAAATAAACAAAAATGATAGTAATGTCCATTGAAGCAAATAATTAATTAAATTGTTTTTTTTTAATATGGGTAATCTTGGGGCTATTTTTTTATTTAAAAATACAAATGTATGGATTATTTGATTTATAATTTTTATTATAATATAAATAAAGCAATGACCAATTTCTCTGTCATCGTTGAACCAAGTGAATGACATCCACCCAAAAGCCCACTTGTCACTTCCACTCGATTTCCTACCGCAAATATATGACCACGTCACACTCGTGCTTCTCTATTTTGAGTCCTAACAAGTTTAAATTTATTTCATCAAAGGCTGTGTAAAAAGAAGGAATGGTAGATGTCTTATTCAATTCTAGAAACGCGCTACTCTACCCAAGCTAATGCAATTTCATTTTCTCTCTATATATGCTTTAAGATTAAAAAATACCATACACCAAAACACCTTCATATTTTAGTGTTAATTTATATTCTTAAATACCCTAAATTATTTATAAATAATATGTTTAATCATTCTGTTATTATCAGAAATATATATTAATGTAAATTGTAGCATCTAGCGACAAGCAAACGAAGGTTTTTAGTCGTTCCGGAAAATTTCTCGACTTTGAACGTAAAGATGGCGTATAAAGCTCCACTAGAATAATACTATTAAATCATAAAAAAACATATCTTAAACAAAAAATATTATATGGACCATTAATAAATTGAATCGATCTTCAAAATAAATTCGATACATATTCTAATAGCGCCAATTTTAAGAAATATTTCGGACTCGATTAATATATAATAAAATACATTATAAATTATTTTTATTAATTTTTTATAGCATGCTTTCTATAATTTATTCCTGTACAATCCAACAATACGCACATATCAAGGGGTGATGGATCATTTCTGTCTACAAATTTATATTATATAAAATGAGTGATACTTTAAAAGAAGAACTCAACATATAAAAACAGAGACTTTTTAAGGCATCGATTTATTACCCTGAGTCTGTAATTATGAGCCCTGACTAATCGAACTACCCAATACCCTTTTTATATACAAAGTGGAAATTAAAAAAATATAATTGTTTTAATAATAATTTTAATTTTCTTTAAACAATTGAGTAAATACAGAGGCAACCAAACTAGGACGCACGAAGTCTTTTATATTTTTGAAGTACAAAATTGACACTTATATTTAAAAAAAATATATTTAAACACGTAACATAGTATCATCAGTCTCATGAGATTACTTTTTTGCATAGATATAAACATAAGATATCGCATGAGTGGCTAAATGCGTGGTTAGGTTACTTCTAGTAATAGTTAAGATCACCGACACACAATTAACACGTTGTTGTATAAAAACCTTCTCAAAGAAAGCACCATCAGAGATGTTGGTTCTCTGGTATTCCAGACGACTGTGTTCTCTTAATAAAAAAAACTGTTTTATAAATAATATTCAGTACCGAGTGACACGTGACA
Organism: Agraylea sexmaculata; assembly: GCA_022606485.1. Taxonomy (NCBI): domain Eukaryota; kingdom Metazoa; phylum Arthropoda; class Insecta; order Trichoptera; family Hydroptilidae; genus Agraylea; species Agraylea sexmaculata. The sequence goes on along the minus strand of JAGTTH010005823.1, from coordinate 385,718 downwards.
GGCAGTGTTACCAAATTAAATATGTGGCTTGGTTCCACAAAGACTTAAGAACATGCAGATTTTTTGCACTTACGATATTAGACGCTGGAGCAGTCGATAAACATGAAGGATGTAATTGGACACACCACAACTATAATCTATTTATTATGATATCACTACTCACAACCGTTTGCGGTAAGCGAGTTTGCTTCTGCAATGGATAAGATAAATATTCCTTCATATATATAAACATAAGATATCATATGAGTGGCTAAAGGCGTGTTTAGTTCATGTGGCCAAAAACATAAGTTATACTGTAAACATGTCTCTTCATATCTTCAGTTATATTTCACAGTAAAATGGGTAAATGCATTGTTACTACATGTCATATGGACTCAAACATACACTCAAATACATCTAGGCTCACTTTTTACCACTGAGTACTTCACAGTATTGTTACAATCACTCTCAGGGGTCACTAGAAATGTGTTGAGTGAGGGAGACTGAGGAGAGAGGTGTGCAACAATACGGGCTTACACGAAATTGAAACGAATTATTTATATGCAGTGGGATATCTAATCTATGCTTTTGTGCTAATTTTGAATTCCCGAATTTGGAAATCTCTTCATCAGAAAAGTTTGTCCGCCCCCTGCTTAAGTATTTAAACTATGACTTGTAACTAAAACACATTTTTATATACAATGTTTAAGAAAAATCCATGGGTGAACTAGTTAGTATTTGGGTCAGGGGGTAAAGGATACTAATCGATAGTGCATAAAGTGCAGGTGAATGAAGGGGCGACCCATTCAGCAACAGGCCACACTAAAAGCACCTCGGCTGGGTTTGCGTCGCACACATGCGCATTTCATACCAACCACCATAACAAAACACCGTAAAAGCGTCATGTATGATCATACCCCTTACTAAATATATACTAAAATATGCCTCATTGAAAAATATGATTTTGTAAAGTGGTCATTTGTATTATTTATTATATTTAATTTATGACAAAATGTTGATATATTATATATGATGATGTAAATTTCCTTAGGGGGTATATATACATGTTTCAAATTAATAATAAATGGTGTGTTCTAATTACATAATACAGTAGTACGGTACGATGAATATAGGTTACGTTGAACTGGACGCCCCTGGTTCCCGGCAGTGTCGTCGCGACGTCTGTAAGATTCACTCGTATCTCACTTCTCTCCGCAATCGCAACATAACCTCAATAAAAAAACACCAATCCAAGACTATTTGCATCTAAAAAGACTGATTGTATCAACTGAAAAGCTGTGTATTCCGTGCGAATCGTGATTTAAAAGTGAGAGTCGTTTATAAAGCGTACGTGATAAAGTGACCATGGGCTGGGTGAAGCTTCGAACACATCTGGTGAGCTTTCTCTAGATAAATCAAATATATTTAACTCCTTCCTTCATTTATCGACTATAAAATTAAAAACGCTAAAAATACAGCAATAATTCATCACATTATTATGGTATTAATTTTTCCCGAAAAAAGTTGTTTTTATTTTGTGTTACGACGAAATTTACTACATCTTTATAAATGAAATTGTTGAAATTCTTTGTCCTGTTTATACGGGGTTGTAGATATGGCGCAGTGTGGGATGTTTGTACCAAGAATGGACTCTTCCATGACCCGGCACATCGAACTACGTTAACCTCTACGTTTTTATGGATTTTTTATTAGCTCAATAACCATATTCTAAGATGGAAACCATCTTTATATTCAAAATGATAATTAATTAGCTGCAAAAATATATTTATAATATCCAATATTGAATTAAATATACAAATATTAATAAAACAATACATATTAGGGACTTGGCTTCATAAATAACATGATTACAAGATTAATAAATTATTAAATCAAAACATATAATTAAATAACAATTATTTTGGTAAAATCAAGTTATAATAAAAATGTGGACTAGAGTAATTATTCTTCTAAAATTTACCAAACTACTAAAAATATTGACTAATAAAACCATTGGTAATTTAAAATTCATCTCTCCGAAGTAAAGTGGGGGGTTTATTTTAAAAAAATACAAACATTTTTACATTATACAATAAAAACAATATCACATATTTATATAATTTGAGAAAAATATATGAATTCTATTAATCTGATCAAAATATTTAATATCAGGCTTAATGATCAGAAAAATATAGGCCTCATTGATTTCTCGGCATTGATTAGACGAAATATAAGTCATTTGGTCTTGTATCCGATCAATAGATTATTTCTTATTGTACCGGTATATTATTAATTATATACAATATACAAAAAATTGCACTCTTAAAGTACAAATACAAATCGTTAATTTTTCAGTACAAAAAAATCGTGTAAATACTGCGGACAAATTTTCAGTATTTTAAGTGATGGTAGATTCTTTATCCATATTTTTTTATTCGACTGCAAACAATCATGATTAGTCACATCGCGCGCAACTCTGTCTCAATGTTTACCTTCGTTCTTCAAACATATAAAATAAAGAAATGATTCTTTAAATAGTAGAATATATTTGTGATTATTGTGATTTATCGATGATTATATATTGTGAAATCGGATTTGTTTGAACGCATTGCTATGGCAACAGTTACGAGGCTTAAAGCAAGTGTGTAAAGAACAATTTATTCAGTCATCAGCTGACCATTGCCTTACAAACACCACTTTTTATAATAACAACACATGTGTATAATGACCTAGGAAATTAGTACAAGCAAAGTGCTTTTTCACACACGTTTTGTACTTTAATACATCATATCATAATGGATATTGTGTATAAATTACATTATTTAATGCTGTCTCAAAAGGCTGACCTGATGAGCCAAGGTCGAGCTGAAAAACGCCTAAGGCGACACAGCAGCCTTCCTGAAAGAAGAGATTCTTCAGCCTACAAGACCTATGGCAATGTAAGTCTTCAATTTGATACAGCAAGTAATTAAGCTAGCAAATTGTAATTTGTAGTAAGGCCATAGAATAGTAATTTTCATGACACAAAGCTTAATAAACAGCTATTTGAGATACCCAACTAGTAAGCTTATTAAGCCGATAATTATAAATATATATTATTTATATTCAATACTAATATAAATATTTAATAAATTGTATTTTTATAATGGGTGGTATAAATAAAAAAAAATCACAAGGACGCGTTAAAAAAACTACATACTGAAGTCATTATTGAAAAAACTTTTATGTAGAACCATTAAATTACGTATATATAAGACAGAAATTAAATATACTGGAATAACATTAAAGTTTATGAATTTAACAAATGATTTACACATGCTTTAGTTGATTCATTTTTTTAGCCACTATTTAAATAGAATTAAGGTGATAATAATCAGAATTAAAAAATGTTTTCATGTATGTGTAATTTTATAATACATAAAATGTTTATCCTTTTAGGCTAATGTTAAACAAAGATGTGCTTTTATTTCCCGACCTTTATCACAATTTCACGTAACGTATGAAACTCGATCACATCGAAATTTGATATGTCTAATCAAATGGCAGATATTCTCTAAACAAACATGACAAAACAAACAAATTACAAAAACACTTAAACCATAAACACTCCAACACTAACAGAAGAGAAAATTAAATAAAGGGAAGCACTCCCAAAACACATATGTTAATTAAAATGTGTATATGGAAAGAAAATTTATTCAACCTAGTTTTGTTAATTACTCTCTTTATACAGGACACGCGATACGATAGATTTTTTTAAATATATACATATTTATTTATGAGTGTGTAGAAGAACATAGACATTATTGGCTGTAGTAAGTTCGTCTTTATATTTTTAAAATGCTTAAAACAATACTATTTATCTTGTGCTAGGCTGTAGAATAAAACGAACCTTTGCAAAATTGCTTCGGATCACGCAAACCCTCAAAATTCGTCATCCGAACAATATCGATTCTCATTACTTCCTTGCTTATTTATTAACATTGTTAATAAAAGTAAGTATTCGTTAAAATTAAAAAAAAATCCTAGTTCTATTCAAGTTCCAATACCAGTTCAAGTTATGGGTCAAGTAGAGTCTCGGTTGTTTTGATGATTTTTTTATTAATAAATTGATATTTTTTTAGCCAAGCAGTTGTGCTTTGTGGGAATCGAATTCGTTGTAATATTTAGGTTAACTGAAATTAATAGTCTGACAATCATTTGTGGTATTAAATTACTCCAAATGTGTTTTTAATAGTCATGTGTATCGTTTACGAATCAAAAAACTAGACAATATTTAATTTCGGTAAATACGCTGCGCCCAAAGGTAGGCTTTTTGATGTACACTAATTTCACATTGAAACAAAAATTAGTGAGTATTAAAAATATGTAGTTGTTATTAATTATGCATCAATAGCTTTTAGTTATTTCTGAATTGTTTGCTGACATGCAATAGGTTGTTACTGATTATATTTTAAAAAATCCGTTGGTTGTAGTCATTTATAATATTATTATGCCTTAGTCATGGCCACAGCCTGGATATAAGTAAGAAACAAACAACCTTTGCTAACATACAAAAGAGCCTTTTGCGTATATCTTCTCTACATTAACATTATATGTATATTGAATAGAAGGTTCATGTAACAGTTTTCTATTGTCGTGTCACAAGGTTTCTTCGTATGTTGTATAACAACGTCACTGGCTTTATATTATACTCCAGCCGAATGATTCGATTACTTGTCATTAAAACAACACTCACCTTTTCGCTTAAACTGATTATTCATCGTCAAATTTCTGTACTGAATCACATGTTTTCTACGCATTTGCAATCGATCAAGGGCACCTTCCAGTTCAGCCGATAAACACTACTTGACTAAGCCATTTAACACGAATCAATGAAGAGATCGGTTTGTTTTTTATTATAATTTATTATGAATATCTGCTTTTCACATTTACACTGATAAATGTATACAAAATATTTGGTAAAGCTATAAATTAGCCGTGATTATAAAATGGTTTTTCCTAATTGATTTTTTCTTGTAGCATCAGATTAAATAAAAAATATAATAAATGTATTTTTCGTCTAATCATATTATGTAATTTTCTTTATATAGAAAGAGCTGTTTGCTACAAAAACTGACGCCAGTAATGTGGATCGAAAGTTATCTTCATCATCAGCTGGAAGTATGAAAAGTAAATGGTTGAAAGCCTTCAAGAGTTTAAAACCTGCTCAAGCGCCTCCAAACCCACCACCGCAAGCAGTTCAGTGAGTAAAATACTAAATACATTATATCTTATTGTAAATTTAAATGTAAAAAACTTGACATTAATATTTTTTGCTTAAAAATAATTAATATTTATCAACACTCAACGTACAAATACAGCATATACGAAGCCGCTGCCGAATTTACATAATTTAACAAAAACCACCCCATACAAAACACACACTTAATATCAGTTTATCAAAAAAGCATTACATTCAAAAAAACTTTTAAAATTATAAACTAAATGTTGACTTCCATTTTGCGGCATTTTAATTTAGTCATCAAAGTATCGAATAAATGTTTATTATTTTTCTTTTTTTTCCTATTCCGACCCGTAAACAGAAAAAATCAAATGTACCATGCAGTATCTACAGTGATTGCAATGAGGTAATGTGAAACACACAACTAAACAAAACCATCCATACAAAACTATGCAGATGAAATCTTTATAAAGTATTGAGTATGCTGCACCCTGTTCTATTAGATGTGTCTATGTTTATCGATTCCCTCACTCTATTTCTAAGATCCTATAAAACACTTCTTCTATAGATGACCTGTGTAAGAAGCAGACGAGCTATGGATCCTTTGAGAACGTTCCTTACCTTATTTTAATTTCATACCAATATTACGTGCTTTTTACAATAACATACATATATATGTATGTTATTTACATATGAGCAATTATTGTCGATATCAAATGACAGTAAAAAAACACATTGTGCCCAAAAAGCTATATTTTAATATAAAGTTTCTCAATTGTCATCTGATATCGACAAGAAAATATCTTGATGCCTTTTAAGTTGCTTTCATTGTTTTCATTCACAAATTTCTCGAGTATAAAATACTCAGCACAAAGGTTAGTCATTTTATTGTTGTTAAAGCTTATTTCGAATGATTGTTGTTTATTAATTGATATGTATGTGATATATCCTGTACCAAACTTTATAAATTACTACAACAAAATGTTCCCTCGTCCCGAATGACCACTAGATATTTTTTTACTGCAGCTTCTGAATATGATCACAACATTTCTTCAGGCTAATTTAAAAGATTTACCTTCTTTGAATAATACACACAGTTATTTCAGTGGGTGGTCTTGAAGTTACGTAAGTGTTTTATTCAAGTCTGACCTACATAGTAAAGCAGATATAAGTACGTTCAGTCGGTTAGTCTGATCGATATAACACTGATTGTAGAAAGTTCAACTTCCCAAACTCTATTTTACTCCTCGTTTATCTGTATAAATCATGAATTCAAAATGTTCCTATGTTTTTGATGAATCTCTTATCTTTATAGGAAAAACGGAGGAAAGGATTTGTCAAGAAGCAATGCTGAACATGGAAATACCGACAGTCACAATTTCTTAGAGTATACTTACAAAAAAATAACACCATGCGATATTTGTTCGCAAGTTCTTAGAGGTTTGTAACATAACAAGTAGCACAGCAAAATAATATTTTAATTTTTTTTTTCTCCAGGGCACACAAAGCAAGGCTTGAGATGTAGGTTGTGCAAAATGAATGTACATGCAGATTGTATGAATGGAGCAGGCAAGTGTCAGACAAAATCTAGACTCCTTAAAAGACAGAAGAGTACATCTGAAATAGAAGCCAGAATTCAAGAAACCCCCCTTGATGAAGAAAGTAAGTAATAATTCCAACCTAGCATAATAATATACGACATATAACTCAAAAAGGATGCTTGCAAAATACTGACATCCACTCATCGAAAACATTCCCTTTGAACGCTTAATATTTTATGACTCCTTCGTAAATGGGTATTGATTAAGTCTTTGCAAATTTTAAATATAATATTCGAATAACAATGTGCCAATTTAGTTGATCCTGATGGCTGGTTACCAGGACAAAGGCTTGTCCGCGAACTATCTTTTGAGTCGACTGAAGACATAATTGATGGTATATAGATATTCGTGTTATATTGTCTTTAAGCCCCTGAGTGATAAACGAAAATCAGTTGTTTAACACATTTTCCATGTCCTTGATAATTAATATATCGCCTGCTCCAGCGTATAATATCCTAAGTGCAAAAAAAGTCTGTGTGCTCTTAAGTCTTTATGGAACTGAGCCACATATTCAATCTAGTAACACTGCCTGCCACGTGTCACTCGGTTTAATTATTATTTATAACATATAACAATTTACGATTAAATACCTTCTATGGCCAGAGACATGAAATGTGTTATATATAATGGATGAATCTACATTAGTTGCCGGTCAAATAGGACTATTTTACTATTTCGAAAAATTCCCACTTAATAGGTTAAATAATGGTTGAAAATCAACAATTTTTGACGTTTCATATATTAGGAACAATACTGACAGCAAACATATTTCAAACGAAAGTATACGATATCTCGAAGGTATTCGATACATATTAGGGGCTATTTTCGCATATCTTCAATAATCAACAAATTTAAATGCAGTCTCACTACCAAATATTCTATTCTATTTTGAATATATGGCTCAGTTTCCCAGAAAAAGTCCCACTTAATAGGTTAAATAATGGTTGAAAAGCAACATTTTTGGTTGACGTTTCATACATACAATATGTGACTCAGTTCCATAAAGACTTAAAAGCACACAGTTTTTTTGCACTTACGATATTATACGCTGGAGTAGGCGATATGTATGTTAATACAAACAATACCCCTGTAAAGATAATCGAAGGAATGCAATCGCTTAACATGTCGAATATTCATCAAACTAATCAAGTATTACTAATGATTGTTTCACCCGACCAAAGAGAGTCCAGAAGTAGACACAACATACCAAGTATTGAAGCATGCCAACGAAATATCCCGTGGTGGAGGAACAACGGTCGGGAACTCCACCCTCGTGGCTGATCCTAGACCACCTCGTACTCCCGCTTCACTCGCAGTACAGGCGCCCCATGTTGCATCTAGTTCAGGTCCGTTGCAAGCATTTTGCAACATATCGTAGACTTGTATTTACTTATACCACGCACAAAAGTGCTTTTATAATATTCAATCTCCAACGATCGTTTATCTGCAAAAATCTTTCATGTACAAACGCACAGAAAAAGGCTTTTGCAAATAAAAGATCGAGTTTCTTCAATGGCCGCTTGAACATCAACAGTAGCAATTTTTTTATCTTTGTTCTATATTAAACAATCGCTATATATACATAGGAGTACGTAATTATAATTTATTGATTGTATGACTTTAATGCTAAGTATATAATTTGAGTAAATATTCGATGACGAATGATATTGAAAAGTGTTAATTTCGACCCACTGGGCACATGGCAACACTAGAGCTCGCCGTTTCCAAATATCTCACTTCTAGCACTTTCCAACTTTATCAACTACTTTATTCACCTATCCATTTTATACATTCAAATAGTGCTGTCTCGTACCACGCCTTATTCATTCCCATTTATTTTTTATTAAAAAAATACGTTTTAAAGTGTACATGTGTAGTTCAAAACGTCCTTAGAATATTATTATGTTGATATAAACATATGATATCGCATGAGTGGCTAAATGCGTGTTTAGTTCAAGAACATCAAGTAGCCTAAAACACCAGTTACCTGGCAAACATTATACTGTAAACATCTCTCTTCATATCTTCAGTTATATTTCACAGTAAAATTGGTAAATGCATTGTTACTACACGTCATATGGACTCAAATAGATCTAGGCTCACTTTTACCGCTGAGCACTTCTTTAAAATGCTTAAAATAATATTGCGTTTTAATCGCCAAAGTATTGTCACAACCACTCTTAGGAGTCACTAGAAATGTGTTTAGTGAGGGAGACACATTTATGCCTTTGTGGAATAGGAGAGAAGAGTACAACAATACACGAGCTACACGACTTATTTATATGCAATGCGATATCTAATGTTTATATCTATGCACAATAATTTCATAAAGTAAAATCCATTCAGGTTATTTAGACACAACAACGTGTTAATTCATTGTCTGTCGGTGATTACTATTATGGTTACATAGTTTACTGACAGAGCGGCTCTGTAGAGAGTATTTACATTACAATCCAGGAAATCAGAATAGGCCTGAATCAAGATTTCATTATTGATCCAGACCTATTCTGATTTCCTTTCCCTTCATTTAATTTATCATTCGATACATCTTCAATACAATTCAGGATATAGGAATTCTCTTCTTATACATAGAGACTTATTTTGGTATGATCGACTAAAGGTGGATAGCTTCCATAAATTGTTTTATTGTACGAGGCATCTGCTTCGGGTTTGATTATTATTATACTTTGACCGGCTAATGTTGATCGATTGCCATTGATTTTTGTTGGATGGATAAGTTGTAAAGTTGTGTGGGTAGATGGAGTAGGAGGTGTTCGTGACCCTGTAGGAGTGCGCAGGAGGCTGTTCGCTGGAATTAAGAGCCTTTCCGTGTTTGGAGGGTCAAGATCCAGACACACATCTCCACAACATCGGTCTATATCGCTGCCTGAAAGTACGGAAATTTGTCATACAGCCATTACAGCCTGCAACACACAACACACGACGCCCCAAAACTTCTACCACAACTACCGCCGTGTTCCGACCACAGGTGCTGTGCTGTGCTCTCTACCCCACTGATATTATAATAATAAATATACATGAATAGCTCATCGGTTTGGTATTGGCTGCTGAAGAACCCATATATAATCTCACAACACATCCCATATCCATTTCCACTACAGTAGCCACTTCTAAACACGATAGCTTCATCACAACACCGCCTCGAGCTTCTTGTCCTCTGTACGTCTCGCTTGTCGATGGAACTAAGTAAAATTACTACCTTTTATTCAATTAAAGTATAATACATTTTTGTATACAATATGTTTTTAATTGACACTAAAACCTTTTTATCGTAATTATGTAATGCCAGTTAGATCATTAAAAAATATACTAAAGGAGGCTTAAGATTTTTTTCGTATAAAAAAATAATTTAGCGGGCAAATATTTAAAAAAAGAACGATACGGATTTATGGCTGTGTAATGTCTCCTAAATGGCCAAATATACATTAAATGTATATAAATTATTTATTAAATTAAATTAAATACCGCGACGCCTTCCCTATTGACGGGAGTCCCTTTATAAGGGGTTGGCCAGGCCACCTTGGCCTTTACGGGAGAATATAGTAGAGATGGTTTCCCAGGCCACCACACAGCAATGAGTACTTAAGATCTAGTTTGCTGAGCTAGATCTACCAAGTGACTCCGGTGCCGTGAATCGAACCCGAGAGTCTTCACTCACAAATCCGTTACACTAACCACTGGGCCACAAGGCGGCTTAATTATTTATTTCCAAGAATATGTACATATGTATGTAAATCAAGAGCATAGAAATTATTGATGTTGCTTATTTTATTTATAAATAAACTAATCAAATAACTTATTAATGACCATGACACAAAAAATATATTAATAATAATAAAATAATTTATTATGACAGTTTGTGAATCTTCGGTTTTTATAATGAGTGAATATATGATGTCATCAAATCAAAATTGTCTCGATTAAATTCCATTCGACAAGCGATGTTTCGTTAATATTCCAAATGTAAATTAAAATCATCATCATCACAGTCCATAGTGTGTAATGTGATTTAGATCAAATTAAAGGTGGTAGAGGAGCCGCGGATAGAGTCGTGGGAGTTTACTATGAAACTTGTACAAATCATAAGCCAATATTATTTTAAAGTAAATCATTCTACAAAAGCGTCGACATCGTTGGGCTTCGAACTTGGGATACTGTCCCCCAAAATTAGTTCATTTTCCTCACACGAATCCCGCTTGCTTGCAACTAATTCGTTGACACTAACCAAAATATGTTCATAGACTTATAATTTATGCAAGTTTCACTGCCGATTGACTGAGTAATCGATCGACTAGATGTTTATATGTATGTCCCTTTGACCCGAACACACCTACATACACTCTCATATCACTGTTAAATGTTTTTTTTTCTTCAAATCTACATGTCGCTCGATAGCACAGTGTCGTGTAACTATGAGTTTGTTCCCAAATGTGGCTTGTTTGATTTCCAATGAATAGTTCAATCGAGAACTGTCTTTGTAAGAAATTATCATTTAAGTGTATGTGTTTATATCCCATCCTTTTTACATAATATCTTCTATCAAAAACAATGAATTGTATAGAATCTCCTAATTAAGTTTTTGATAGAAGATTGCTTAAAATAAGTGTCCGAATTGCTTGCGTCCCACCACACCGTCCAATTGGCATTGTCCGTTTTCCATATTGATGTTTTATGTTTATTTTCCCTTGTTGTGCTTATTTTTATTTATTTTACCCACTCGTAATGGTTTCAGAAATGGGGGGCTTGGGCACTAGACCCTTCGGTCAGCCACTGTGCTTCGTTCAGGACATCGAGGAGCCTCCGATGGAAACGAAAGCTAAAAAGAGCTTCCAAAAGAATTTGCGAAAGAAAAAATGAAAAATCAAAAGACACATCGAATATTATATAAACTAATAACAAAACCTTCCGAGTTTGTCGCGTTCGCGTCAAATGGCGAATGCCGATCGCTAACTTAGTTTAATTTTTAAAAAATTTACTGCCCGATCTAATAAATATGACTCATATTTATTATGTTCAGTCCATCAAGTTATTTTAACTTATGTAAATGCTTGAAAATGCTCAAATACGTTAAATAGTTATCCGTATAATACTTAAATATGTAAACCTCACGCGCATTCGCGCCAATGTTAAACTATTATACTAACCCTGTCATCTGTGATAATTATTTAAATAGTAATATTACAAGGAATAAACATATTTATTTTACATTATTCATAGCTCTCTTTTATTTTCAAATACTTTTATTTACCCCTTTTATTCTAGGACTTCGGATTTCTCTTTTACTTTGTACGCTTTGCTACTCATAGCTATCGGTAAAAGTAATGTAAATGCTTTAAAGTATAGCGCGCATGTGCATGATTTATTTATAACATAGGCCTGGTTTGATATTTTATAAATTTAATCAAATACGAGTTGAGCAATTTGGAAGAGGTTAAAGGACTGAAACTCAGAGTTGTTATGAATTTGTAGGTATGAAGAACTCTTCGAGTGCCCTTGTGTTACGCCACTCTGAAAGCCCCAGTCCCACAGCCGGTACTAAATAACACCTACTCATTAACTTAATTTCCCACACAAATCACTGCCAATAAATACCTGTAATAAATATCAATACACTTATCCAATCACGCATCATAGCAGTTACCATATCTGTTTGTACGAGGCCTACAATCAACACTAAAATTACCCAATGAATGTATGAAATAATACTTTTTTTTTTAATATTTTATACTCATAGAACCTAAACAACAGTAATAATTGCTTAACTGAAAGTAGCTCGTGCATTCAGTTTAGGTAATGCAAAACTAACCGAAAAATTAATTTACCAACCAGCCCTTTTGAAACCGACGTGATATTATTAAAAATCATTTTCGAGTTCCTATTGGTTTTTCAATGTGTTTTGTGTTTTGGCATGCTTAATTATTTTTTTTCGCTCATATCTTGTAAAAACATTGCACTTTTTATCACATCTACCGCGAGTGCTCATCACAAAGTTATCACAATTTCGATATTTTTATAATATTTACATTTATTACTAATCAGTGTCATGTGTTTCTATCATTTTCAATCGAAATTTGATCAGGTCCTGACCATTTCTTTTATTAATTAACTTGTTAATATTTTCGAGCCCACCTGTCAAGTTTCGTATTGAAAGATAATACTTTCAGGAGATTTGTGCTAACCTAGGTAACTAATTATAGCGCCTCATTCACCAAGACGACAGAAGTTGAACTTGAGGATGAAGAGTTTGTCCCTGGATTCACCAGAAAGCTCAGAACAAAGACGTCGTCCAGCAACCCGTCTTGACCCAAGGGCTGGATCATCGTACCACAACAGGCTACACTGTATGACACCAAAACAACCCCCAATATACAGCTTCAATCCACCCCTCACAAACCTGAACACAATATGAAAAACATAGAAACACCATAGAGCATGTCTTTGTTAGATAACCCCGCGATCGATCGGAACGGATGCTTTTGCATAGATACACCCTTTAAAACAATTAGCCTTAATTAACGTTATCTAAAATAAATTCTTACTATGAGAAACCACTAAATAGTAAACTATGATCCCGTCAAGGAAAATTCCTGTTATTCAGGAAATTTTATGTGGCATTTTCAAACATGCAACTTTCAACTTTATGAAAGTCACACGAATGCTTATAATAGTATTTGATTTTTCTGGAGTTTTATTTCCACCCCTTTCCAGATTCACTCACCCTCAACTGCCAGACTGGCGGGTTTATAAGAAGGCAGCAATACAATAATAAAAAATTGTTACAGGATATCTTAAATATTTAACCCCTCAGTCTATTAAGTATGACAATATATTATAAACAACCCATTAGGAACAAAGTCGTTTCAACTTGTATATATATAATGATAAGAGCTTTATTATTTATTAAAATTAAATTGTGATACAGTTATAATTCTCCCTTTCACTCAATTTAAAGAAGACATGTTTGCACTAATCACTATTATGGTTTTTATATTTTAAACAATATGAGTGTGACATGTTAATTACCACTAGCATTAAAGCCTAGCCATGCACACTTCACATAAATATATATACATAAACTTGACATTGAAAGGTATTTCACATAAAAGATACATTAACACATACCCACACCAGCACATATATGCATGCTTTTCAGTGGAGTTCGCCTTTCGACTCGGTTGAGTCTCTCTGTTTTCAGGAATATTTTATACATTCGCTTTCAGCACGAGCCAATGGAAGCTCAGCTAACTGTCTCTTGCTCCCTCATCTACTAATTTTCTCTTCGTGTGATATTTATGTATATGATGATATGTGTCTTTCAATGTGTATCTATCTACCTTCTTGTGAATGAAAGGGCACACCTTGGCATTATTTATAAAAATTCAATTTCAGCACAGGCACGTCAATTATATTCTCCACAGTGGATTTTATTGTATTTTTTATATTGTCACTCACAAAAATGTAAAATTATTTTTCCTTATTTATTTTGTGAAGGACCAATAACAGAGTTTCGCATGCATGATAAGCCATATAATCCCCATCAGCACAGACTAAGCTGCACGTCAAAATCAAGTATGAATTCGTTTTTATATTAGCACAATCCTTATCTATATTTGTATGCAGTAATTAGTGTTTTGCACGAAACTTATAGTTGCTTACTTTGTGGTTTTTTTGTGGTCTTCAAAACAATGTTCGGATCGTTATCGGCCATTTTTTCTAACAAATATGTTCTACTTGACAGCACCTTCAAGTCCTGTTCACAATAGAAGATTGCTAAGCGCCAAGCCTATGAGGATGAGTAGTGTTGAACTACCCGACGATCACGAAAAGAGTGTTTCTTCTACTGGAAGCAGTCCTTGTCCATCCCCAGTAAAACAAGTAAAATTCATTAGTTTACCCGCAATGTACAAACTGCAAACTTATGATTCTATTTTCAGAAGGCACATCGTTTGTTACCCACAAACTTGTATGTTATACTTTACAATTTCACAAGCCGTCACCCAGATGAATTAGATCTTAAAGCTGGTTATAAAGTAACCGTTATAGATACAGCAGACCCAGATTGGTGGAAAGGAAAATGCTTGGGAAGAATGGGTTACTTTCCATCTAAATACTGTATTAAGCTTCAAGCCGGAGAAAAGCCTCTTCAAGTCACCCACAACTTACAGGTTCATACATTTCCCAGTTAATTGTTTACAATTTAAAATAATTCTTTTACGTTTTCGTTTTTTTTTTCATAATTTTCAGGTATCTGACGGTGACAATGGCCTTATGTTACTCCGTGATCAGATAGTAATACAAGTCGGCGAGGAAGTGGATGGCATGGTTATGATAAGATCTGGAGATAATCGTCAAGGAGTTTGCCCTGTTAAGTTTCTGCAAGACGTGTGACATAATGGAGACTTAGAAAATTACGCATTTTATTACCAACAAGAACCTATCGCGTCTGGATCATTTTTAGTATCAGCAACTATAGAAACTCCACCAGATGATGAAATCAGCCATGAAGATTCACCACACTATACAGGCAAAATGAACAACGACATATACGGTAACCTGAAAAAATCTAAACCAATATCTACCCAAAGATATAGTCTTAGACATGTCGACGAAACCATTAATAAACAACAAATAATAAGACAGAGGTTTTCCGATTACACAACATCCCGTTCATATGCTTTAAACTCGGGAAATTTGACTAATGTTTGTACACAAGGTGGTCTTAACTATCTTAGACCGCGGACATTGCAATTAGATAACACAGCTCATAGATATATTGGCAGATCATCTCCTTCTCCCAAGGAATTAGAATTTAAAAAACCTTCCCGAAGAATTCCCGTGCTTTCATCCACAAGACCTTTAGGCCTATGTTTCCCCACTCCCAAGAGGATGGCTTCCATAATAGGAACGAGAAAAGTGTCTCATTCTCAAGAACGTCCATTGCTAATGGGATATGCTGAATCTGATATTGAACCTGAAGCTTCATTCGAGATAATCCCTCAAAAGAACGGTCTTAAAATATCTCCTGTATACGCCAGTGAATCAATATCCTCCTCTGAAAAATACGGCGCAAAACCCAAGCTGACTTCATATTCCAGACCACTTCTGTTCTCTCGCCATTAAAATATTTTATACAATCGTATTACATATCAATTTTTCTTAAAACTTACCAAAAAGGCTTATTTTTTGAGTTAACGAAAATACCATGTCTTATGTCACTGTTTCCTTACAAAGCAACGAACTGTCGATGACTGTCAAGTTGCCAAAAGCATTAAGATATTGTACATATATTTTATGAAACTAGTAATTAAATTTGTATAGAATCATTGTGTTACTTTATATATTGAAAATTTATTTGCTATCAAACATTCGATTGTTTGCAGCTAAACGATAAATGTTGAAATGCTTTTATATTTAAACAGAGTTTATTGAATATAGGCTTTATTATATTACATTGTATAGTTTGCTTTTATCTTAATATATTTACTATATAATTGATAAATTTTATCGCAAAAAAATGTTAAATTATTATGCACAAAACGCTTGCGTACCACACCAGGGTAAATTTTAATCGTGCATGCTGTGAATGTTTTATGTGTTTTCAATTATAAAATATTATATATGTAATTGTTATTATAATACTTATATATAAGCATTAATTCCCATTTACATATATAATATATATTTTGGTGAGCACAACACAAGAACGCGTTTCGCGCAAATGAATGATGATTAGGAAATTGCAAAAATGTATGCTTTGCATTTATGTACCTATGAATATCTGTACTTTATATTGAATACTACGAATTTTTTCGCAGGCATTGTACCATTCCAAACCTATATTTTATATCATGTGTATATATATAAAGAAAATAATGTATATGTGTGTGTGTTATTGAGTTGAGATTTCATTTTTGAGCTCAAATCCAGCTCTCTATATTACACATATTTTAGCCATACAAAAGGAGAAGAATGAAATATTTATGAATGAATAATACCCACATAATATTTTATGTCGTAAAACCAATGTGTAGACTTGTATCAGATCCGCTTAATGATTAATTAGTCAATGTAAAAAATGAACTAAATTTAAGCTTTTCGGGACCGAATTTTAAATGCCTAACTTTAATAATAATTGTCGACAAGATTTAACGGACCTTTTGATCTGGTGTCTTTGTCTTTTATATTCCTTTATTCCTATGAATCTAATAATCGATACGTTTCTTCAAAGACAAACATCTACGTGCCCATGTAATAACAACTAATTTAAATTGTTAAATTTTAATTTTTAACAGTTGCGTTAGCCTATTTTGATCCAAATATTTGTGGCCTATCCGTCCCCTATATCCTTTTAAAGTTGTTTTAAAATCTTAATATTAAGCAAGATGTATTTAAAAACTCTTCGGGCACTAGCGATGGTATTTAAAACATTATTTAACAATATTTAGATTAGAAAACTATCGACAAACAGTAGTTATGTCACTTTTGTCCCTTTTAATTATAGTTCTGTAAAACAAACCTTTAAACATCGCATACTAATATCGTTTCCGCTAATTTATTTAATGTTATTTTAGTTTAGACTTACTACAACAAACTTATGGATAGTAGTAATAATATTTGCTTTTCGATTTCTGCGAATTGTTTTAGTTTGTAATGATTTAGACCCAATTTGATGAAATATCAGTGTACCCACTTATAGGTGCATAATATATATAAAATTTAAAATCGTGTAAAGTCTGCACATGCAGCACGTGATATTTTAGTTTATTTTCAAAAAAAGTGACAATTTCCTATTGCTAAAACAAGTCATCCATAATGGTGACGTTTTATAGGTAATTTTTTTCATTATATCCAAAATTTTATATGACCTAATTTTACCGACTTCAGTCATTCTTTTGTAATAAATTAACCTGTAAGTGAAAAATTATTTATACATATTATATACAAAGTATTCTATCGTGTACTAAACACATATACATACATACATATTATATTATAACCATACCTAATGTATTGAATGTGAATAAAAAATTTAATGAATGTTATAAACAATTTGAAATATATTTAAAATATAGTAACCGATGTTTATTCAATGACGTCTCGTCAAATGTTTAAAACGAGGTATAATAAATTATAAACATTATACAAAGATGGAACCCTAACATATTGCACCAAATAAAATATTTTAATTTACGAATGCATTTTTACTATTTTAAACTTAAACAATAATATCAAATAAAAATTGATCAAGATAATAAATTTTTATTCGAGGTCAAAAGACTCAAAAATCGATTATCTCGATTTCTTGTTAACACATCACACAAACCTTGAATAACTTGCAAATCTTTCACGAGATCTTATGAGACTTCTGAGGCAACTTTTAGAACACCAAAATTAATTTGTATACAAGTTTACAAACTCTTAGCTCACATTCCAAAGTTGACACTTTATTCTTTCTTAACTGGACTAATACTGCATTTTCAAAGTTGCTTTTCAGATCATTTGGGTTGACTACCTCTGGTATGAACTTAATTGATATTTTAATGCATGTTTTATATTTATATTATAGTATACATACTATATATTATTTTATCATGCTGTAGTACCACTAGAGCATTACGTGAAATCCCAAATCGCAGTGATGGAACTTCGTCGTCAATTATAATTTTTTACTTTATTAAATAAGAGAAAATAGTTCTCTGGAATACAAGAAAACCTACATTTCTATATAAAGGTGTATAATTACATAATTACTTATTCTAACTACATATTTACAAAATATATAATAAGATACAAAATAAACGAAAGTAAAAGTAAAAAAGTGTCTATAAAAGAGGTAAGGTGTATTAAGTAAAATTTTAATCAAATAATAGTCCTCTGAGAATAAATTTAAAATCGGTAAGTTTTTATAAAAGGACATTTAAACGTTGCATATAATTAATTCTTGCAAAATAAATTTGAAATGGAACCATAGAACAAGAGGCATTGCGAGATACTCTAAAGTTGATATTTATTCATTTATTTTTATTTATTTTATGCCCCGAGAAGCTTTTTTGAAAGGGTTTTTATACACAACAACGTGTTAATTGTCTGTCGGTGATTTTAACTATTACTAGTTACACAGGTCACCAACAGAGCGGCTCTGCCTGAATTAATAATCGCCTCGGTATTTATCTTACAAACCAGGAAATCAAAGTAAACCTGGATCAAGACGAACGATCGGGATGTTATTAATATTATGCCCAATCTCCCAGTCGTAAGAACCGATCAAATGAATTTTTTTTTGTATTTATGCTAGGCAATAAAGTTAAGGAATCTAAATAAGAACGACGGGTAGGTATGAGTACGGTATATACAAGTATTATTAAAATTATCTTCAACTCACTTATACCGCATTTGTAGACACGGTGGAAAACTGAAAACAGTTGCATTTGCAGTGAAGGTAATCAACAAGAAGGCATGTGTTCTGGACAAGGTGTATTCTGAAGACAGGTGCGCCAGAAACACACACGTGCCCAGACATCTGCTCCGCTCATTATACCGTTGATTAACCGTCGACTTTCTTATAAAACGCTAAATTGATACGCTGCTCAAATTCAATCGAAACAAATATGCGGAGTGTTATCTGTAGCCACCAAAACAAAATAGCTTTATATCTACATATTAGATAAATTCGCATTTTTTCGCCGGCTCGGACAAATAATAAGAGAAAAAAAACACACATCTGTCCGATCGGTCACCCCGGCCACGCGGCGAGACCTCGCATTCCATAACGCGGTCGAACAAACCAGACGCAATAAGGCTTCAAAAAAAGTCCCTTGACTAGCTTTGATTAAGAGACACATTTACCATTAGTCTTGCTAGCCTTGGATCTAGAGGCCCTAGAAGGAAAAGTTAATCGTAAGTAATCTTCCATTGTTTGTACATCCAGATATAATCAAGCTATTGTGAAATATTAGTAGATAGATCAGAGTGAGGAAATTTTTATTTTTACTATTGACATTGATAACAAGGGGATTACCTAACTCGAGAGTTATCTGTTCATCTTTGTGCAATTAATTTGTACTCTAGTGATTCCACAAAAATATGACATTAGATTCTCGAATTACGTTGTACGTTTTTCGATAAAACCGAGCAAAATTATAAAAAAAATTGTATACCAACATAATAATAATCACGAACAAAGAAAAACTGGTAAACACACAAATAATTTGATGAAATATTGAAAAATCAATAGCAAATGTAATCAATATGATATTATTTAATGTCTTGTATGTATTTTCAGTATTCCAACAGTGCCTGATTATTGATTTTGATAAATTTAACTCATATTAAATGATACTACTACTCATTACTACTATCATATAATGAATTTAAGAATTTAAAAAATATGTGTACTTTTACCTGTAGCAGCAATAATATTATAATGGAATTTTTTTAAATATGTTAAAAGAATGGAATGTTTTTGTTTGTTGGCGATGTTTTGTATGTGTGTGTGTGTGTGTGCGTGGTATAAAAAGCTTGAGGTGTTTGTCAAGAGGTGTCGTTAGTATCGGTTTGCATTCCTGTCATTCCTATCGCGCGCTGCTAATGTCAGATGTTTGTAAACCGGCGCGTTGCGTGGACGTGCAGTGTTCATTGATTAATAATAATCTAAATCGGCAGAAGATCACTGTGGCTGTTGACGGTGAAGCAGTGAATAGTTGTACAGTCTGTTAGTAAGGAGTCAGCAAGTGTACGGCGGTGTGAAGTGACTCTGTCCAAATAATCGATCGCGTGTAATTAGAGGCGAGTGCGGAGTACAGACAGTGCTGAGGGCGCTCTTATCAGTGGCCGCATTCCTGAAGGCCCGTCTCCCAGCGCCAGAATGCTCCAACTCTAGTTTATAATATTCTCAGGTAATACTTGTTCTGTTCTGTTTGTTCAAATCTCCGCATTGTTTATAAACATAATTAGCGGCGTGCGCATTCCGCTACCCGATCGATACAGCGTTCATCGACTGAAGAGTCCTTCTAATGTTGTAATGTTATTTGCTGTTATTGTTATGTGTTATGGCGAGCAGCTGTGCCAGCGCCGCCCCTCTCCTTGTCCTGCCGCCCCCCGCCCCCCGCGCCCCTCCCCGCCGTGTCCTCGTGTTCTCATCGCATTCCTCAGCGGAGTCCTTCTGCCGACTACGTTTTCGCCAATGGAATTCGATCATAATACAACGTTTATTGATTCTTCAAACAAATTTTATTACTCATTTAATGTAAAATAAATCAAATATGGTTTATGGTCTCTTAGCTAATTTATTTACGATAATAATTGCACAAAAATACATAGCGTAACATGTAAAATTATTATTCTTCGTGCTTAGAGGTTCATATTAATATATGAAGAATGTAATTGGACACACCGCAATGATAATGTATTTATTATGACATCACTAATCACAACCGTTTGCGGTAAGCTAGTTTGCTTCTGCAATGTTTAAGATAAATATTCCTTCATATATATATATATATATATATAAACATAAGATATCGCATGAGTGACTAAATGCGTGGTTAGTTCAAGTGGATCAAGTGGCCAAAAACATGAGTTACCTGGCAAACATTATACTGTAAACATCTCTCTTCATATCTTCAGTTATATTTCACAGTAAAATGGGTAAATGCATTGTTACTACATGTCATATGGACTCAAACATACACTCAAATACATCTAGGCTCAGTTTTTACCACTGAGAATGTTTAAAATATAATTGCGTTTTAATCGCCAAATTATTGTCACAACCACTCTCAGTAGTCACTAGAAATGTGTTGAGTGAGGGAGACACACTTATGCCTTTATCGATTAGCAGAGAAAAGTGCCACAATACGGGTTTACACGAATTATTTATATGCAATGCGTTATCTAATGTTTATATCTATATATTCCTTATGATTTTAACCACCTAGTTCATCATACGTATTTTGGATATAATCAGATTGTATAAAAATGGAACTGTTTCATCCAAGATATGTATAGTTTCAGCAATGATTGGTTTACAGGTCATCATAATAGTAATATGCATATTGTCAGCGATGTACCGTCGGTATTTCCTGAGCACATAAAACACGATTAGATAAATTTGTAAACGAGGTCGTTTCCGTACCATACCGCAACCGACAAATGTTTTATTTATTGTAATGGTTATCTGAAAAAGTATGATACACAATCCGGTACTTGGGCATGCACAACATCAGCTATGTGTGATGTTTATTTTTAAATATTGTAAAGAAGGGATTTGGCTAGATGCACACATGCTACCCTCCGTTCTATTCCCTGACTAATTCATTCTCCCTTCTCGTATATATCCAAAAACAGCTGCCATTGTAGATGACTTGACTTCGACCCTCTGAAAATCCAAATCTATACTATCGAATACTAATAAAATCATAAGCTACCACCATAACACCCAATTGCTAAGTTCTTTCAATTAGGTCCTTCGCTCTAATTTATGTCATAGAATCGTCCCCCCAGTCTTACCAAATTAAGTTCTCATGAAACTAAAACAAATCATTATATCGAGGGTATACTGCCAAAATGCACTAAGACATATTTCATAGTTTTGAGATAGTGGCGAATTTGTGAAAATAATTTAATACGGTTTTCATATGATGACAACACTCATCATAATATTTAAAAAGCGAGTCTCCCAATAAATCCTGTATTTTGAGAATTGTCATTTATTATGCATTATTAAATATCTCCAATAATATTTTGAAATTATTATCATAAAAATAACCGTTTCGAGATTTTAGATATGTACTAATTGTAGTATCTTCCACCTGGTAAATCTGATGGGGATCCGTACAGACATATAACATACACACAACTTTCGACAATTATAGATATAATTGCACTACTGCCTTTTCGGAGTTAGTCCTATCGGTTGCGGCACCTAAATTCACAATCATGCTGATTCATTTAATATCTAGGATATACTGCCAAAGTGAAAATAAAGTCACAGTCTTAACAGAACTATACATTTATGGTATATATATATTTGAATAATTTACAATGTGGTGATAAGTCAATGACTTCTTTTATCTATCCAAATATAACACAATTAAAAAAATACCTCTACTTAAATTAAATGAACCTAAAAATGTAAATTTGACTTGACTAAGTGCGTTTTGGCAGTAGATAAAGTAATAAAAAACATATAAATACAAATATGACTTAGTGCATTGTAGCAGTATACCATCGATATATATATATATATATATATATATATATATATATATATATGTACGTATTATTTACATTCAACATAAGTGTATGTAATATTAAAGATACGACCGTCTACCACCGACACATGTGGCAGACTGATTACTGTTCCCACGGGATTCCAACATCACATCCAAGGCTTCTTATTCCTTCCAAGATATATGAGAATTCCCAAGCTCCTCCACGTGCTAGAAAATGCTTATCTAAACCATAAACGCATTCAACATCTGGATATATTATTTATATTTATTTAAATAAATCCTGTCGTTGCCTTGACTAGTTTTTAGAATATCGTTATGATTGATCAAACCATCACGCACATACTGTAAACAATGGGTTTTGAACCGCAATCCTCTCCCACGAGGAGTGTTTACACAACCTCTCGACTATCGCGTGCAGAATATACTTACATTCTTCAAATACTTCACAATGAAATGTTATTATTATGAATGCATTAAATATCATAAAATATATTCTTCTTTTCAATGACAAATTGAAGTGCTTTGGCGTATTCGAGCTCTGCAATGATTTCCTTTACTATTTGATTTCAACTCTCTGATATATACACAAAATATTACATGATATTCATGGGAAAAACTATAAAATTGAATGCAAACTTCAAAAATAGTAATTTTATTTTATTAATATTATTATGTTATAATATTGTTCTGTTAATATTCGAAAATTTAAATACAATAATACATTGTATAACAATATTTCCCACTAAAGCTTAGGATTCCTAGGCGTGCGTCACCGTAAACGTACACCGTAAAGGCGGTAATAGCGTTGCTTTGCTGTACTTTTAATCAGTTTTTTGTTAATTAGTGCCTTACCCAAGGCATTAACTAACGAATAAACCTATCATAAGTATAGCTAATTAACTCTACTATCGTATTTACGTATTGACGTTTGCCTGAGAATCCATTACCTAAGACAGCAATATGTGTAATCAAAATGTAAGATCTACAATTGCCAGCAATTGAAAACCTGTGTTTTAAACCTTTTGGCCGAGGTTTGATTATTACACACTCTTGATAAGGTTTTCACTCTAACCATGAAACTGACTCTCTTAATCTGATTGCTATAATTTACTCACATTTCAATTACTATAGTAAATGTTTCCCTTTTCTATAACGTCGGTGTGTAACGTCACGTCGTCGTATTTCGATTTCTATTTTCGCGAACGAAACCCCTCTATTTCTGATTGGAATTTATAATCTCGTTGTTTACATATTATTTCGGTCGACGGTGTTTATTTTTGCACTGGTTTACTTTTGTCACGTAGATCATCGTTTGAAAGATATCAATATTTTAAATATATTTTTACTATTTGCCGTACATAATAGTGATGTCGCTGGGCCTCAAGCATCGACCGCTTTCCAGTCGAATTCCGATGTGTGAAATTTCGTCTCACCTTTCCAAACCACCTATAATAATAGTGTCGGTAAATTGTTAATTTTCAACGCCAGCTTCCCAAATTTTTAAAACAAACTATTCCCAAATTATGAAATTATTTCTCGGTTGATTTTTTTTTTGCCTAGAGTTTTCAATAGTGATAACTTTTCGCCATTCAAAGAGAAGCAGTTCTCCATGGACGTATGAAGTGGGGCCACGGTCAGCTGAGCGGGTGGGGCGGTAGACACCAGCTCCATCAGCAAACCAGCACCACAAGAACCAACCAAATAACCTTCGCATTCCAACATCGAGCATCGTCCAGCTCTCGTGCCTCTCCAAGTAATGGATAATGACTATAATACTCGCGTGCCGAAATTATGTTGTGAAAAATACCTTCACACTTGACCAACGAGCCGAGATACACTTTTAAACGAAACTTCCGTATTATTCGTACGATAGGCTAGCTGTGCTGCTCTTTGAAGTACTCACTAATGTAGTTTGTCTCTACCAACAGGTTTAATTGAGACCAGTCAAGTGAATATCCATTGATCCTGTCGCCATGATGGAGACCATAGAATCCCCTTTGGAGGTGCTGTCTCGTGCAGCCACCATGGTGCAGCATTGCGGTTCATACGCTTCCTCTGATGAAACAGATAGCACTGGTAAGTTATCATTTTACCCTTTAACATTCATCCGTTATCCATATGTCTGTAACATTAGACACCGGCCACCTTCACTGGAAAACCTTAAATTGATTAAAAATTAACAAAAGTCTTCAAAGTCATCACTAAAGACTGCATCTCTAATTAGGATCTAGCCTAACTAGTCGTTTTAGTTAAAATTTCATCAATTAAATGTCAACTCCGCTTAAATATTATATTCTGTAACCTGTGCCCAATTAAATATTTGAAAAATATACTTAATTTAATTTTGGTTGAGTTCAAGACATTGAACTTGAGTGCGTATTTTTTTAAAATAATATTTGTATAATATATATTCTATATACGATTCCTCCAATAAATTTTCTTGCAATAATAGATGCAAAATATGCTTCTTAAAACATGATAACCATACCTAGTCCAAGTGGGTGTAACGAAGGAAGGCGTATTCGAGCTCTGTAAAGATTTCCTTTATAATTTGATTATTATATTATTTTATTTTAACTCTGATATTTACACAAAATATTATATGATATTCATCTACGCTTATTATATTCATGGGACAAACTATAAATCAGATTTAAAAAAAAAATTACATTATTTTATTTATATTGTTTTGTTCCGTCCGAAAATTCTAAAAATAAATACGACATAATAAAGCAATATAATAAAAATGTAAGCCTACAACTGTGAGCAATTGAAGACCTGTTTGTTCACCCTCTTGGCCGAGTTTAGATGATAACCTTGCAGCGATTACTAAATACTGGTGAAACTCGTATACAATATATTTGATTACTAAGCTCTCACGTCACTCGATACTCACGTACTTGATGTAGGGATACCATAAAATAATAATGAATACTCATATGGTAGAGGAAGCCATAGAGCACAAGAAGAGCTTGTGCTTGTCACATCCGGCTATGGGAAACCATTCGGCGCATTCCTATAGCATTCCATGCTCCTCCCACATGCTCCACGACATCTCGACTCTCTCCTGAAAAACGCTGCTGTCACACTTTTCATCTCGCCTGACAATCATGGTGTTAATGGATCAATTTATCAAATTAATTATTTAGGTTGTGTTACGAAATATTTTATATTTGAAGAACACGGAGCAAAGGCAGTGGTTATAATGTCCGGCGACTCATCGTCACTTCCTCTTGTAGCGCCTCCACTTGGTCGTACTGGTACATCACATACATCCGGATGACCGTCTGCTTCCTCCGTGTCTTTTCTATATTTATACAATACCTCTGTATTCGACAATATGTCCACCGACACATTATATTATATTAGGCCCATTTGATGCCCTTCTCCGCCTCTGGGACGACCGCCCACTGTCGTTGAGCCTATTCATCATTTCAGGAATGCGTCTCCACGTTATTGTATAAGAAAACATGCTTTTTATAGCATACGATGATAAAGACTCTTTGTCCGCGGCATCTTTTTATTATGTATAATTTTTTTTATAAAGATTGAGCTATTTTTTATAGTAAACCTAATAATTGCAATGCATGCGTTGTAAATATTTGCTCACAATTGTATTCTATTCATAAGCTGGGCAGTAGGCATTTAAATTGACTGAATTATTTTTTGATTTTAATAAATTTCACAGTTGTTTATTTATTTCTTACGCCCCATAATTATCAAAAACACAAATATGTATATATATATCATTCAATTCCAATAAATTGTACTTTCATAACCATATCTTGATTGAAGAAATATTTTGATGATTTAATAATTAAAAATTCAGAATTTCGAATCATTTTATAGTTTTCAAATATACATTTCAAGTATACATACCTTACAATACAGGAAATCAGAGTAAACCTTGATCAGGATGATCGATTGGGATTTTATTAATATTATTCCCGATCTCCCAGTCGTAATAACCGATCAAATCAATTTAAAAAATTGTGACTTGAGCGGGATTTGAACCCATCACCACAGTATTTGTAGCCACGCGTCTTATCCCCTGAGTTATCACGCTGATTTCACAGTAATACTATACTAATAGGATATTTATCACACTCATAATATACTTTTTGGTATTTGGTTTAATAATATTTCTATATACAAATTTGGCGGTTTTAGTAGCTAGCCATCTCAGCGGGTGGGGCATTCTTGTCATCGTGGTATGGCGGCTATTTGATCGTCTCTGTGTGAGACATTATAGGCTCGAATTCGAAAGTGTTATCTCATTGACAAGGTGATCCCAGATTCCTCACATTCCTGTCTCGGGAGCCACTTTTATCCAGATGGTCGATAGTCTCCGCACCACTTTTACATTTGTTTATATAGGCGAGCCGCAAGCGCCGTTATAAAGTGAAACACCGATCTATTTATATGTCCTTAATCGATTTTGACATATTAATGTAAGTATTTAAAATTTATTTTTGTAAAAATCTATTTTATGTTTCATTTTGACCCCGTTGCTTATCGATAACACCCTTATTATCCTAAGACGGTGCTTTTTTCATAACTGGTTTATCACTCATTATCATTGTTATTATATTTTCCGCATTCTTTGTCTATATATTTTCTTTGAGCACATTTCGTATTTATTGGATATCCTGTTGGTTCTATAATGTTTACTGTATTATACTTGTTCGCTTTTATTTATAAAATTACGACCAGGTTTACTGATTTGAGAAGAAAATTATTTAGCTATGTACGTAATGAATACTCACAGGGCTTTAAATAAAAATCGACAACTACTTTCAAATATGAGAAACTTAATAAGTAGCTATCGGGCAATAATGAATCGCCATAAATTAAAAAATGCGCGTCCACCGGTTATGAATTATATACGATTCAATTCCACAGTCAAATCAATCTACATTCTATATATCACATCATTGAATTACAAATATTTTATTCTTCACTTTAACCAATGTACATAAGTCAAAAAAATATGTATATACCCGTAACTGCATTCCAAACAAGATTACCAAATTACCGAATGGTGAGATTTTTAAGTTAAGTATTTTAGGTCTTCTTTAAAAGTAGTATATTTGTGCGTAGGCTTTAAGCACTTGCCTCGTGTAATGTTATAATAGTGATACTATTATTTTATATCAACATACAGTACAGATTACTTTAGTAGAGTAATTCGAACCGCATTCCTTGCTCTGCCCACTGTCTGTTCTGTTTTTCAACCAACACATCCGTTTCCCAATTTCATACCGAATTGTATCGGCTCGATTGCCATTTTTATGTTCAATGTTCATTGAAAGAATGACCGCTAAATAATCAAATCAGTGGAGTTACAATTTAAATATCAATGAATAATATAAAGGAATGGTAATACCATTGGCTCGTAATCAATTATTGTTAATAATTTTACCTTGCAGCCCACCCAAGATCTCGATAATAACCAACCCAACAATTCTATAGCGAAACATTGCGTAATGCTTCTGCAGTAGATTCAATTTTACAGTAGTCAATCTCTAGTTGAATAAAAATAACATACTGATTTAACTACACTGCAAATTACCACTCCTACTACTGATAGCATAGATACCGGTTATAATAATAACACATCACTATTAGACCAAATAATATATGTTACCGTATATCCATCACGTCATATTAAAAATACTTGGTCGATTACATGTTTTTATGACTCACACAATATGCCTGCATTTGTGTATAATATATTTTCAACTCAAGTAAGCATATTGGTATTTCCTTTAAGACATTCCAAATAGCTCAAACAATTGATTTCCATAACGAAAATATTCAAATAATGTATGTATTTTTTATAAACTTTCATTAAATACATTAAAACATTTGCATCGTTTGTTTTTCTGAAGTTTAGTATAAATTATTAATTACAATAATTATGCAAAATATGTTCGCAGGTTGGTTGAATGTGTCGTATAAGTTTGCGCCATACATACTTGACATGCCTTGGACTCATTGCTCTTTTTATACACGCACATATTTGAAATATTAACTCTAATACTCAATTACAATATAATTACTCCATCATAATGAATGTGGTGAAACGCTAACTCTGCGGAAAAACCAAATTACATTCCCCCTGGATAATTAAATATTTATTCATGAACGATAATATAGGTTCATTTCATGATATTTATATTCACCAAAGCCTTATCTCGAAATGCGGTCGACCACAAAACTTGAAGTAATTTGAGTTTGTGGATATTTATAAAAATATGTTTTTGATTGTAGTTCAAAACACATATAACGATCTCGTATCTGTGACTTTCTAGATTGATTTCTAATTAAATGTTTGTATCGATATCTCAGTACACAAAGTCATGACGACGAATGCTTGTAGCTATTGTTTGATCACAAATCACGACTTGGATAACGATCATCCTTGACCGGTGGCGACCAACAATGCCATCATTGTGCTTATCTTGAACACATTGCACTAATGTACCCGCTAACACCGTTATTATCGTGATAATCTAAAACAACGATATGTTCCTAATAAACCCAGAATAAATCGGCCAAACATTCCTGGTGGTCGCATGTATAACTGTATAAAAATACTGATTGATAGATCGACTACAGTAGGTACAATTTATTGATTGAGGCATCAATAATACTTTCCTGTAATGGGGGTAGCAAATTTTTTTAAAAAAACTTCACACAGCGATGTCCTCGGGGATACCAAATTAAAAAAAAATAACACTGTATCGTAGAAGTTGCGAATTGACAATGCTAAGTATTTTAATTACCTGTTGAGCATCCTGTCGATTTTATTGAATTATTTTGCTTTTGTCTCCAAATTTGATAAACATGTTTTGTCGCTATTCTCGTGAAAAAAGAACACCCAAGGAAATTTGTAAACATAATTCACTAATGCCAAAGTCTATAAGAGACTAATATTTTTTACCAACCCGAATGATTGTGCCATTTTTATTTACAACCTGAATGTATAAAAAATGCAGAATGGCCGCGAACGAGTGTCTGAAATTGGATATGGTTGTACTCCTTGACAGATCACCACAACCACACTAGAGCATCAACGCTCTGATAAAACTCACTTTTGACACACTTTATCTGCATTTTTAAATTTGACCAAATTCTGTCTGCATTGTCTTTAAAACAGTGTGACATGAGTAGAGAAACGGTTCTTTTTATCGAGACACACGCCCTCCCTGTTTTATCGTGAGAATGTGTTTTTTTCACGCGGCCCAATTGTTCCATGGTTGTCTCAATGGGAATAATTAATTGTCATCTCGTGGCTTAGAGCTCGTGTGAACGCTGCTGGGAGAAATATAAAATCACATCTGTGTGTTAAGAAATCGAATCGATTAAATGCAAGTTCTCCCCCGAACCCCCGATAATAATGTATAATTGTTGATTTTCCTCGTGATATCGTATTGAACGCTCTCTCGGAGCATAATCAATGCACTTGGAGTCACGTTGGTATGCTAAGAGGCGATGGAATCCGTATATCCGATCAGATTGGTCCAAGTGAAGCTGTTGAGCCTTTGATGTGGAAATGATTGATAATTGACAGAGTGTTCCTTGTTGGAGACCAATAGAGCGCATCCGCTGTCTTGGACATCCTCCATCACTGCATACCGATACTATTATACAATGCTGTATTTTGGTTCTTTTATCACATCAACAATATCGAATCAAATAAAAAAAATCTTATTTACCTTGCCAATATTCAAATTTTTTTTACCATATAATTTTTTATACACATACATTATAAATGTTCAAAAAACATTCACAGTACAAGAAACGTCTTGTAAAACACATAAAAAAGCTCTTTTCCTGCATATTTTAATAGATATATATATTAGACTAATCATTTCATAAACGCTCATAAAAGCTTTTTTTACAAACAAGACAAATATAATAATAAGAAAAAAAGGTTTAAAACAAATATTAAAACAAATTATAGTATTATATTAAAATATATGAATAGTAATTACTATATCGTAAAATTAAATAGTTATTTATTTACATGTCGCGAATACCACCGATGAAAATTTGGTTAGCATGCATTTTCCCTGTAAAACCCCTCGTATTAAATAAACCAAAGAATAAAACCGATTTATGTATTTAAGTATTTTTACTTATTACATTATACAAGAAGTACTTTATTTAATTTTCGAATAAAAAATATTTGGATTAAAATCATAAAAATTAATCACGATGAAAAGAATCCACGTGTACATTTTGGTTGCTGCCTTCAATTATTTAGAACTAGATATATTGTTCTTCCATGTAAACACCAACTGATTGACATTTTGTTTTTATTTGATTCAGAGTACGACATTTATTGCTTTACCTAATGGATATCCACAGTATTTCTTATTCAACTACATCTTTATATTCTCCTCTGAATAGCAACGAATTTGCGCACCTGGGTGAACTCATTTCCACCAATTCTGTCACCTACAGGGCTTGTTTATATTATCAATGATAGCTTCCTACACCTTACTTTATTTTATTTTATATATTGTCTGTATAAAAAAGCTCTTATGAGCGTTTATATGCAAATAAATACAAAATTTGTTGATTGGGATGTCGCGTAGGAGCAGTGTTCGTTAGGACTTGTCCCTGCGGTCGTTGTGTCCAGGACAGGTGTATGATGGTGTTTATAGTTTAAAAAGAGGTGTATGGTGTTAGGTAGATAGAGAGAGAGTAATATAATGTTAGTGAGGTGCGCAAGCTTAGTATAATATGTATTTTCGCCGATGGTAGCAGGCTGGCATGGTTCCACAGCTCAGACCACATTCCATCACCGGTATGCGGTCACGGGCCACTCTCTGCGCCACCTGTTAAACTACCACTACACTACAATACAATACACTTTAAAACAATCAATATACTACAACCATCATGTTATCTACTACCCTTAACAGAGCCTTCATACCGCCACGCTAAATTGATTGAACGGGGCTCTGCCGACAGAATGCATGTCACACTCCACCTCTACAAAAACGAGTAATCCCCACCCCCAGTTTATATGTTATGATTGCTCTAAAGGTCTCCACACACGTTCAGTTTAACTGTGTACCCGTGAACGTGTATGAGCTTCTAAAGCAATGGACTCCCAGGCATGCGTCACCGTAAATACGATAGTAGAGTAAGGCCCGGTTTCTTCAAGTTGTGTTAAATGTCGAGCTCGTGTCACTTGTCGATTTACGCGCCAAATGCGTTTCTTCAAGATTTAGTCCGAGCTACACCCAGTCAAAATCCAAAATCGGGGTGTTATATCCAAATCTCGTGCTATCCCCTGCATTTCAGTTCCGAGCCGAAGCGACACGTTCCTGTATCCAAGTTCTCTTGAATGCTTGCGATACACACATCGGAACACAGAGTTTGATCAGTTTGACTGACGGTTAAACTGAACGTATGTAGAGCCACTTAGCCTCTAGAATCTTTACATCGTACAATAAATCTGTGGTGACAATGTAAAGGGGCACATTTAATATTATATGTTTTCTCCTGTTTTTAACTTCACCGTGTCAATCATCAAATAAAATTATAAGCCATGGATCAAAACCATTTTGTAATATTATTGAAAGTTAAGCATTTGATTTTCCATTAAAGAGGCACTAAAAATAGAAATAAGCACCTTTAAAATCGATGCTCTATTTAAACTCAAATATTTTTGATACATATTGACAGTGAATAGTTCACTTATATGTATATAAAAAAATACTGCATCCATAAACCGCAATATATAAAGATATTTATTATTTTATGGGGATACTTATATGATGCTTCAACATTTATTTTCTTCATTACATTTCCTTTTTTGTCGACCTTATTATAAATAAAGAAATTTAATATGAGTTATTTACGTATCGTAATTATTGTTAACTTATAAAATTCTTTGTAAATTCCTCGCTAAAACTCGTCTATATTCAGTAAGAAAAACATTCTTGCGGTGGAAAAACTAGTAGGGAATCTCCCACAATAACTAATTAGTTATCGTAATGTGAATTAGTATATAAATTCCAAAGCTATTTATTAATGTCGCAGTGAATCTGTAGTATATTTTCTCTAGACACGTAAAAATTGTTTGGTAAAGGATAAAAAATATATATGCTTACTACAGATTTACTGTAAAATTGAAAATTGATGATGAAAAGTTAGTACATGCCGCATTGTGGAAAACTGTGTTTGGTAAACGTTCATATTATTAAGGTTGATCAAAATCGGATGCCTGGTAAATTTTCACGGTCAGTTAAATAATTTATAGATAATATGTCGTTTCAGTGAATGAATGTTATTTTTATAATCGCCTTAAAGCTATCATCTGTATCTATTTTAACAACCATTTGATTTATATACGCTGTAAACATTCAATTAATGTTTTGAATTTGAAAGTGGGCATTCCTTAACGCAACGACTTTGCATATTTACTTTTTAATGTTATGTGTAATTTATGAATACGATTCAAGCGACTAATCACTATCGACAACATGTTATTCGATACTATAATTTACCCCTATATATTCCTCGTTGTTACCCATCTTGTTTATTGTGTAAGTCAAGCCGAGCACATTTTTTTTTTGACAAATTATTTAGAATACTAGTAAAATCTATACTCCCATTTTATGAGAAGTAGACAATTTACTAAATGATGCCATTCAATTTCAACTCGCATTCCATAGCAGACGACAAAAAATGACACCTCAACAACAAACTGATTATTATAATAATAGAAAAAAAACTGACAAAATT
The DNA here is from genome assembly GCA_022606485.1 of Agraylea sexmaculata. NCBI lineage: Eukaryota > Metazoa > Arthropoda > Insecta > Trichoptera > Hydroptilidae > Agraylea > Agraylea sexmaculata. The sequence goes on along the minus strand of JAGTTH010005823.1, from coordinate 351,894 downwards.
GATTCGATGCGGTTCTCTTAGCCCGCAAAACTGGTCATTTTTGTCTCTTGTCGATTTTCTAATACAACGTTTTATTAAAAATACATATACTATTTATTAGCTAATTTTCATATATTTTTATCAACGTATAGACAAACTATTAAGGAATTTTATGTCTTAAAATGAAAAACCATGTCTATAGGCTTCATCCAAGTTTTTCCATGTAAATATGTATAAGAAATAAAGACACTATGTTGATATTATCATTTTGCGGTTTGAGTATGTTACCGATCAAGTTAAAGGTTGGGGTTTGCTCTACAAACATAAAAAATAAAGAGTAATCCTGTAATGGCACTTACAAACACTCGCGAATTTTATTAAATGTAAACCAATAGCGAGTGTGTGATTTTTTACAAATTAAATATAAATTTTAAAGAATTAAACACAGATTATCAGCATTTCATAATGCGTAATTTTGCTAGTATTAATATTATTTAACAATATTTACATTGAATTCGCGCGAACATTCGCACGCGAGTGTATGGATGCACCATAAGTTTCGAGATTTCAATCGGATACATTGTACATTTTTTTTGTTAACTCTGTCTAGTAATTTTTATAAAGAGTATGAAATAATATAATATAAATTTTACGTTTCAACATAAAGTTATTTAATGAAATGTAACCTGGGTTCCAGGGATGTCCTTTACCGTAGATGTAACATTTAATAGTTAAAGCAATAGTGTTTTTCAAAATACATTGCATATAACCATTATAAGATACATTAGTAATGTATACTATTTTGTATTGGATTTTTTTATATTTTATTTGTGTTGTTATTTTAAAGAATTGATTACTCTGGTTGGTTCAAAACTGGCAGCACCGCGGGCGGTTCTGCTGAGTCCCGAGCACGTGTTCAAAACATTTTGCCAAGTTCGGTTTCAGGTTTCGTGTAACATCCGAAATATCGTCTGTATCGAGTGTATTGTTGTCATTGTGTTCGTCCAAAATGAATTAGAAAGCCCGGACGGGTCAGTCACGAACTCCAAATGACTTGGCCGACTCAGACTCTTTGTTGCCAGAACGATGGTTTCACCGCGTTTTCCAACCTGAGGAATGCTGATTGGGAAACGCTTATAGCTATTCAATGCAGCTACTTTTTCTCATGCTTAATATTATTATGTAATACATTATACTTCTTAACTGGTGTACCTTGCCGTTTCTACCGAAACTGCAATTATCACTTCGTTTCATAGGTATAAACATTAAATATCGCATGAGTGGCTAAATGCGTGGTTAGTTCAATTACATCAAGTAGCCAAAAACATCAGTTGCTTGGCAAACATTATACTATAAACATCTCTCTTCATCATCATCATCATAAGCACTCCAGTTCAGTGATGAACCAAGGCTTCCCGCACCAGCATCTTCCACTTAATGCTCCTCCAGTTATTAATACCTAAACTCCTAACTACCTTATAAAATTCGTCCGGCCTCCTTAGCCTAGGTCTACCCTGCCTTCTCTTACCAACAGCATCTCTCTTCATATCTTCAGTTATATTTCACATTAATTTGGGTAAATGCATTGTTTATACATGTCATATGGACCGAAACATACACTCAAATACATCTAGGCTCAGTTTTTACCAAAGACTTCTTCTTTAACATGTTTAAAGTATTATTGCGTTTTAATCGCCAAAGTATTGTCACAGCCACTCTCAGTGATGTCTACAAACGTGTTGAATGAGGGAGACACACTTACGCCTTTATCGAATAGGAGGGAAGAGTGCAACAATACAGGGGAGGGGCTTCACGAAATTGACACGACTTCATTAAATGCAATGCGATATCTAATGTCTATATCTATGCTTCGTTTGTAGATTTTAACGCCAATCAAATCCTGATTTGTTTTTAGAGTATAAGAGTACTTAAGGATTATCTCGTTAATTTTGTCAATGACTTAAGCAATTTTTCAATTCGTGGCACAGTGAACTCTTAGTCCATGGGAAATGCAATTCTTTCGTTGCTCAAAATAAAGACACCCACACACTAATCATCGCCCACTCAACCAAATACAAATACTCGTACATACATGATTTCGTTAATTAGTATCAATCTCCATTAACATTCTCGCTGATCAATTAACGCGGCATGCAATTAAGCATAATTGCCGACATTGTTTCTATCATAGTGTATCTGTGATAAAAATACAATTCATAATTATAACTAGTCTAAAGAATGTGTCTTAAGTTAAGCTGAACGCAGTACATTCCGCCGTACAGTAATTGTTGTATGAAGCAATTAAGTCTCAATTTACCTGTGCACCTTATTCGTTACGCCAACTGCCTAGTTAATATTTAACTCTTCTTCTTTTTAAATTTTATTCTTAGAATGAATGGCACGGTTCCGTGCTTTTTAGATTCGGCCTCTGTTGAACTTTGTTGACTGAAAACCATAGCCAACTGATTGAATTTAATACAAAATAAATATATTAGTAGTGTTCGGCAATGGATGGCTTATTGTCGATATTATCTCTAAACTGGCACCACCTTCAAAGGGACATCTTAGATCTTCATCAATATCAATTATTTTAATGGAACTGCACTATGCAACAAAAGCCAAAATAAACATTTGGCAATTTCATTTAGTATACGACCGATTACACCTGCTGCCGGCTTCTATACATTGTTGCTGCTGTTTTATTTTAAATTGATTTATTTGTAATATTGCCTCAAAAGTCTATTTCGGGGGCAAAAAATTGTTCTCCATTTTCAGAAATTGGATTTATTCCAAAAAGCGGTGCTCGTCTTCGTCGTCAAATTATCGCCTCGCTTCCACTCTTCGTGCACCAATTTACTGTATACAATTAAAAAGTTAAAAGCACTTCTAAATTAACCCAAAACTGTAGTGTGCGACGAACAAAATCTCACAATAGATTTCCAAGGCATTGCTCTACTGGAAATGGGAGTGACGATTTATACCGGAATAATTAAACTCATGTACTAGACAATTTCGATATTAATTACATAGTCCTTATCAAATATAGAATAGGGTACTACAATTTGTTGATTTATTACATTTATGTATTTCAAACTAACCATCACCCACATGTATCACAAATATTTTCAATGCATTTGTATATAGAGTATATTAAGGTTTGACTAATGAACGAAATCGATTATTTACGTTGCGTTATACAAATCGTATCTACGTGATGACATCGCCAATAATAGTAGTATTTTATTATAATGTATATGCATTCGTTAAACCGTAGCTAATTGAACCTCTTGATACTCTGCCAGGTCTTTGTAATGCCCCAAATACATATACAGCTGGAATTTATGTAAATTTTGCCATATTCGTTACTAAAGACTAAATTCATGACAATTACAAGTTAAGCCTTATAAACGAACTCGAAAATATAATCACAGATTATTTAAAAAGCTAATTTTATAAGTTGGTTTTCTTATAGGCCTTGTATTTAATTCTTCAATATATCACACTCATTTTCAACATCCTTTTAAATGTTAATATCGGTCGTCTCATGTATATAATTTTCTTCTCCGCGACATTTTAATGTGGGACGACCTAATCGATTTCTGACACCTTTTTTGAACATACAACCTAATTGCAGTAACAATTATTTTTTTAACCAGTGTTTTAGGCTCAGGGGATAAGGCGCGTGGCTACAAATACTCTGGTCATGGGTTCAAATCCCGTTTAAATAAAAATGATCGGTTATTACGACTGGGACATCGGGAATATTATTAAACAAAATCCCAAACGATCGCCGACCTGTATAACTAGTAATAGTTAAGATCACCGAAAGACAATGAATTAACACGTTGTCGTGTCTAAAAAAAAAATCTCGGGACGTAAATAAATAAATGATTCCTACAAAATTATACTTTTTGTCCCAGTCTATGTTTAAAATTCAGTTTGCAGTAAAATGCACTGTGAATAATATTATATGTATTTTTTTTTAAATACTGATGAAATCGTGACCGTGACATACAAACACGTCTTTTGTTGTTTTAATAGTGTAATCACAATCGCGTATTCTCTTTTGTAATTTCTCCACAATCATAATCAATACATTAACACATTACTATAGCCTTCATACGAGTATGGTGGTTGAATATTGTGTTAAGTGTTAATATTGATTGCTTCAGAATGACCTAGCCACAAGGCCGCATACCACATCACACCTGACCGGCATGCCATTTCTCACTTTACCAATGCACTTGTAATTCACTAACACAATTTGATATCATTCAATTATTCTGTAAAATACGACGAAAACTGCGGTGGATTAATTATAATAAATGTCTGACATTACTCATTGACATTGCATACCATAACAAAAATAGACAATCTACATTCCATTTTCACATTATGAAAATAATCGCAGTTTATTTTAATGTAACACAATGCATGTTTAATAAATATTATTTTTTTACCTCGTTGTTTCGGTATTGAGATATAGAAACAAGCGCCAGGTTATTTATTAATAAATTTGTTCATAAAATATACACATTAGCAAGGTGACGTATGGCACATAAACATTCTGTAGGGCAAATTCTTCTTACGGATGAACAACCTCTTACCCTCTGAAGGTTATTCTTCTATTGATTGCACAGTTTAGAATGATAAATTATAATTATAACATACCTACATCCAGACATGTCGTTAGATTCGCGATGCTCCAAAAGAGTGACGTCGTCAAAAATTCCTCGCCGCTATTTCATTATATATTTATATTTATAAATGAGCACGAGACACATACACGCGCATATTGAGTATTTGGCTCAAATGTCCATACATACTGACCCGAGACTGTATGTTATTATGACTGTGATGTACGCTATCCAAATATGCGGCCATGTCTCAAATACTATCGACAAATCGACTGCTCCAGCGTATAATATCGTAAGTGCAAAAAAAAATGTGTTCTCTTAAGTCTTTATGAATGGAGCCACATATTCAATCTGGTAACACTGCCTGTCACGTGTCACTCGGTTTAATTATTATTTATAACATATAACAGTTTACGATTAAATACCTTCTATTGACAGACACATGAAATGTGTTATAGATAATAGATGAATCTACATTAGTTGCCGGTCAAATAGGACTATTTTACTATTTCGAAAAAGTCCCACTTAATATATTAGGTTAAATAATTGAAAAGCAACATTTTTTGACGTTTCATACATGCAATATGTGGCTCAGTTCCATAAAGATTTTTTTGCACTTACGATATTATACGCTGGAGCAGGCGATACATGTCACCAGCATTTTATTAACATTCTTAAAGATTTTGCCTACCACATTATCATACGGTAGGATTTGGCAATTTTTTTGTTTTTTTATGTGAAATCTGTGTATTTTTATGATAAGAAATTTTTTCACATTTTATTCCGAAATAATAATAAAAGACACCAATTGGACCAAAATGCAATCCAGCCGAAAATTGGCCAACAAATATTAAGTGAATATTGAAATAATGGCAAATATATTCTAGGTTCAAAACACCATCCAAAATTCCGATTAAAATCTTCTCAAATTTAAATATTGCCCTTAAATAAATTAACGATACAAACTTTATTTTCAATTTCAAGTGTCTCAATTTAGTCCCACTTTAATTAAATCTCAAAAATATAATTGCTAATGTGCTCTACCCCTGGACACTTATATTTTTCAACTTTATGTTTTTTTCCCAAAGATGAATAAATATGAAAACTTTATTGTTGTTATCAAAAAATAGTTAAATAAAAACTTGTATATTTTTTATTTTAATATAATTGTGTTGAAGAACGACACAAAATCCTTGTATTTTACGGCCGTATTCAGTATTATAGTGTAATGTGATTGTTAGTGAGTTGTGCTAGAACCAATAGTATTGGTATGTATAGGAATAGACTAGAACACGCAAACACTGTCATTATACTGTATTATATTGAATTCGGCCGTTATTACCATTAATTTTTTACTGCTAAATTGTGTATTTAAATAGTGTGAACGTTTCTATATAATAAATCGGTTATTTTAATAAGATTTTTTTATGATTGTTCAAATATGAAGTTTTTTGTCAATTAATATCATTAATATATATATATATATACATATATATATATATATATATATATATATATATATATATATATATAATGAGAAATATTTAAAGGGATCTATTATTGGAACTAAGATATAAGTACCCATTTATGTAATATTCAACGGATGTTCATAATTTGATGCTAAGTGAAGCCAAATTAATACTGTACTATACAAGAGCTCACGTTGAATTTGACTGAAATACACGTGGCGTGAATAACAAATGTGTTTACAGAATATTCGACGGATAAAGTAGATTTTAAATACTGAAGTTTCCTTTGTGAATGTGGCAGACTATTAGAGAGCTAATAATGGGTGGTGGTCAAAATACCACATTCCTCAGGTCATAGGCCACCACTTTATCTCCTACAGTCCTCTCCATCGTGCTTTATTTGCCGCATTCACACTCCATATAACATTTTAATTCATTATATTTGCGGTTATTAACATTGTGTATTTTTTTGTTTGTTCGCAGGTATGTAATGTTCACAATATTCAGCTCGTGGCGCCGCTTTCACCGAGAACACGCGGACCTCTTGGAAATTTCATAAAACAGACCAGGGGTCAGAAATTCGACCCTGATCTTTACATCCGCTTTGTTCTCTCGCTTTTACTAAAAATATATACGTTTTACCATAGCATCAATCAAAACCCATATACGAAGATATTTGATTTATATAGTTTACAAGTTTGGACATATCCATAACTCTATTTTACAAAACCTGACCAACAATACAGCTGGTGTCAAATTCAAGTCTTGATCAAAATAAAACCGTGATTATTAATCTAATATCCTTTCAAGTCTTCACATTTAAAAATATATACGTATTCCCAAAGCATCAATTGATACCCATTTACGAAGATATGTGATTTATATAGTTTACAAATATTTGGACAAATTAATACTTCGTGCCATAAATGAGTTTACAAAACCTGATGAACAACTCAGCTGGTTCAAATTCATATCTTGATTAAAATAAAACCGTGATTATTGAACTATCAAATCTTGACAATGACACTATTTTATGTATTTTAAAAAGTCTAAAATATTTGTTTAATGAAAATTCGTCAAGGGTTTTAATTTGCAATTACATGGGCTGAATATTTAATTACTATTTTGAACTACACTATTTGTCTTGAAGCTCCTAAAACTAAAAAAGATTCGTAATTGATGGCTGGTGCTGATGATAATAGTAGATATGCCAAAAGTTAAAGCATAACTATCTTAATAAACAAATTATGTAATTTTAATCAAATAAATACCGTAACGCTTATTATGGGATTCCCTTATAAGGGGTACCCTCTACTATATCTTAACCATTGGTGGATAAACCATATGGTTTCCCAGGCCACCCCACAACAATGAGTCCTTAAGATTTAGTAGATCTGCCAAGTGACTCCAGTGGACACCGACTTTGCCGGCGCCATGGATCGAACTCGAGTTTATCACTCACGCGGCCCATTATTACTATTCTGTTGTAGGTATTCATAGGTACGTCTTTAGGTATAAATTCAATGTCTAATAGAATGAGCTTGGCCTTAATCTATATTGTGAATAGAATGGGAGAAAGCATGGATGATGAAGTGATGGTATGAGCGGGTAACATCAAACAAGTACGGTTGTGTAACGGGCTGTTCGTATCAAAGCGGAACACTGTGGAATGTCCATTGTGTTGACATTCTTATATTATATACCATTTAACACTCTTCCTCACCTGGATCACCAATACGCTAATGGAATTTCTCAACATTCGGCCGAGGCGGTCCTCGGTGATGTGTAAAATCGCGTTTTATGTAATCTGTTGCACAATCGTATCCCTGTGAAGATGCACGCAACTCTCCCTTTTGACATCAGCCACTTGATTAAATCATCAATTACGCCGCACAATATCGTACTCTTTAAGGCACGCGATCTTTAAGAATAAATAAATGTGATTATTCCCATACTCTCCCATCGATGTCTTCATCAGCACCACATTTCAATCGCTAAGCAGGGATTGTGCCTTTTATATATAAGCTTTCTAGTTTTTATCTCGCCTACTCGCAGATACAGATTCCCTATTATTTTATAAACAGTGAATACAGCTCGTCGTTTCTACTTATTTTAATTCCGCGTAGTTAAATTTCACAGTACTGGGGAAAAATAAATTATTTCATTATAATACAAAATTAACTACATTTCCGGAATGACATCATCACGCTTGCATGCCTCTGTCCATTTAGTAACGTACCTAAAAATATTTTGAACCATGGTGGGATCTTCTTATTTAAAATACTACCACCCACATTTAATTTACCCACAAATTATATATCACCTATAAAATCAAAGAATGTTAACTGTTATACACTTTATTGGTATAATTTTTAAATCAGTACATATGCCCAAAGGTGTGAGTTCAATTCCTGACCTCGGTAATTGATGTTTCTATTTCAGGATTTTTTTCGTTTTAATACACTTATATGTATAAGAATAGCTCGGGGGACAAGGCGTGTGGCTACAAATACTGTGGTCGTGGGTTTAAATCCTGCTCAAGTCAAAAAATAATAATTTTATCTGTTGTCAAGAATATTAATAAAATCCCGATCGATTCTCTTGTTCCAGGTTTACTCTAATTGCCTGTTTTGTACGGTGATTATTAAGTAATGGATTCCCAGACATACGTCACCGTTAACGTACACCGTAAATACGATAGTAGAGTTACTTAGCTACACTTGTGATCGGTTTTTTTAGTTTATTCCTCGGGCGAGGCACTAATTAACAAAAAACCGATCAAAACTACAGCAAAACCACTCTATTATACCGTTTTTACTGTGTACGTTTACAGAGACGCACGCCTAGGAATCCCAAGCTAGTATTAGTTAAGATCACCGATGAATTAACACGTTTTTGTGTATAAAAAAATTTGTAAAAACCTTCACAAAAAGACCCTCGGCGCGTATATACTCGTATGCATATAAATAAATACAATATTTGATTGTTATAATGATCAATTTTTAAATGTACCCTTAACCAGCCTTTACCAGCGTAATAGCTCAGGGGATAAGAAGCGTGGCTACAAATACTGTGGTCATGGGTTCAAATCCTACTCAAGTCAAGAATTTTTAAATTATTTTGATCGGTTATTACGACTGGGATATCGGAAATAATATTAATAAAATCCCGATCGATCGTCTTGATCCAGGTTTACTCTGATTTCCTTTATTGTAAGGTAAATACTGATTATTAAGTCGGAGATCTGTGTAACTAGTAATAGTTAAGATCACCGACAGACAATTAACACGTTGTTGTGTATAAAAAAAAACCCTCTCAAAAAGACTCAGAGCGTAAATAAATAAATATCGAATTCAACCCTTTACCTTGTCAATACAGATATATATTGTATGTATTTTGTTGAAATAGGACGATTGCTTATAAAAGTGTATGAATCAGTGGCTGACAAGTTTCGAGTTTATACTGAAATTTGTTGAGATGATTGCTTGTACATGTATAGTTTATTTGAGTATTGGAATTCGTATTGACTGTCAGCTCCCATTTAGTCTACGGCATGGCGAGGCACGGTGTCCATTTGTCAATTCGATCACTGTCACTTTCATCGTGGTGTGATGTTAGGTAATGAATGAATGGACTCGACACGTTGACACGCCCGCCCATATTTGAGATGCGCCATTTCGTCACTGAGCCGCATTCCTTCACAGATAATACTGTTGCAATGTTAACATATGCTAACGATACGCAACTTTCCTTCTACCACTGCGACTTTCCACTCACTAACATCAAGGATTGTCTCACTATCCTTTTCAAATGTAAATTCATTAAAATCTGTAGAATACTAAATAAACTATACCCATAGATATAACAACTGCTCCAGCGTATAATATCGTAAGTGCAACAAAAATTCTGTGTGCTCTTAAGTCTTTATGGAACTGAGCCACATTTTGTATGTAGGAAACGTCTTATCCTCTGAGCTATTGCACTGGTTATGTTAGGTTAGGTTATGTAATATGAATGCAATTAAAATATATTAGTCGTAGAAAAACATTATTATTTATAGACTGAACGGCAATAAACTATGTATTATATCGATGGCCAAGAACACAAAGGTAATTTATTTATTATTAATAGCACACTTGACGTGTTTTGAAAAAGACTAATTTTAAAACATTGATTAAATATTTAATTTTACAATTTATAATAAAAATATTTATTTCTCATTAGTTTCTTGGTTTGAAACTATAAAATGCACATTAACTCCAATCTGACAAATAGTGTTCATTTTTTAAAAAAACTGCTTTCCCAATCAAAATGATTTATGCGAAAATTTTACTTTCGTAATCTGATTAAAGCCATCTAAAGAGTAATCTAATTAAAGATAATTCAATCAAATTCAAAAATAACAGCAGTATATAAACATTCCATTCGCGCTGACATAATTATGTTCTCAACTTTTATTTCAAGAGTGGAAAGTATGGTTGGTGTAAATGAACCTCAACGGGTCGTTGTCATCTGTGATGAGCATTCCTCAAGGTGTTATCTTATTATCTGTCTACAGAATCTCCATTCATTGGCATAGTGCGTTTACTTTGATGCACTCATAATTGAATTGTCGACATTTTTGAGCATTATCACATTCTTCAGTCACGATACGTCGACCCTGGAATGCCGTCCATCTCCTCACACGACTCCTTCTTCAGCCTCCTCCAATCTGTGGAATCCGGCCGTCATTCCTGTCCTGATCGGGGAATACAATAAAATATCGCATGTCAATGTGATATTCATATAATAACGATTTCACACTCGGCTGACCAGTAATCGGACATTATGGTGAATTATTCTACATATTATTATATTTTACCGCATCCACTCACTTGTCTTTAACGTAATTTAACGTCGCGTCGAGTGGAAAATGAAAATTGTCGTTATTAGTAGTGATTGTGCGTTTCATTTCATCCATTTTCCAACAGTTTTCTCGCCTCTTTTCACTCACTGCGCCGCGCCGTTGCTGATGGAAAAATATTCATATAATATAAATAATGGGAAAGTACTGCGGTTAACGTTCACTTGGAAGTTTTCTCTATTAATAATACATTTATTATTATTTAATAATATATAAAAGTAAATTTAATAATTATTGGTCTGATAAATAGGGAGCACAGATGAAATATTTGATATAAAGTTCGTTTCTTATGTTTTTTTTTTTGAGCAAATCTCAAAATCAAAACACGGGCAGAGGCAAACATCGTGTATTATAGAGATGCTGCAGTTAACGTTTTACTTTGATGTTTTCTCTATGAATAACACATTTAATATTATTTAATAATATTTAAAAGTAACTAATTGGTTGATAAATAAGGAACATTTTGACTCAAGAACTGTATTTGACATATCTTGTTATTATAGATTTACACCAAGACAAATAATGGGACTTCCAAGTTCGTTTCTATGCTTTTGGAGCAAATCTCAAACTCAAAATGCGCGCAGAGGCTAACATCTTGTATTATAGAGTTTTTTTTAACCAATTACGGCCTTTGTTAAATTATCTTGTCTTGTCAAGTTCAACAAGTAATCAATAATATTGAAAATGAATACATATACAGGGTAGACTTCAACTAACTGAGAATATTTTAAGGGATGGTAGGGTATCGCAAGAATAAGTGAAAAAAATTCTATTAATTTTTTTTTTATTATTATTAAAAAATAAAAAATATATTAATAGTGCTTTTGGAATCGAGATTAGGTCATTGTGGAGTCTGTTAAATATGTAATTAATATTATCAATTAATTAATAATATTTTTTTAATATTAGATATTTTTCGGATATGGATATTTGCGATACTTAAACCCTTTAAAATATTCTCAATTAGTTCAAGTACACCCTGTATAGTACAAGTATTTTTCCACGAGTGAAAATGATATTGATATATGTGAACGGGATGAATAAGTAAGCGAACTATCAACGGGTGAAAAAAATTGAAACTCCAGTGCGTTTAGAGTTCGCTATTAGATTGTGAGGTTTTATTCCCAATGTTAATTCTTAGAATCAAGATATAACGTATACAATACATAAAATGAAATTATTTTGTTCGATTTTTCAGGGACTTGTTTTCCTCTCTTTCCCGAAGCGTATATTTTTCACTACAGAGTCACAATTTTCCTTATCTTATCCGACTTATTACAACCCAATTAAACAAGCGTATAAGAATATAACAAAAGCGTTTCTTCTTGCTTGAATTTATCGTACGTATATTTTTTATCAGATATAATTTTATTTGTATAAAATGATTGCTTTCACGTTGACTGCAACACGCCGACACGACAAGAGTTCGTTGCTCGTTCTATTGTGTCGCTATGATAATTGTCAACGGCCATTCCTCCTCTTCACGCACAAACCATACCGTGAATTATTTTTATTTGTTTTTTTTTGTATAAATATCGTATACCGAAGATAACCATATGAATTCCACATTGACAGACTTCATATCCTGGTCCGTATCGCAGGCGGATGTAAAAGTGCATGTGGTGCGCAAATGCGTGCTTTCGTTCGAATAAAAATACGCATGTGAAGTTTCATCGCCCACTTTGACTTTCAACCAGCTATTGTGTGTATATGTATTTTTGTTTTTCAAATGAATATTGATAATATGAACTAATTTAACCCCAGTGTCTGCATTCAAGTGTGTTTTGAAAATAGTTTCGCATTCAATTAAAACAAAAAATCAATATCAAATTACGTTTATTCAAAACAAATAAAAGCCACGATAACATTAAATAGATTGTTTATGTTTGTTTTTTTTTTTGCATACTGACATATACATATCAATAATGTATTTGTGTACTTTTAAAACTGAATTCATGCTTCAGCGAGGGATTGTGGATATTTTTTAATGTATGTAATAATTATCAATAACCTCTATGCGACTCTATTTACAATCATCAATTTACTTACCAATAAATTGTACTCTCATAACCATATCGATTGAGTCGCAAAATTATAATTTTTATAATTCAAAATTTCGAAAAATTGTATAGTTTTCTAATATATTTTACGTCTTATTAGCTTTCCAAATCGTCCAAGGATACTTTATTTAAAGATAAATTAGGAAATTCATACTAACCTCCTGAATTTGAGTCTATAATTGAGTGCTGCATTATCATCACTGCGATTAGGGATCCCCCGTAATGCTCTAGTGGTACTGCAGTATGATATAATAATATATTTATTTTATTTTACGACGCAAGGAGCTGTTTTTTGAGAGGGTTTTTGAGAGGGTTTTTCTGTCGGTGATCTTAACTATTACTAGTAATCGCTTCAGTATTTGCCTTACAATCCAGGAAATCAGAGTTAACCTGGATCAGAACGATCTATTGCGATTTTATTAATATTATTCCCGATCTCACAGTTGTAATAATCGAGGGGGATTTGAACCCATAACCACAGTATTTGTAGCCACAGGTCTTATCCCCTGAGCTATTATATAATAATATATATAATTATTTAAGGTGTGTGTATGTATGTATGTACCATCAGTGTTACCAGATGGAAGAATATTATTTCATATAATTATTTTACTACAATTAATACATATCTAAAATCTCGAAACGGCTATTTTAATGATAGTTATATTAAATTAATTTCAAAATAATTTTAGAGATATTTAATAACGCATAATAAATGACAATTCTCAAAAAATAGTATTTATAGGGAAACTCGCTTTTTAAATATTGTGATGAGTGTTGTCATCATATGAAAACCGTATAATATATATAATTGTCTAACTGTGTGTATGTTATATGTCTGTATGTCTGTCTGTCTGTCTGTCTGTTCGGATCAATCTTTCAAATATCCTCAGCGTATACAGAGTCGCTATATACAGAAAAATAGTCCTTAATATATCAGGGTACAAGCATTAAAATTCCGTGTGCTCTTAAGTCTTTATGGAACTGAGCCATATATTCAAAATAGAATAGAATATTTGGTAGTGAGACTGCATTTAAATTGAAGATATGCGAAAATAGCCCCTAATATGTATCGAATACCTTCGAGATATCGTATACTTTCGTTTGAAATATGTTTGCTGTCAGTTTAGTTCGAAATGTATGAAACTTCAAAAAATGTTCATTTTCAATGATTGTTTAAACTATAAAATGGGGCTTTTTCGAAATAGTAAAATAGTCCTATTTGACCGGCAACTAATGTAGATTCATCCATTATCTATAACACGTTTCATGTCTCTGTCAATAGAAGGTAGTTAATCGTAATCTGTAAAATTTTATAAATAATGGCCAATCGAAATCCCATTATGACAGCTAGGTGTTGCTAGGTGTTGCCAGGGGTATAAATAATTCAATTTAAATATTTAATCATAATTAATACATATCTAAAATCTCGAAACGGGTATTTTAATAATAATATTATTGAATTAATTTCAAAATAATATTAGAGATATTTAATAATGCATAATAAATGAAAATTCTCAAAAACAGTATTTATCGGGAGACTCGCTTTTTAAATATTGTGATGAGTGTTGTCATCATATAAAAACCACGTTATATTATTTTATTAATAATTTTAATAAAAAAATTCAAACTTCTTTCGAATGAAAAAACAAACAACGTATTATCTTCGTATTAAAAACAAATCAGAGCATTAAAAATATTAAATAATTTCAAAATATTGTTAGATGTATTTAATTTGATAATGCATAACATTTTCATACTTCATTTTTAAAATCAAAAATTTCTTCTAATCGATAGAAAAAACACTAAAGCAAAAATGAAATCAAAACTCAAAGATAAACGTCCTATTAAAAAACCAGGCAGAACATAAAAAAACATTAACAAATTGAAAATTTCAATTAAAATTACCCTAGTTAATTAATATATTTATAATTGACTTTGAAAATTCAAACATCTTCTGAATGAAAAAATAAACAAATTATTAACGTCCTATTAAAATACCATGCAAAATATCAAAGAACATTAACAAATTGAAAATTTCAATTTAAATTACTCTATTAGTAATTTAACTGTCGTGTTCGATATTTCACCAAACTGTTATTACCTAATAAAAAAATAACGATTATGTTAAGTTAGTTCAACTATGCATTTAAAGTATATTTGCCCCATTTGCTATATTTTATAGTACACTTAAACAAATAATGAGTTAATTCAATAAGATTTTCAATAAGATAGTGATAGATTAGAATCGAACACATTGTGTAAAGAATAGCGTGGTGTTCTCGTAGAATTGCCCAGAGATGGAAAACAATGAATGTAGTATATGGCGATGTTCTTTGGCATGATGATGATGATGATGATATGAAGTAGTTGGTTGGTCAGTAGTGCGGGAAGACCAGCGTCACGGGCCAAGTCCTCCGTCAGAAGTCAAAAACCTCAAAAAAACATGCTCAAACAACGACGACGCCATCTAACATTTGATTACACTTGCATATTGTTCTGCAATAACTATCCAAATATGCTTTTTATAACATATTCTGTGAGCTACTTCACCAATAATGCGGCGTGTCTCTTTCTCTCTGTGGAATTCCTGATACCGTTACCACAAAAACTGCTTCATAACCAACTACATGTCATTCTTTACCTCCCAATATTGAACAGATCGTAACCATTACTGAAACAGTTCGTTATTTCACCTGAAATCAATTAGCACAAGTACCAATAATAATATACATGTCATATTATTTTTTTTCGGTTTTTAAATATTCCCTCTTTTTTGAAAATGCTTTTTAAATAACGCCATCTATTAAGTGGATCTTGAAGCGCAAACTGAAGGTCGAATGGTAGCTTTCAAGGTCCTCGCAAGATGGCAGTAGCGTAGCTATTTTAATATTTATTATAAATTCATACAGTTTTTTTTGTTTTAAATTCCCCCTTTTTTCTTTTCCTTCATTGAAACAAATATATTGGATTGAATATTTTACACTACAGAGCATAAATACAAAAATGAATTATATAAAATACTATCAAATTGTTGATAGTGTTGACTTCTTGGTGAAATCCATAATTTAATAAGAGTCTCTGATGATGATTACAAGTTAGTAGTGGAAAATATCCTTAATAAAATTACTGTGGAGATTACAAATAACAATTTTATTTAAAATAGTATCAGTGTGAAGATAGATCTGAGTTTTATTGGTTGGTTAAATCAGTAATTTTGTTGGTCATTTTAATTATTGATCCGCGGCTAACTTCACGTCAATGTGTCTTCATATTATTTTTCATTTTTAAATTTCGTATTTTTATTAAATCAGTCTGAATATTTGTATAAAATAATCAATCCAAACCATTTGTTTAATGAAAACTCTACAAGGGTGAAATTTAAATTAAAAATTCGAAATGAAATAATTAAATGTGAATATGAAGTTAAAAAATCTGTATTACTATATATTTTTAAAAGTCTCCTTTATAGTAAACTTTGTTTGTTACGAATATTTTATTAAACGGTTTCCACGGTGTATTGTGAAAAAAAATCCAAAACCCCAAATCGTGAACTACCGTCTCAAAATTATCCCTTCCGAGTCACGAACTTTGGCATACCTGTAACTACTAGAGTTAGGTATAATATAATTGCATGGATTAAATTTAAATTATTCATCATCAAAATGTTTGTGCGTGTTGCAAAAAGTTATGAATGAAAGGGCGAAGGCAAAAATGTTATCCGTGAGGCGAATATGGTCTCGGGTTATTGTTTTTTTTTATATCCATCTTCCTGTTTTAACATGGATGGAATGAGAGGAAAGGGGCGTTTTTTAATGAAATCGATTTAGTTTCGATTAATGCGGCGCATCCCTTGCCTCGGCGTGGGAGCCAATCTCTGTCAGGATAACTATAGTGATGGACCATTTCATATTTTAAATAATTCATTTATAAACATCTCTTTATTATTAGAGCGGATTGTTTCAATTATTGGCATCCATATATATTGACACTGATTATGATTTAATCTAAAAAAAATACTTCATTTAGTGCCATTCTCTTCAACATTAATATAATTTAATTCGGTTGACTTTCCATCGAAGTCACTATTAAAAACACGTGATTATTGAACAACGGTTTAATATAAATATTCAATTCAGTCCTATGTTAAATATATATATATATATATATATATATATATATATATATAGTATATATATATATATATATATATATATATATATATATATATATATATATATATATATATATATATATATATATATATATTTAACACTTTTTATTGTAAATTTAATAACCATACTTTTTTATTGGAAATTTGTGTCTTTTCTTTTTTTTACTTTTGTTCAGAACATTGTTTTTGTCATACAGACATTTTTTTCTCCCTATTCTAAAAGCTCAGTTGTGCGTTAAATAAATAATTAAATACTTAAAGAATTTGTAGTTTAGTTACCACAAAATAACGATGACTGAAAAAAACATTACCAGAATAAAACTAGTGCTGGAATAATTAGAAATAGTCTAATGTTAAAACTATCGGCTGTTTTCAATATTATAGTGTAATGAGTGCTGATTGTGTACACGCATACGCACCGCACGCACTCACTCTCATATTGAATACGGTCGTATAATTTCATATGATCCGGTTTAATGAATCACGGCTGCCTTTTGCCAATTTTGATTACTCAACCAAAACATTCATTCTAAAATTTTAAATATTAATTATTAATTGTAAAGCTTATAAATAAACCTTATTGTTCAATAGTATTTTAATTAATTATAAATTATATTGTGGGGATTTCCCATCACAACTGGCGCCTCGAATAACCCGTTCCTGGATCGTCTGGAAGAACGACCTCCTCGGCTCAAATCCCATCTCCATGAGGTTCTTTCATATTTTGTTTACGATCCACATTATATAACATAATAATAGCCACTTAATATATCGCATTACGTGCACTTAAATTATACATTTTTCATGTAATTATTATATACATATAAAATATAAAATCGGCCTGTTTTCAAGTTGCATGATGGTAACACACCGATGAGACTTAATATTACTCATAAATGATTCATTGTTCTTTTTTTATTATTATTTATATTTATTGCTAATATTGTAGTGTTGTAAAATGTGGTGAGGAGATAGAATGTGTGGTATGTGAAGCTGGTGGCATGGCGCCTCAGGCATCCTCACAACTTGCATGCCACATCACATCTCGATATAAACCACACTTAAGAAACAGAAAATAAGGCGTAAAGTGAAATAGTCCATCATAATTATTAATACCCCCCTAAAATATATTAACACAGCTTCTATATGTATATTTATAAAGACTACATATAAGGCGATCGGGATTGAAGCTCCCAGGGGCAGCTTTATTTTTTTTTTCAAATATTGATTATAACGGATTCTCTTCAACATATAGTGTAATATTTCAAAATACTAGCTGCCCACCTTTTTAATTTAACCCTTTAAATATTTGCAAGACGATAGGTTATCGTGAAAATTTCTTTGTCTAAAGCTTCGGATACTTAAACGTAAACGTACACCGTAAAGACGGTAAGACGTATAAAATTTATTTTATAAAAGTCACTTTATATCTCTTCAGACACATGTTAAGAAATACCGCGAATGGCGGTGATTGTTGGTTTATATTTTAACCGAAAAAAAGATCGCCGCATATCTACTTGGGATTCCTAGGCGTGCATCACCGTAAAGACGGTAATAGAGTTGCTTTGCTGTACTTTTGATCGGTTTTTTGTTAATTAGTGCCTCGCCCGAGGCTCAGACGAGGCATTAACTAACAAAAAACCGATCATAAGTGTAGCTAAGTAACTAAGTAAAAGTACTATAGTATTTACGGTGACGTATGCCTGAGAATCCATTACTTTTTATTTTATATACACGCAATTATGAATAATAAATTCTTACAAGACAGCGTCCATTTTGTATTATATTTATTATGTGAAAATGAATTCATTAGCCTGATTTTTTGGCATTGGATTATTACAAAATTCGTCTTTATTATTTGATAATTTTAACATTTAATTAGAACAGTTTTGTTAATGTGTAATATATTGTTGTTTATCATTTATCAATATTATTAAAATATAACCGTTGCAGTGTGCAATATTTTAAATACGTTTAAGTACATTTTCGACTACTTATGATTAACATGTCCTTATCATCATTAAATGTCCACCTCTATTAATAACAATAAAAGTATAAAATATTCTTGCAAAAAATACATGGGCATCATAAAATAAATATGCACTTTTTAAAAAACGAAAAATTCTTACTGCGTGGAATATCATATTAAAATATTATACAAATCATCATCATGATGACTAGTAGAAAATTCAAATTGATATTTTTTGATTATGAAATTAACATACATCTGCTCGTCAAAATAAAAGTGATGTATTTAATTTAACCCATAGTACAAATTGCGCAATTTGCATGACGATGGTGTCGTATAAGGAGACTGAAAGATTACCTGGTTGCAATATAATATCCTACTATACCTGGTATAATGAATGAAATGGCAAGATGGCATGGGACATCCGCCCTACCTGACCCTCCATTCTGAAGACAAAAAACACATAATAAAAATGTGGCAGGAAAACATCACGAGCCTGTGTGAATAAGAATGAAGCCTACAAATATTTCATTCATCGCCATCGTTTGCACATTATCTTATATGAATTATTAAAAAATCACATTTTATATTGCACGTACTGATTAACAAACATGGGTTATTTATCCAAATAACTACATTACTTACATTTTGTTTTAATATAAATAATATATATAATTGGCTAAGTGTGTGTATGTTATATGTCTGTATTTCTGTACGGGTCCTTCCCTCAACCATCCTTAGAGTATATATTAAAAAAATCAACTTATTATCTTCGTATTAAAAACAAAGCAGAGCATCTAAAAACAATATCGATTGAAAATATTAAATAAATTAAAAATATTTTTAGATGTATTTAATTTGATAATGCATAATAATTCCACATTTTTATACTTCATTTTTAAAATAACAAATTTCTTCTAATCGATAAAAAAACACAAAAATTCAAAACTTAAATATAACTGTCCTATTAAAAAACCAAGCAGATCATAAAAAAACATTAACAAATTGAAAATTACCCTAGTATTTAAATAATGATCCTGGCCCATCAGTAATTCTGCATCTGGATATGGAATATATCGTTTTTTAATAATGTTTTTTATTACTTTATCTACTGCCAAAAGGCACTTAATCGTATCATCAATATTTCGGAAGAAAAATAATTAACTAAGTCAAATTTACATTTTTAGTTTCTACCTAAACGCTCAAAACTCTTTTCAAAAGACTTTTATTAATTTCAATTGTTGTAATTTCAAAACTTATAAACAAGAATCATACGAAATTCCACCCATATATTGAGTTAAAACTCGCGAACGTCTCTGATTCAATAATGTCGTTAAATTTATGAATCGCAGTGATTTTGACCAATAAGATGCTTTAATGGTATATCACACCAAACAAATAAAAAATTAAGTTGGTAATTTCAAGATCTATTATTTTAAAAAAATAATCATCATATACCTTATTTTCTCATCAAATTAAGCCTATATTAAAGGAGACTGTTAAAAAAGACTAAATATTAAGGTATATGCTAAAGACTGGGTTTTTAGATATTGATAGTTATATTTGATTTTTATATGCTTATTGCTTATTTTAATGACGGCTGTATTTACAACTAGGTCTTTTACAATAATTACGTGTAATTATTTAAAAAATATGACTTAATTATAAACATATTCACAAATTATAATCAATGTTTTATCCGAGTATTTAAATGTTTCAACCTAAAAATAATCGATTTGGGTTGTTCAAAAAAAATAAATAGATACGGCAGTATGTTACCACCAAAGAAGTTAACTATAATTAGTGTGGAGACAAAAGCCTACAAATCATCGATATGGGCAATGTTTATAATAATATGTAGGTATATGTATTTGGATGATAATAATTGGTGTTAAGGACTACCGAGGCCATAATATTTTAGTAAGAGTGATGTCTTGCCCGAGGCATTCTGTTGTGCTTCTTGTCTTACCCCTGTTATCATTCAACCTGCTCTCTTACCTTTAAATCACCGCCTTACAAACCACATTTTTTAACATTCGGGAACACCCCGTTCTCCACTCATTATTATACTTTTAAATATATTTATCAAAATCTCCCACGCCATGTCTGAATTCAACCAACAGTTAGACTTCAATCTTAGTGTTTTCACTAACTTGTGAATTGCATGTACACCCCGAGAGGCTTTTTAGAAGGTTTTTGCCAATTACTATTAGTTACACAGTTCACTGACAAAGCGGTTCTGCCCCACTAATAATCTCAGTCTCAGTATTGACCCTAAAATCCAGTAAATCTGGATCTAGACGATTGATCGGGATTTTATTAATATAGCCAATATTTTATATAAACTTAATTGTTTCGAACTACATATATAAAACTATAGGCTTCCCGATACTTTATGGAAGCTGATTGTTTTCAATAAATAAAATTATTCCTAGTCGTAATAAAAACCGATCAAATCATTTTTATTTTATTTGAGCGGGAATTGAACCTGAGCTATTTATTATAAACGCCCGAATTCCTAAAAAAATAAGTGGAAATTAATTTATTATCCATTGATTAAAATCAAATGACTCTGTTTTTCTGGATTTGCACAAACCGTAACTTTTACCAAAAATCAAAATAAAAATCAAAATAGCAAAATAGCACAATCATTACATTTTTATACGCATAACTATCATATTTATATTCAATATCTAATAAAACTCGATTTATGCAGTCAAAATATTTCATCGATAATATAATATATCGTATTATAATTTATATATATATATATATATATATATTGATTTAATACAAATGTAAATATGTATATTAGTGTGGTGTAATGCTTGAAATGTATATAATATCGCCTGATTTCCATACTTCGCGTACTGTATCTGCAACCACAGCGCTGACGTCACACATCCAGCCTGGAGGCCCGTGTAACCAACTTTCGGTGACCCCGGTGAAAATCTTTATATGAACTTTTACTGGTTACAACATCAGATTGAAACCGTTTCTCTTGAAAACAAATGTGCCACATATTAGGGAGTGTGTTGGTTATAATTTGTCACGATATTAAGGATAGTGTAGTAAGTAGTGTTGGTGAAAGTGTATAGTATAGCGTGGGTCTTAATAAGTGACTACCGTCTTACGGAACGACCAGACCTGAATAATATTATTGCAGCTGTAATTTGTAAGACCTGCTACCACAAATCCAACATTCGCCTCAGGCTCCTCACCTTCTTCTTCAAGACACGCCTCTTCTTCGAGTCTCCTTCACCAGCTTTCATTAACAACTGCCCTCCAACAATATCTTGAAGACCTCATGCAATACCAACCCATCAAGTCATTATACTCAATGCACAATTTTAATTGGACAAAAAAAAATAACAATATTTGTGGACCGACAAACAGTACTAATTTACATGGCTAAATACCTAAATGGGCTAATTAATAGTCCCTTTGAATAGAGAGATTTATTTAGAGGAAATGAAATTAACCATATTGAAGGCTGCTGCATATTTTTATGATTGTGAAACCTGCTTATATGTATTTCGAATTACAATTTCTTTATTAAGTTCAATTTTACATTTATTATGAATAAAATACATTTTAGTAATTAGTCTTACAGTTTGTACAGATTATACAGGTGGACTTGTATTAACTGGGAATATTTTAAGGGGTGGTAGGATATCGCAAATATAAGCGAAAAAAATATTCAATATTTAAAAAAATTGAAAATATTAATTACGTATTTAACAGACTTTTTCCAATATAAGTCGGTTCCAAAAGCACTTTTAATATTTTCATATTTTTTAAAAAAAATTATTTTAAAAATTAATATTTTTTACAACCCCCATAAATATTCTCAGTTATTTCAAGTCCATCCTCTATAAATCTTTTTACCTATAACTTAATATTGGTAATATTGAGTTATAAAAAGTATGGAAAAAAATTTAAACCCATTTACAAATATGGGGATTAATAAATAATAACAACAATAAACTCTACATTAAGAAAAACAATCACAAAATATAATGCTTAAAACTAAGTAACAGTTTTTTTTTGGATAAAATAAAATTTAGTTAACTTTCAATTTATAATATTTATATATATGTATGTATCTCTTGAATTTAAAGTACAAAAAAATTCTTTTTACTTTTTTAATATAATTTATTCCGAAATAATAGGTTCAAGCTTACTGGAAGATAATAATAACACCGCCATAGGGCAACAGCCATTAGTGACACGATACCATAGTTTTTGGATGATCTTCCATGTTTAACTATAATAAACACTATATTATTTATAATAAATATCCTCCCGGGGGCTGGTCATCATTTTATAACAAATCAGAGTGCGTTTGCGTTTGTTCCTTGCAGATTATTCATCCTGTATAAAACATTAATATTAATTGTAGATACGCGCCTTATCCTTTGAGCTGTTACGTTGGTACTTTTTTAAAGTTATATTTCCTAACCGCAAATAACTGTGGTCTAAAATCATAGGAAACGATTTAGTGCTTTTTTTGTAGGGGTCCATCTTCTAAGAACATAATATAATTGGAATACTCCCTCAAAAGCTACAATTTGCAGGTAGCAATTATCGTGATAGGTTCCACCGTTTTCTTAAAACTCGCCAATTAATTCGATCGTTTTTGGTATTTTGTTAAATGACGGTTCATTATGAGAGGCTGGTGTTTTTTTTATATATATATATATTTAAAATTGTTGAAATATCTGAATGCATTCTTGTGAAGTTGTGCCTGTTGTATGTAATATCGGAAACGCCGCCTTTTTTTATTGAATCCACATCCTGTCACACCACAAAATCCAACACACTTTAAAATCACACTTGCAACATATTTAATTTGAATATTAGATAGTGTTAAATAATGGATAGTATGTAATAGTAAGGTAGCCGGTCGGTGAGCTAGCAGGAGGATGGTTCATCATCATCATCATCATCACGATCTGTTTCTCTCATCTACCTGCTCTTGTTCTTGGTTCTTGGCCTCCTCCTGCGCCACCGCCTCAATTTATGAATGAAACGAGTTTTAAGGATGCGCCACTACGCACTCAACACTCCGGGATATCAAATATATAGTTTCGTAATCTAGGAAGGAAGACGATTGAATAAAATAGATGGGACGTGTCGATAGACATCCGATCAAAGATGACACCGGATCGGTCGATTGTATTCTTTAGTCACGTACAACTCGTCTTAGTCACATCGCAAATATACCATATGTTTGTAAAAGTAAACATATTGTTCGCATGCATTCAATTCAACAATTACAAAATAATACTAATTTATTATTTGTTTTTTTTTTTTTAATATTTGCAATCGTTAATTATATAACGGGTCCCTCAACCATCAGTGTCCACCAGATAGAAGAATAATATTTCATATATAATTATTTTGGGTAAGAGAAGGCAGGGTAGACCTAGGCTAAGGTGGGCGGACGAGTTCTATAAGGTAGTTAGGAGTTTAGGAATTAATAACTGGAGGAGCATTAAGTGGAAGATGCTGGTGCGGGAAGCCTTGGTTCATCACTGAACTGGAGTGCTTATGATGATGATGATATAATTATTTTACTACAATTAATACATATGTAAAATCTCGAAACGGGTATTTTAATGATAATAATATTAAATTAATTTCAAAATAATATTAGAGATATTTAATGATGCATAATAAATGACAACTCTCAAAAAACAGTGTTTATTGGAAGGCTCGATTTTTATATATTGTCATCATATGAAAAGTTTGAAAATTCAAACATCATCTGAATGAAAAAATAAACAACTTATTACCGCCTTATTAAAAAAACCAAGCAGAACATAAAAAAAAACATTAACAAATTGAACATATCAATTAAAATTACCCTAGTTTTATATAAAACAAAGAAGCTTTATAAACTGGTCTCAATTGTAGTGTATTTCCCGGAACGATGACATAGAAAATACTATTTTTGTAAATCACATTATCGAGAGATTATTTCTAACATTCCACTGATTGAAACACACATTGGAATTTTTTTAAAAGGTAAAATAATTCTTACATTCTTCTTCTTATTTGCGAAAATCCTTTTAGATTTCTTATAATAAATAGGCAAAACACATATTTATTTACATTACACTAGTATAGATAATTAATTTATTATAATGTTCTAAATGACCGAATAAGAAGCTAAAATACATATTTTTATAATATGTTGTGTATACTGCAGTACCACTAGAGCATTACGGGGGATCCCAACCCGCAGTGATAATAATGCAGCACTCGTCAGTTGGAACATGAAACAGAATTTTAAAAAAATAATACAATGTAAAAGATAAACATTTATTAATGAAATTTCAATAAATACATCTGCACGCTCTCTGTAAACATAGGATAGTATATGTTTGTATAATAAATAGCTCGGGGGATTAAGGCTTGATTGGGAATAATATAAATACAATCGTCTCGATCCAGGTTTACTCTGATTTCTTATATTGTATGATAAATACTGATTATTAAGTCAGTGACCTGTGTAACTAGTAATAGTTAAGCTCACCGATTGACAATTAATTAACTTAAAAAAATTGTAAAATCCTTCTCAAAAAGCTCCTCGTGGTGTATATTATGTATAATAAATAATAATATTTATGGTACGATCCGGGAAGGCTGTTTTCGCATCACTATATTGTCGGTCCACAGGTCCTAATGTTTGGTTTTGTTTAGTGTCCGAGACGCGTTTCCCGAGACTGGACGTGCATTACGTTATTCATACGGACTATAGTGTTTGTGAAAATATATATATATATAATAGACTGTAGTGATTAGAGTGACTAAATATGGATCTTACTGCCTACATGATGTTATTCAATCATGATACCACCAACTATCATCACTACTACGGAGGAGGATCCCTTTATTATGGTCCTGTAGAACCTCCACAGTCGCCCAAGTTCAACGTGACACTCTGGCAACCGTGGCTAGAAGAAACCAAACAAGGTCCTTAAAAATACCATACAAAAAAATCTGAACAAATTATTGAATGAGTTATTTTAATATTGTGCAATAAATACTCTTCGAAGACCGACTGATCAAAGAATGAATGCTTATAGATTCTCTAACATGTAGATTAAAAAAAGGATCGAATAAAATCAGTATACGGGTTTAAACACATACTCTTCATTGAGGTCCAAAAACTTTGACTTATCCAAAGCTTTTATATATTTTTTTAATTTTCAAATAAGTCCTTTACAATATTTATCTTACATCAATTCACGATTCACACAGTGTCGATGATTTATTTAAGCATTAAATCATTCAATGGGCAGAAATTTCCAAAGACACACGGTTACCCATCCCAAAACTCAATGGTCACCCATTCGAGTCAGGGCTGCCTCAAACGCCATTTAACCCAGGTGACACCACACGTATTGAACACGGTAAAGTCGTTGACACAACACCTTCATTTAAAATTAAAATTATGACCGAGTTGTTTCGAGCAATTTTCATTTTATAATATCTTTAACAAACTGTTGTGTTTTTTTTGCATAAATCAAATTGTGTTTTTTTTCATAATTCGCGTTATTATGTTAATCATGTATGTTTTTCGATATTTGACGGTATACAAAATTATCAAAATATTTGTCACCTAACACAACAATGCCTATTGCTGATTTTTATTTTGTATTCACACATAAACACGTCTATTGTCTTCGAAAAAGTGAATCATTAATTAATCATCGGCAATAGGCACTGATAATAATGTGTATGAGATAATCGTTCTTCAATGATTTATGAGTTTATATTTTAGATGACACATGTTATATTATATCTAAAAAAATCTGCTAAATTAGGGTTAATTAATTGAATCTCGATTTAAGTATATAGTCTAAATTAATAATATTCCCGTCTAACTACAACTATGCAGGAAGCTTTTTAGTTTTCTGCAAATATTAATATTTATTAATCTGTGTTTTTTAGATAATTGAAAGCTATTATCTTGCATTTTAGTAGCTTATTCATCAAAATAAAATAATTACGTGGTAGATAAAGATCATGAAATATGTTGAATTGTACATTTAGATAAACTTCGAATACATGATTACTACTTACTATTTTAATTACATGAATACACAAAATAAGATATTATCATCAGCATTATCACAGATTAAATGATTTCAATCACAAATTTCGTGTTAACTCAATGATTTCTATATCATTAGAAAAATGCTAACCCCATTTTTTTCGTATCGAAAATAAGTGCTTGTTATAAAAATATTTATGTTATTCTTCATCTCCATTTTTTTTCATTTTCAAAATTATTATAGAAATCCTTCCGCGAATATCTTTGACCTGGAGCATTTTTTTGTACCAGCTTCTACTGAGAATTTTATGGGATTTAATATATTCATAGTTACATATATACGATGTCCTCAGGCGTGTTAATAATAAATATTAATGTATATTTTATTTTAATTTTTCAGAAACCCTAAATGGAAGCTCATCGAGTGAAAGCAGTTCTCCAAATGGATTATCAAACTCTTCACCGATGGCCACCAAAGCTGCTGATGCTCCATCATCCAAACAAATGACTTCTGCCAAATGGCGTAGAGAAAGAAGAGCCACTACTCGCATACCTGATTACAAAAATAGGTATGTACATAGAAAATAGTTTAATATAGATCTTGTAAGAAAATCCAATTAATATTTTTTATTTTCAGAGATACAACAAACGGAAACAAAGCACTGAGATCCCAATCTTTCAACGATCGATCTTCGAAATCCTCAATTGAAGCAATAAGCCGACCTCAAACAAGAGATAGCTCAACTTACAAAAGCGATTCTGATTTGGTCAATTTTGAAGAGAAAAAATCAAAAACCGTTCCATTTTCCTCATTAAAAGGTATGTTTCATATAGCTAAATATTTACTCTAATTACCATTGATTCTATTATTGTACTTTTTTTTACAGCTGTAACAAAAGGTGGAGACATTGCAGAATCACCTCTAGATATGAGTGTAAAAATTAAAAGCTCTCCTCCCTCGTACACACAATCAGTGAACAGTGGGCTACTTTTTAGACCAAGTGTGATAACTCAAGCCCCAATAAATGGTGTAGCACCGATATCTCCTCCACTAAGTAAATTAGATGGTGGCAAAGGAGAATATATACCAGGTAAATTTAAAATCATGCCCAAACTATCTTTGCTGTAAAATAAATCCATCATTACCTATTATGAAAAAGTTTATAAAAAAAATAAGTTTAAATACATTTTACTAATAATAATACTAAAAATTTCTTTACCGACTCTTGGATCCAAAATAACCCTTGAAACTTATCAGCAGTCTTCAATTTTAAATTTTCAGTTTATTATAATCATAAATTCATCTTTCCTAGGTTCAATGTCAATGTGCGATCCCGTGATCGATGAGCACTTTAGGCGCTCTCTTGGAGCAGACTACATGACCTTATTTGCAAAAAACAAAGATGCCTCCAATGGCAAAACACACAAGGTCTCCACAAAAGATCGAGGAAGCAGTCCTATCATGTTCGATAGTGATCCATGCTCGAAATTCATCAACGGATCTAACAGCTCCAGCTCCAAGTCCCCGAAGGATTCATCTGACTCGAGTAGTGACGAAGCCATGGAAACAGATAGTGCAGACAGAGATGTCGTAGACCCTCCTCCTCTATCAGTCGATGATCATTTCGCCAAAGCCTTAGGCGACACGTGGAAAAAGTTACAAGAGAAAACAAAAAAAGACTCTGATGCTAAATCGTCACAGAAAAACAATGCCAAACCTCAGGAGATCAAAAATGTAGTAATTTAAACATAAATTTTATAATCCTTTTGTATGCATTTATCTAAATGTGTCAGTAAGATAATATTCTTCTTTTAAAATCATTCAGAACATGTGTATCTTGAATTGGGTAAATTGCTTTGAATGCTAAAATTATTTTAGCAACTTATTCTGATGAATGACATTTCATAATGGTGTACCTTATATATCGTAAATTTAGTTTGTAAAATATAAGACGCTGAGTTTCATTAACATTTTATACATTCAGTAATTTCCACGAACTCGACTCAAACACTGTTCCTGGGTTTATTGTAAATATTGATGACTGCAAAGTTGATTGTTACTATATTAATTTAAGATGAATCATACTGTTAGTTTTTAGTTCTTTTTGCATAATATGTGTCTATTTATGGTAGATATAGGAATCATAAGTACCTACCTATATTTAAACTGAAAAAATCACAAACTGCAATTTTATGTAGTGTTGTAAGTTTATAAGCACACAGGCCTTGTTGGTGAAATATCGATTAATAAACTAAATTGAAATTACTATTAATTGTATTATTTAATAATCTTATAAAGCTTGGGATATTCCTAAGCAGATTTTCAATCGAATAATGAAACCCTTCTATTAATAAGAGGTATCCATTAATAATAATTACATTCAAATAAGTACTGATGAAAAACAGTAGGAATGAAATCTTGTTTAAGAATCAATAATCAAGCTGATCCAAAATTCAAACTGTGGGATTTGAATTTATTTTCATCCTAAAATGCTTTTACTTTCATTTTTTAAAATATTTTTTATTAAAATAAGTCCATAAAAGAATATTAAAGATATTTTTATGGTTAATTATATTTGATATTATTTATCTAATAATGAATATAAGAAATAACTTATTTATATGTATCTTTATTGGGTGTAGAATTACAAACTGCAAACACAATATTAAAAGTTCTTAGAAGACACTTAGTTTACATTTCATATTTATATAAACATATATTATTCAAATTACAATATTGATTCTATACATGATACAATACTTGTCACAAATTAAGGAAAATACTCACAGGTAACTTACAAATTCCATTTTTTTTATTTTACATATAATTACTACATCATACTGCATTACCACTACTGCATTACGGGGGATCCCAAGTCGCCGTGATGATAATGCAGTACTCGTCAGTTGATTATGTTTTATTATTTATGTTTTTACATAGTCTTAAAAGTAAACTCAATCGCAATTTAAGAATTTTCTACTAGTCTGTATTGGGCACTGAGTTATTAGAATTACTTTTGACTACAAATACATAATGTTTTGTGTTTAGTGAATGTATATAATAAAGAAACATTGTCTATAAAATTTGCCTTTTTGAATGCTCGCGAAATGTCGAGTTCGAGCACTGAATTCGACTGGTGCTAGATTTATTAAAAATCACTCTATTCACCGGTCAAATCCAGTTCTCAAGTGTCGACTATCAAACTCGGGAAACTCTGTAAATTACAAATTAAATTAAAACAGTTGCTTGTTAAATAAAACCAGCACACACTGAATTAGGGATCACACTAATTCGAGACACTTGTTGTATTGCTTGCTGACTTCTCACTGACAAATCTGGGGAAAAGGGTTTGTTTAAATCCAAAACGATCGTCACAGTGAGCGATCCATAGACAATAAAGTCATATGTAATAGATCCTCCCCGCATTGTGTCTATCCTGTTATCAAGACACAAAGAGCTGGCCAACAAACTGCTCAACTAGCGTATCTTCAACACTAACCACCGCCGGAAATCTGTTGCTGTGACCACAAGACTAACTATAAAATCAATCTCGAAGAGCAGATGCAGCAGCTCCTTCGTCGATCGAATGAATGCTCCGAAAGGTGATGAAAAGTATGTCGGCGAAGAGTTCGTCGTGTGGAAATAATATTGTGCTGAGAAAGATCACCGCCAGTGACGTACAACAACTAACTACTCAAAAATCATCACAAAAACTCATTGTCGTGTACTAAATTCAACACAATAAATATTCGACAGTTTTCCCCCTTTTCCTCAACAAAAAACACATTCTCGAAAAAACCGACAATTACAAATATCACATTCAATTCAAATATACGACTGTCAAACAACAACAATTCTCTTACTTATAAGTATCTATTAAAAATGAATGTCCTCAACATAATTGCATTATAGACATTCTTCGTTGCTCATTTTTATTTCAATAGATAATTCAATTAGTTTAAAAATAATAATTTAAAAAAATTGCCGTCTACCATCGACATTTCTATTAATATATGCAATGTGTCCATATATTATAAAGATTTTATCAACTTACTTGTCCTTTATCCTTCTAAAGATAAATACGTGTGTGCATTATCTATTGTACATAAATAGCTTGTAAATTCCTAAAGTCTTACTTTGGAGGTCTATCCTGCTTATAGACTATCAAATTCTATCGATTATATATTTTAATTAGATGGTTCTCAGAATTAACTCGCAGATGAAATTTCCTATAAGAAATAACTTTATAAAGTGATATCCCTATAGGGAGAACAACATTTAAGCTAGTTTGCCCACTAATTATATTAATCCAAGGGGCATAATTCGTCAATATATAAGTGTTTATTAATAAAAATAATGAGTAAACGGTAATATATGTATACTTGCACTATTAATGGAATAATTCACTCTATAAAAAGCATAAATATGGCAGAAAAGTTGCGTCATCTGTGCGTCTCATATTGATTTTATATCAGGGATGATATCTACTCGATACTGCATACACTGTAACCACACATGCAAATAATAAAATCATAATAAATATTGTGAAGCATGCGCCGCCACTGGGCACGCATGTAATCCTATATTAATCAGAGAGATCGAGTGTTGTGTGCGAAATACGATACGACTTTTAAAACAGTGTGCGTGCATCCCACAAAACATACCCATACTAATATCATCCTATATTTATTATACACTGTACTGTACTGAAGTGAACTGCACAGACACTTTTATCTTCTATCTTCATCACTAAGCTGTGTGTTCAATAACACTACAATAATGGCTTTAATTCGTAAGACAGATTCATACAGCAGACAAATAAAACTCAAGATCAGGTAACAAGAGCGCATTTTCTTTTAATTATATCGTTTTGGCGGGACAATGATGGGAAAATGTATATTTTTTGTGTCCCATTGTTGTTCAAATTGACAATTTATTTATCACTTACTAGTTCACTACTGCAAAAAATATATTAACCAGTTTTATAATACAAAAATATTAAAATATACACCTAAAATCAATGAAAATATATTAAGAGAACAGAGGGTATCGCGAAAATGCTACAAAATAATGTTTTACCTCAGTTATACGAAAAAAAATTAAACAATTATACAGTTTAGATAATGTGTAAGCTATTGACTTTATTTTGGATTAATATATAATGATAGCGGCTTGTTATTAAATCTATAATTGTTGAACGTGTGTGTATGTTATATGTTTGTATAGATCCCTCAACCGTCAGTGTTACCAGATGTTATTTCCCTACAATTAATACATAGCTCAGGGGATAAGACGCGTGACTACTAATACTGTGGACATAGGTTCGAATCCCACTCAAGTCAAGAATTTTTAAAATTGATTTCATCGGTTATTACGACTGGGAGATCAGGAATAATATTAATAAAATCCCGATCGATCGTCTTGATCCAGGTTTACTCTGATTTCCTGGATTGTAAGGTAAATACCGAGGCGATTATTAAGTCGGGCAGAGCCGCTCTGTCGGTGACCTGTGTAACTAGTAATAGTTAAGATCACCGACAGACAATTAACACGTTGTTGTGTATAAATACCTCCTCAAAGAAAGCTCCATCAGAGATGTAGGTTCTCTGGTATTCCAGAAGACTGTGTTCTCTTAATAATAATAAAAATAAAAAAAAAATAAAAAATATCTAAAATCTCGAAACGGGTATTTTAATGATAATTTCAAAATAATATTTAATATAGCTGTAACTGTAATACTGTGCATTATTAAATGAGATATTTAATAATGCACAGTATTACAGTATTTATTGGGAGAATTGCTTTTTAAATAATATTGTGTTGTCATCATATGAAAACCGTATGAAATTAGTTTATTTATAATTCACTTTGAAAATTCAAACATCATCTGAATGAAAAAATGAACATCTTTTTACAGTCCTATTAAAAAACCAAGTAGAACATAAAAAAACATTAACAAATTGAAAATTTCAATTAATTTACCCAAGTAATTAGCATAAAGAAGTACTAATAGGTGACACCAAACTGTGAAATTAGTAAATTGATTAATTATTATAAACTCCCATTACAATTATAATTTGAAGATGTTTTATTATTCTTTTAAATCCTGTCGTGAAATTAATACATAACTTGACAGACAAAGAAGCCCCACTTTTGCAGCAATACTTGTGCGCATAGCAGTGCAATTTTTTATATTTGATTATGCTTAATAATTATTATAATAGGATATAAAACGCAGAAAGAAGCGAGCGGCTGCAACGGTTCTTTGTGCATTGTATGCACTGCTTTTTGATCATAAAAATAAATTGGGGGAAGCCACCCGGACCCTTTATATGTGTATTACTGTATGCATATCAAATTTGTGTATGTGTTGGTTAATATAAAAGGGGGATGGAACAATAATGCCTAAAGAGTGCGCCATTTATTAAACACAAAACTGATTTCACTAATCACTCTGTTTGATGTGTAGGCAATCCGACCAACAACGACGTCTCAAGACGCGTCCAATTAATTATACAAAATACATGTTTTATACAATGAAACACGTACTCAATTTAATAAATAATTCATATTTAATGTGGTGTTTGATTCAACAAATGATACTAATTACTTTATTGAACTCTTCTACTTTTAATATTTGCCTCCTTATTATGTATGTAAAATTGACCAAATAAATACAATCAACAAAATACTAAGAAATCATGGAATCACAAACAATTATCTAGTGAAACCCAATTAATATATCCATTTTCAGTTCACAAGAGCACTGCTAATATGCGTATGGATTAATAGTACTTTAAAAAAAAAATTTTTATGATGGAAAATAGGTTACATATTAGCTTATGTTGCGTAGTTAGACATTTTAGGCATTTGCGATGACGACGCATTCTTTTATAAATATAATTAGATTAAAAATCTATCGATTTTCAATAAAATATAGTAGTTTACACATCTGTACTAAACCAAATATTGATTATAACGGAATATTTTCAGTGTAATGGTGTACTTACGGTTCAGCGGCCAGGAGGGGTTTTCCTAGATATCCTAACACACTGAATAATCACACTTTGAAGGCTTTTTTCCTTGTTGTACTATTTTGGCGGGAATGGTGAGCTTGAAGATGGTTATTGTAATGCTTACTGCCAGTGAACTGCCACCGCACTGAATGCATCATACAATATTCAATGGTGAACCCTAAAAAACCCAAGTGCAAGGGTGAGTCTTGCGAGCGTGTGTGTGTTTCTATGTATACAGATATGCGTGTATTTGTTATGTAAGGGAGGGAAGGCATCTTCATATTGGTGTTAGTATTTATCAGGGCCGAATTTATTATTATTATTAAGAGAAAACAGTTCTCTGAAATACCAGAGAAACTCCATCTCTGATGGAGCTTTTTGAGAGGGTTTTTTAAACACAACAACATGTTTATTGTCTGTCGGTGATCTTAACTATTACTGGTTACACAGGTCATCGACTTATTAATTTGTATTTATTTATTGTTATACTAATTCTCGACTCTAGATATTATAAAACCTCTTAAGCTTGGGATTCCTAGGCGTGCGTCGCCGTAAACGTACACCGTAAAAACGGTAATTAAGTTGCTTTGCTGTACCTTTGATCGGTTTTTTGTTAATTAGTGCCTCGCCCGAAGACCTCAGACGAGACATTAACTAACAAAAAACCGATCATAAGTGTATCTAAGTAACTCTACTATCCTATTTACGGTGACGTATGCCTGGGAATCCATAGCTTTATAACGAACATAATCCGTTTATTATAGGCATGGAACACTCCAAATGCCAAACCAATTTTCTCATATAAATCAATGAAAAACACTATAATGCATTAAAAGATAAAATTACATAACAAACCGAATTGCGACTTTTTAATAGAAAGTTTTTGCTGTCTATTATATTTTTTCACATTTATTTTTCAGGCTGTCTTCTTATGGATTTTTTGGTATTATTTTGCAAGGTTTATTAGCTTAGCGCTTTGTGCCAAAAAATATAGTTGTAATATCTGAATCCACTCAAGCGAAACCCGCTGTATGCGTCACTCGTTGAAGTTGAAGATGAGAATAATACACTACATAATTTACAGTAACTATTTGAAATAGTATGTTAAATATATTATTGATTCGACCCTGTACCTGGATAGTTGTGAGGGGAGGGACTTGATGTAAACGGAGTGCATTTCGCACGATCGGCCCAAGAGTGGAACTGGAACTCGCGACCGATCACCGACGAAACCGTACAACTAACTGCTTATAC
Source organism: Agraylea sexmaculata (assembly GCA_022606485.1). Taxonomy (NCBI): domain Eukaryota; kingdom Metazoa; phylum Arthropoda; class Insecta; order Trichoptera; family Hydroptilidae; genus Agraylea; species Agraylea sexmaculata. The sequence goes on along the minus strand of JAGTTH010005823.1, from coordinate 316,367 downwards.
ATATATATTTTATTATTATACAATACATCTGTGTTGTACTTGTACCCCACATACAAAAGCCCCCTTCACCATCACCAATATCTTCAACACCATATACCTATGAACACTATTACCAGGGGGACACCGTGTAATTCACGGACATTCGCTGCCCCCCTTCCCCGCTAAATTCACCCTTCAACTCATCAATCGGTACAACTACAAACAACCGAAAAACTATCTAAATCACAATGAGACCGCAACTAGTCAACGTTACAAAAAGTACTCATAATTACACATTATAAATGTGTTCTATTCTAATTTTATACCTAGTACAATATGTTCAGTTTGTAATGTTGGTATTGATTTCGTAATTTTTTCATTATTACTGACCCATTATTATTTTATCGTTATTGAATGCCGTAACATCTAATCCGTGATCTTTTAATACTCGTATTTGCCGACAACGACAGCTGTCTTCCGGACAAAAAGCCCGCCTCACATACAAAGATCACGAAAGAAAGCCAATGACAAATAGCATTGAGCTTTCTCATAAAAAAAATATTTGTTAGTAAACGAAAAACCATATCATTACATATTCTTTAATAAGTAGCTTTAATTGTTTTCTGCTTTAATTTACATACTTCTCTGCTAAAAATTGTTTGGGTAACATTTATAAATGTGGTATTTAATAATTCATATAGCAACATTGATGGAGAAATGTCAAATACAAATAACCTATAGTGAGGATGGATGACGACAGTGACAGTGATGGAGACTTGCTTTGCCCGGCCCTTCCCGTATCCAAACCCGGCAATATAGACCAACCACCAAAAGATGGCCTTGAATATGTGTGGCAGGTCATCAGGGAAAGGAAACAATGTCCGCACACCGTCACCGCTCTACCAAGTAAAAACTTCAAGACTAATCAGAACATATTCGTGAAAGAGGTAACCTCATCTCATCAATCAATGTATATACAATAGAATTCATTCTCACATGTTTTTAGCCCATGAAAACAATTAGTGCTCCTGAAGTTTTACTTCCAACTAAAGAATGGCAGAATCATCAAGAAGCAGACTTTTCAGAGATCCGATGTCAAGTTTCAAAATTGTACAACAAAAAAGATGTTTGGCATTCTGACCTACAGCTTCCTCCCATAACAGATGATTCAATATCCTTGTGGAAGAAATTTTTCAGTGAAAATGATCCAATTTTAAGTATATTGTTCCCAATGACCCAAGCCACTTTAGAATCCATTCTTGAAATGCTGATTGAAAGCTTAAATGATGTCCCACCGGGCCAAGGAATTCTTCCCGAACATGGTATTTTTTACATATTTAAATATTAATATTTAAAAAATACAATTACTTAATAATATTTTCCATTCAGGAAAGTGGATATTTGCCATATTGGCAACATTGAAGTTACCACTTGAACCTAATCTATTTAGTACATTAAGAGATTTAGCAAGAAAATGCAGTCAAATAAGGTAAGAATTACCTAAATAGCCAAGTGTATTTAAATATTTTAATAAATCCATGTGTATTTTAGGTCTCAACTTTCCCTGGATGATGAAAATGTGATAAAAGTTGCTTCATCTCTCAATCTCTTCATATGCTTAGTTGCGAAATACTTTAGACAAGGCGACTTAGCTGACTAGTTGATTCAGAGACTGTAATAAAACACCTAAAGTAATGTATGTGTACGTATATTTTATTGGATTACATGGAAATTTTAATAAAAATATTTTTTGCATTGTATTAAATCTATAAATAAAACATATTATAATTTAAAATCAACAATAGACAAATTAGACCTTTGATGATGCAATCAAAGCTTCATCAAGATCATTAATAAGATCTTGAACATCTTCTAATCCAACAGATATTCTTATCAGAGTATCAGTAATACCGAGTTTTTCCCTTTGGTCTTCTGGAACTGATGCATGTGTCATTACAGACCTAAATTAAAACGACAATTAATACTTAAATTGAATTAAATCATCACTTATTCAGGAATACTAACGGCAACTCGGCAAGACTTTCAAAGCCACCCAAACTTTCAGCGAGTATGAACACTTTCAGAGCTTTAAAGAATGCTTCAGATTGTTTCTTTCCTCCTTTGATATAAAAACTAACCATACCGGAATGTCCATAACATTGTTTTTTACTCAATTCATGTTGGGGATGAGATGGTAAACCTGAAAAGCTTTTAATGGCTTACTTGCTCGGATAAATTAATAATGGTCAAAATATATTTACCAGGATGTAAGACTTTCTCCACCATTTTATGTGTTTCCAGCCACTGAGCGACCATAATACCAGATTTCATGTGTTGATCCATGCGAATAGCTAAAGTTTTTAAGCTTCGATTAACTTGATAGCAATCAAATGGTGATGGAACAACTCCCATAGCTAAAAAATAAATTTAAATTACACCCTGCATAATATCTGATAAAATATATTTTAACTAACCGTTTTGTAAATACTTCAATTTATCATTCAGCTCTAAATTATTTGTCACTGTTGCACCCATAATCACATCGGAATGACCGTTCATGTATTTTGTTAAGGAGTACATAACAATATCGGCTCCCAATTCCAGAGGTTTTTGGAAGTAAGACGTCAAGAACGTATTATCGACCACCAATATTATATCATCGTAGGATTTGACTATTTTAGCGATTGCAGCTATATCGATGACATTCATCAGAGGGTTTGTTGGCGATTCTAACCATACCATCTAAAATTATTTTGAATATGAACCAAAAGAAGACTTAAATGATTTGTCTATGAATAAGACACACATTAATATTTCATGAGGGTCATGCCTGCATTGTTATGCAGCAAGCACTTCTAATGTTATTCAAATTTATAGAATATTTCATAAAACTACAATATTGTGACTGAAATAACATTCAACAGACAAAAACTCACCTTCGTATTAGAAGTCATAACATCTTTTATCCTATTGGGATCTGATAAATCCTGAAAACATACGGATATTCCATTTCTTTTTAGTACATCTCTAAAAAAAAGATAATAATTTGTTAAACAATTTAATTTCAATGCAGTTTTATTTATATTTATCACATATTAAAATCAAAGACATATAGAACAATAACCATGAAGACATCAAACACGTGTTTCAAAAGTTTTTTTTTATAGTACATACATCCCTGCACTATGCTAAATTAAATGAAAAATATAATATGAATAAAATGAAAATTCCACCATAAAACAAATAACCTACAATTGAATTTTTCAATATAAAAAATGTCACATTAGCATATTCATGATTATTGTTCTACATGGCTCACCCAATGTTTATTATTTTAATGTTTGGAGCCCATTTGCATTATTTTATTGCTGGCATTTCTAATTTTAGAGTGAACAGTAATTACCTAAACAGTCTATTAGTTCCGCCGTACATGTCATCTGCACAGATTATGTGATCTCCACTTTTAAGCAATGAAGTTATACATGTTATTGCTCCAAGTCCCGAAGCAAAGCAGAGTCCATATTCGGCACCATCCAATGCTGCCAGGCATTTTTCCAAGACATCCCTCGTTGGGTTTCCAGATCTTCCATACTCATAACCCTAAAATTAATAAAATGCTGATATAATTTTATTGATGTATTTTTTTTTAAATTGGTATAATAAATAAAAAAAATATATATTGATAAAAAATACACATGTACTTCATTTAGTTGTTTCTATGCTGATAAAAAAATGTGATAAAAGAATTATGTACTGGCAATATGTGTGTATAAAGAAATATATATTACAATGCAGGTGCAAATTAAAAACAATAAATAAAAATTAAGTATGTATACCCCAGTTTTTGAATCTATAGATTAAAATTAATTTAACTTGTATACATACATACTTGAGTTTTGATCAGATTATTACTGTGTAAAATTGGTATTTTTATTAATTAATTATTATTCTCTTGCTCAATCTATAAATATAGCACCTACAAACCATAAGATTTAAATATTAAAATATCGAAGCCGCAAAAATGTCGATGTCAAAAGAATATGTACATATTTGAGTATTGTGCAAAAAATAGCATCGGTAAACTAAAAAAAGATAAACGGATTTAATGACATCTTCATAAGCGTCAGCAATTTATCAAGTTAACAATGTACATAATCATATTTTAAGCACTTCCAATTTGACATTCTATTATCTTTAAAAACATGTCCGTATATAAAAAATAAGATATGAGATAAGAACCAAAAAAAAATACAAAACAAAATAATGTGACGCGGTTGTCAAGCTATTAGAATATACATAGACCAATTTTGCGAATCGACAAAGCTGACCTCGTTTCTATTCAATCCTTGACCCCTATCATATTAAATTCATTAATAAATTCGTACGAAAATTATATTATACTATCGCAACTTTTAAAATATATAATAATGAAAACAAGGAAGGGCTTCGTCTCTTTAACCTTCGACTTCTGGAACGGTGCCAAAAAAAAAACATATATATTTACATAAAAATCTCAACGTGTGTCTTTTCACGTATATCAATCATGAATAATACACATATTCGTAGACTTGGTAATATAGTTTATAAACTAGATCTATTTTAAACGTTCATTCGATTGTCACCAGGAAACTCGCCAAATTACGCAATGTCGGTCAGACAATTAAATAGGATGTTTCCATTGATGTATAAACGACGTTTCATTTGTGCTAAATAAATAACGATCGTAGTAAACTCACAAAGCAATTAAAGAATTAATGGATAACCAATATGAAAAGATGTTGAATTTAAGAAAAACGAGGTATGTACTTTAAAATATTTGTTTAGGTCTGATGAATCGATCGCAACTTATAAAATATCTTATTTATTCTCTCATATATTTGCCTCACATTACTATCTAATGATTGATTCAATTGAAATTTTACAATAATTACCATATTTTTTTATTTTCCATTGGTTTTCGGGGGTGGGAGATTAACAAAGCGAAACCTTAAAACATTATTGAACGGGGTTAGAATTCCAGCATATCGTTTTACAGAGAAGCCTTCTTTTATGAAAAGCGCGAGAAGTAATAAGCTACATATTAGGTAAACTTTTGTGAATAACGCTATATCGATAGTTTTCAATAGATAAATGGTATGAGCCGCCTTGTGGCCGAGTGGTTAGTGTAACGGATTCGTGAGTGAAGACTCCCGGGTTCGATTCACGGCACCGGAGTCACTTGGTAGATCTAGCTTAGCAAACTAGATCTTAAGTACTCATTGCTGTGTGGTGGCCTGGGAAACCATCTCTACTATATTCTCCCGTAAAGGCCAAGGTGGCCTGGCCAAACCCCTTATAAAGGGACTCCCGTCAATAGGGAAGGCGTCACGATATTTATTTATTTATATTTATTTATTTATTCAATAGATAAATATTATCATTATTTACATACAAAGAGAAAAAATCATTATCTTTCATTATACATAATATTCTACGTCTTTCGTACCTTTAATTTCCTATTTTCTTTTACTTTAAATACGTGAAAATTTATCAATATGCTAACCTGGGGTCACAACTTGGCCATAATGCGAGGGATGATTCCTAATATTCAGATAAATCAGATAAAAAAATTTTTTGGTAAAAGAAAAGACAAAAGATCACGTCATTCGCTTACGCAATTTGAAAAATTTATATAAATTATTTGGTAATGTATACAGAATACTTAATTGTTCATATATATAACAATGGTATAAAATTAAGAATAGAAAAAAACTATCGGCCATTCTTTGAAAATAAAAGTTTGCGTGTTAAATTAAACGCATCATCATGACAAACATAAAATTAATTATATGTCATTTTATGTGTACCTATACCTACAAGAATGAATCTTAATATTTATGGAAAATAATTATAATTACACATTAGTTACTTAAGCACTAACTATGGGCTTTATTTAATAGTTTATACATATATACAAATATAGAATTATAGTCTTGTATGTATATTAACACTGTGTTATCGAAATATTATATTTTTTTAATTACCCTGTGTTTGCCAGGAGCATCTTGTTCGAATGTGGTCGACATTATAAGAGGAGGAATAACACAACCAGAATTCCACAAAGATGGTTCTTGGCCAACGTGGATGGCTTTGGTGGCAAAACCAGCCTCACGTTTTTTAAATCCGTACTCAGCCATGGCCTATAATGAAAAAAAATAAATTAAAACATCCACTTTCCACTTGGGGAAACATAAGAACATCTGTTAAAATAAAAATGCCTTCTTAAAATAGCATACAAGTTGTAAATTATGATTAATTATTATGTTTTACATCATATTTATTTGAATTTAAATAACTGGTCTCGAACGTTTCGTTCCACGCACAGGTTACAGGTAGGTTTTTCCCGTGCGTATTTTTTTAGCTTTTACGTTTATTTTAGTGCCTCAATCACCCGAATTGATTAAATTTGAAAGGATTTTCAGTCAAAACTAGGATTTATGTATCTACCAACTTCGAATTGCTGATGTAATCGACTCGGCAGAACTTAAATCATGTTCATAGGGTCGACGACCGGTACATCAATCAACTATCACGTGGTGAACTTGTCCCAGAAGACTAACCTCTCCATATTGAGGGAAATATAATTATTTACAACAATAATTTTAACATATTCACGATAATTTATCAATCACTATCAATGCCATGCCTGGGTGATATTTTGTACACGTCCTAATCTATGCAATATTACGCCGGCACTCAAAACTGTATTGCAATAGTCTTGTCAAATAAAATGAAAAAAAACTTATTATCATTGAGCGATAAAGTACAATTTGTCAAAAAAATATTTTTTATAAGGGTACATATATCAATTCGATTTCGATATCGTAAAATTAAGAGTGATTACCTTTTAAAAGTAATGATATCAAGCCTCAGCAGACCGACTCGCTCAACGTCGCAGCGTCAAGTGAATCAACGCGGCCGCGCTACTGAAATTATACCGGATAACCGGAATAGTTTTCTTTCAGCCGGTTGAGTGCCCTGTTTCAAATCTGACATATGATAATCATCTACCGTTTACAGAAATAAAAAAAAATACAAATAAATTATTTATCGGGGAGTATGGTGTGCAATAAGACGTGAAATTTTCATCTGAATTCTTTTGAATTTGAATAGATTATTTTATAATTTTGTTTGGTAAAATTTATATACAGTTGTGAGACTTGAAGTAATACATTATTCGCAGTAAAGTAGAGAATGTCTCAAATAAATGTCAGCATAAAGTATACATAGTACGCAGGGGGGCGGGGAGTAATGTTGCCAGTGCTCAAGTGGCAGATCGATTTTGGTGGTGGCGAGAGTGCAGTAACCAGTAGACGGCTGAGAGAAGGACGAGTAACAAGTAGAGTGAAGAGTGAAGAGTGGAGAGTAGAGAGTGGCCAGTAGAGTGCAGAGGAGAGTGACCAAGGACAGGATCACTAGCTGCCAGTAGTGGTCAGTATTCCTCAGCCGATGTCCTGCCCCCGTCCCCGCTACTCTCACCCCTTTACCCCCCGCCCGCTCCCCACAGCCCGTTAGCCCCGCCCTCGGTTACTAATAGTAGTAATAGTGTTGTATACTACTATTACTACTATTAGTAACTAGTAATGATCTTTATTTAGCGCCGTCTTTTATCTGGTGTGGTCGTTATCGGCCGCGTCGTGCTTATTTATATCCGTCCAAGGTATTTCTGTCCGGGCTGAGCGCCGTGTCCCTGTTCCTTGTAAATGTCCCTGTATTGTTGTGCCCTCCTGCTCTTATGCCCTTATGGCCCTGATGGTCCTCACGCCCCGCCCCTGTGATTGTTCTTCATCTTCCTTACGAGCCGCCACTGTTTCAGGCGCAGAGTCAGAGGCCGCAAGTAGAGTGCCGTAGCCATGGCCACTCCCTGCACCCGCTTCTCGGACAACTACGACCTGAAGGAGGAACTCGGTAAAGGAGCTTTCTCCATAGTCCGTCGAAGCGTACAGAAGTCTACAGGACTAGAGTTCGCCGCCAAGATCATCAACACCCGCAAGCTCTCGCAGAGAGACTTCGCCAAGCTAGAGAGAGAAGCCAGGATCTGCCGTAAACTTCAGCACCCCAACATAGTCCGTCTCCACGACTCCATACAGGAAGAGCACTATCATTACTTGGTCTTCGACCTGGTCACCGGAGGAGAACTGTTCGAGGATATTGTCGCTCGCGAGTTCTATTCGGAAGCCGATGCCTCTCATTGCATTCAGCAGATCTTGGAATCTGTACACCATTGCCATCATCATGGAGTGGTCCACCGAGATTTGAAACCGGAGAATTTACTGTTGGCCAGCAAAGCTAAGGGAGCCGCCGTGAAGCTGGCAGACTTCGGTCTCGCAATCGAAGTGCAGGGAGATCAGCAGGCCTGGTTTGGGTTCGCTGGCACTCCTGGCTACTTGTCGCCGGAGGTGCTCAAGAAAGAGCCCTATGGAAAATCTGTGGACATCTGGGCTTGCGGTGTCATATTGTATATCTTGCTCGTTGGTTATCCACCGTTTTGGGATGAAGAACAACATCGGCTCTACAACCAAATCAAGGCCGGTGCTTATGATTATCCCTCTCCTGAGTGGGACACTGTAACACCAGAAGCGAAGAGCTTGATTAATCAAATGCTCACCGTGAACCCGAACAAGAGGATCACGGCTGCCGAGGCCCTCAAACATCCCTGGATCTGCCACAGAGAAAGAGTCGCGTCTGTGATGCATCGCCAGGAAACTGTTGACTGTTTGAAGAAATTCAACGCTAGACGCAAACTGAAAGGAGCCATATTGACCACTATGTTGGCAACCCGAAACTTCTCCGGACGCTCCATGATTACCAAAAAAGGTGATGGCTCACAGGTGAAAGAGTCCACAGACAGTAGCACCACCTTGGAGGATGATGATGTCGATAAAGACAAGAAAGGAGTCGATCGATCATGTACTGTAATATCAAAAGACCAGGACGATGAGGCTGCTCTTTGCAAGGCTGACTCTTTTGGTAAGAACCATCGATCTGGTGATGGGTCTGTGCAATCTGCTCGGAGACAGGAGATAATCAAAATCACCGAACAACTAATTGATGCCATAAACAATGGAGATTTTGAAACATATGCAAAAATTTGTGACCCCCATATCACAGCTTTCGAACCGGAAGCATTGGGAAATTTGGTAGAAGGCATGGATTTTCACAAATTCTACCTAGAAAATGTACCCGGTAAAACCATTAAACCGATGAACACCACAATTTTAAACCCCCATGTACACCTGCTCGGAGAGGAAGCCGCGTGCATTGCTTATGTCCGGTTGACACAGTTTTTGGATGAACATGGCAATCCTCACACTAACCAGACGCAGGAGACTCGAGTATGGCACAAACGCCAATCCAAATGGATCTCTGTTCACTTTCACCGTTCTTAACTTTCCAGTTCTGCTACACTGATTACTTAGAATGTCCCATCGTTCAGAGTAAATCCGATCAGTTTCCATTACAATAGTCGACACACAAATATACATTATATACAAACACTCATATATCCGCTCTTTCGTAAATTGTAGATTTGATATTCATGCAATTTGAGATTATAAATTGTCTGGTGTGAAATCATATCAAATGACAGACTGTGTCAAAAGCCTTCTTTTGGAAACGTTTAATTGAAAAAAACAACAGGACCGATTGTCGATGAACTGATCCTGCTAATTTTAATTAAAATTACTATTTCGCACTCAAATCAAATGCACCTTTTGGCTTTAGCGTGCTCAAACTTATTTATAACTCCTTTTATATTTAAATGGACAAAAGAAAAACAGTTAACGTCACAGTATTTAAAGATCTTTTGAGTATTTATATAAAACTTTACTTAACGTAAGTAATACAGATCTCTAATATTTATTCATTTGTGAAGAGGAAATCAACCATGACTTAGGTTAATTCAAATGATTATCGTTTCTCATTACATCTCGTACAGAACTGATTACGATTATTAGTGAACAACTAGATTGCTTTTGATAATGTTATAAGCTTGATGAAATCCATTGAAAGCACTCGATTTGTTCAGATTTATTTTGAATTTTTGAGAGATTTTTAAATAATTTAGATATTTTACTTTATACAGTATGTAGCTTCTTAAAATGAAGTGCTTTATACATAATACATAAATTTACTTAATGGGCCGGTACTGATTTACACTTAACACTTGACAGTATGTGAAAATGAAATAAATAGCCGATTATAAAATGGTTGAATGCATATGTGAATCTCATTCGCTATGGAATTAGACCGACATTTATCAAATTTTATTACAGCTTTTTGTCACTTAAGCCTACGCTTTTTACATGTAATACAATGTTCTGATTTTTACCTAGAAGCTTCATAGATTTTATCTCCTAATTGTGAATATTATTTATTGTGTGATATTATATGGATGATGTTCTTTCTCTCTATCTATTTATTTTTTGATAATCGAAAATAAGGTCAACGAATACCAAATTCAGACTTTTTAGGATTGTATCTGTATCTTGTCTTTGGCCTGCTATCGAAACAGTGTTATTAAGCGCGCAACTTTAAACACAACCAACTTAATATTATACACATTCACATTTGTTTCTCTCTTATTTGTTATATTTAACATATTATACGTGTTTATATATATACATACAAATACTTTTAGCACATTCTTTATTCAAAGATTTGTCTCTCTTTACATGTTAACTATGGATGTTTTTTGTCGTGCTTAAATTGTACACAAGGTGTTCTTAATCATGTTTTACTCTGTGGATTGTTATTAAATAAAATAGTGTAAGAAATATATTATTAACAAGTGATAAATGCAGTTATTGGCACTCTGATAACTCTCGATAGTTTTGGAATTTTTTTTTGTGTTGCTCTCTTATGCTTGTCAGTATTTTGTTTATCTGAAATGTTATTTCTTTACAAAACATATTTATTATTATTATTTATGTGTAATATTTGTGCAATACGTATTCTAAGGTTTTGTTTATACATATGTTTTAATTTTTGGTTGAAAATTGTTGTGAGGTGATTTAATCACTGTTTTATATTCATTGTTCAAATTGTTTATTACCTAATCAAAATGTTTTGGGTATGAAGTCTGCAATCTTCTTCATGCAGAACTCTATTGTTTGTTGTCAATTCATACACAGCCATGCTTAGTGAATTTGTTTTTGGAAATTTGAAAAAAAAATATTTATTAAAAGTTGTTTATAATTTAAAAAAAAATGATATTGTAACAGACTATGTTTGTAACTAAAAATAACTGTCGGGAATGATCTCGATGAAGCCCCAAATGATTACATATTACTAATGGTCGGGCATTTTACATTTTAGTCATAAATTTAATATTGGATTGATCCTTAATGAATTGAACCTTGAATGAATATTTAATATTTTTAATATAATCTCTTTATCAAAAGTATTACTTATATGAATATAATTAGTGCCATGCAGATTTTAGTGCCAATAGCTGTATGGGTTGTCTTAAACAAGTCTAGTCTTTATTATTATGGCTGCAAAAAGTGGTTTTAGTAAATAAGTATTAATCCTTTTTTGTATTTTTCAGATCTTTACCTAATATATATATTATATTATATTAAATATTATAATATAAATGTGCTGGTGATTGCAGGGTTTAAGAGTTTTTAGCTCTAGTGTGAATGAAAGGCAATTGCCATATGCCCTTAATATTCGGCAAGTCATCAATGTAAGCTTTTATCAAATATAAAACAACCAAATGATTTGAAATTCCTTGCCCTTAGGCCTAAATTATGGTCCACAACTAAAACAATTTCTGTATTATATAAAACCCGTTAACTTTGTGTGAAATGTTTTATGATAAAATTGTTTGTTATTAAAAAAATATAGTATAAAATCATTTTATGATAATATTAATTGATACGTTTTCACAGTCTTGTTTTTAGAACAATATTTTGTCAAAAGCTTATTGAATTTTGTCATACATATATATTTAAATATATGTATAGTATGTATATGCCTTGTTTTGATTGTTTACATGGTTTTTTTTATTTATTATTTTATTTGTTGCTTTATTAAATTATTGTTATATGTGGTTTTGAGTTTGATCGCCATTTTTGTGGTGATTTTTTTTAGTATTAAGCTCACGCCAGTTGTATAGTCTTCTTTTTGGTAGAAATCTTACTTGAAATCCATTGTCAGCATTTCTCTACTTCCGAATATGATATTTAATAAAAATTCTCTGTAACACTTGTGTTTTATTATGTGTATGTATTATTAATTGAATGACATTTGAAGTGTGTCATAAAAACTAGTTTTATTTAGAAATCAGGGTCGTACTGCACCTGGTTTGTGTTATCATGGTAACCGGAAAACAATATACCTGCAAGCCACTTATTTTAAGATGAAATTTTTCATTTGAGCTGCATAAAGGATGACACCAAATCAAAAAATAAAAAACACTTGAAAGTTGCCAAACGCAAGTGATTTTCCTTTCAGATTCCATTATAAAATAATTACACTCCACAGGAAATATTCAAAATAGAAAATTAATATGTGAATACCTAAATTACATGTTTAAATACACACTTGCCAGGTAGTATTATCTAAATATATTAAATCCATAATCTACACATACTATTTTCCTTCATTGAATTAATAATATGATCAATTAATAGACATGGGGCGCCTGCAGAAAAATTTCTAGAGCGGGCAAAACAATGTACCACTGGATTATTTATTTATTTATCAATCCAGGAGGGGGCAAGCGACCCCCCTTTTCCCTTTATGCGAGTACCCATTAATTACCAGATATAAAAATTCGAATAGGATTATTGATTCATGATGATTCTCAATGAAGAAGACTAATCAAATCTATGATAGAGAAAGAGGATAGAATAAAGATATATTCAAAATATTGGATGCCAATCATTGGGAGTGGCCATCTGGAATAGAACATAGTAAGTAAATTAGAAAATCATATGTACTATAATTACTATTAATGTTAACCCCCTTCCGTATCTGGCCAAAAACATTTGCTTAATAATTTTTTTTCCCGGGCCCAAACATTAATTATCCATAACATATCAATTTTAAAAAATGCGGTAAGGGTTAAGAAATAAAAAAATGTCATGTATATATTGTATCAAATACTACGATATTGTATTTGTTAATTGATGCAAGGAATAAGGCGAGAAAACAACTTAATATTCAACGATTATTAAAAAAAATGTGTCTTAAGTAAATAAATTTTGTCATTTAAGTAAAATAGGCATTTTATTAAATAATATCATAAAGTAAGTGTCTATTCTACTCTCTCAAAAAAATATATGATTGATATGTATATATTTTGTAGAAAGAAAAAAACTTCGCCACCTCAAGGTAAAATATAAATATTTTTATATGTTGAACATAATAATGCCGAATCCATAATATATTAAAAGGCAATGCGATACTTCCGAGTGAGGATTGATTATTCACATTCATTTCGTGAAAATGCAATGTAATGGATTATTAATAAATTGGAACCACGCAATCAAATTCCCAATGAAAAATCAATACGCGGAGTGTACGTCACGATACATTTGAAATTGGCGGGTGAATGGATGCGCAAACAGATCTTCAAACTTTCATTATGTAAAAAAATAATTTATAAAAGTTATGAATAAAATAATAGTTTGTAATGGCAATTGAGTATTTTTTAGTAGTCTGGTTGAGGATTAGAGTCGTTGAGATGATTTATTGAAGGGATAAACCGTTGGAGGGAGTTTGAGGTTTGAGAAGTCGCGGCGTCGAGCCATCGTTGAGCGGGTCGAACACTTGGTTTGAGTGAACGGGACGAGGCGCACGGGTACGCGATGGCAGAATCTAGAGTCTGTAAGTGCTAACTCCTCACAATGTCCTCCACAGCTTGTTTCAGCTCGCTTATATTCATAAAAGCCGTGTAATCTGGCCTGAATCTTCTCGGTCCGTAATGCCGGAGTCCATGACGTATTCCCGACCGCGTGTCTGCAACATCTGATCGCCCCAGCTGACTCCTCCACGCCGATGCTTCACACGTGGACGACATTCTCCTCATATAACAATATTTAAACCCTTGCTATTTAATATTATTACATTTCACATAACGTAGCTGCATTTCAGCCTAACCTCTTTCAGCGTCATTGTCTGAAAACCGTTTCAGCGTCTGTAAACTTATCCGATTGCATTTGTATCAGCCTCAGAAAACGGCTAAATTTAACAATTATTACAACCAATGATCAATTTCATGATGGCGTCGGTGTCCTTGAAAAAGTACGACGCATCTTATAAAAAGGACGCAACGCCTTATTTCTGTTATATTCATCCTTGCCCTTTTAACTCTTATTCGGTTTCCTATAATTAAAACAACTGGTTGTCTAATAAACCTAGATTACACCCTCAGATGATTATAATTTTTTTTTCAGATTATCGCTTAATTCACCCTTTTTTCTCTATGTTTTTTTTTAATCTATTCTGATATAAAATAAGAAAAAAAATCAAATTGTAATAATCTACTTATTGATTACTTGATGGAATTCCATAATTATTTTAAAAAATAAGTTTGTAATTTCCACTATATTTTTATTACAGTCTACAGTCATCTATGTTGGTAGTTGAAAGTGCTTAGACTGTAATAAAAATATAGTGGAAACTATATACTTATTTCTTTAAGTAATAATCTACATTGTAGCCATATATGATGTTTGAAAGGAATAATAAGATTTACTCTTGCAGAACTGGACCAGGTGTTTGCCATGTGCAAAGACCAGGTGTTTCAAAAAGGGACTACATACAAATTGAATAAAAGCTAGATTTCACATCTTACACTTAAATATTTGAATGAAAATTTCTCTCAATTTTTACCTAGTTGATGATAATTAACACTTTGAAACACTTTAAAAACTCGTGATGGACAAAAAAGGAAAAAAAAAGTTGAAATTTCAACAAATGCTGCATTTTTTATAGTAACTCTCGAGTTAGGTATGAAACTAAGAAAGAACTGAAATGACAAAATTCCTGGTCAAATTACTCATCCTAGAGTAACAGTGATTACTGGGATATTCTTAAACTATTGTATATCCTCGTGAATTTTACATGATTTCTTGTCATAAAATTGTATAAAAACCTTGATACAGGTTCCTGTCTAGTTTGGCAGCAAAGCTGTTAATTAAGATGTATACTAAGTATGATTCAATAATTAAATTATCAATAATTTTCAGTGACAAGATCCCGCCGTAGGCTTTCAGTAGATAGTGATGTTACTCCTTCAACTCCCACGAAGAAAGGTTTTGTTTATTGTTAAATATAATTTTGTTTTAACCATCTTTAAAATATTTATCATTTATTACAGATAATTTATTAAATCAAGTAGTGGTGGAAGAGGAGACAGAGGTAGAAATGTCTCCGTCTAAAGTTAAAAGTAGAAAGTCTCTGTTAGAATCGAAAATTCTTACCACAAATGTCACAGACAGCCCGAGTCGAAATTTGAGAAGTCGACGGGCTTCAACCACGTCACCGGAAGCTCCCAAAGTCACAGCGAGAAAGTCTATTACTAAGAATTTTTCTGAAACACCTTCAAAAGATGACTTATCCAATAACAAAGCACTCAATAAAGTTTTAAAGGTGACCCAATTGCAAACAGTTGATTCACCAAAGCCACGTAAAAATAGTAAAAGTGGTGAGTAACTAAATGAAAGATTATCAAAAATGTTTTGTATAAAAATTATTAAATTATTTTTGTAGTGAGTGATAATGACAGTGTATCGAGTATAACTAGACGAAGATCCCGTAGATTAAGTGGCGATTTAAATGTAGTACAAGAAGATCCAATCCGTAAGTATTATAATTAATAAATGAAAAATAACCATTATATAATATTTGAATGTTTTCTTTTTGCTTTAGAAGAAGAAATTCAAGATATTGTTAAACCAGTTGCAACAACACGGAGAGGAAAAAGGCTAAGCGTTCTTCCCACTCATCCATGTGTTCCTGAAGAAAACGAAGATATTGAAATTAGTGAGAAAATAGTTGACATTCCAGAAAAAAATGAAGATATTGCCACAAGAAACAGTCCTAATAAGAATAATTCTATTCATACAAATACTCCCAATAAAGGAAATGCAGACAGTATTCTAATTACTTCTCCGGCACAGCTTGAATCTTCAAAGACAATTAGTGAAAAATCAGAACTCAGAAAATCAACTCCTAAAAGATCGATTACACCTAAACTAGAAGAAACAAGTAATGGTAACCTCGATTCACCAAAAGTATCTCAGTCACCTAATAAATCTAATGGCAGTTTTATTGAACCACCGAGAACTAGAAGTCGTGCATCTATCAGTTCCACAGAAGGATCTGTTGAAACCAATGTCGTAAAAACTCGTCGAAGTTCATCTGGTAACAAAACATTACCTTGCCCAACCTCATCAAAGAATGAAATGAGAAGAAATAATAAGAGTATGTCAGCAATTGATGATTTGGTGAAAAATAATGAAAAAGATGCTTCTATTAATGAAAAATCTTCAAAGAAACACAGTAAATCCTTCTCAACTCCTACAAAAGATATTGAAACATCAATAAAGTACTCCCCCAGGCATAGTAAGAGAAATGAAATTGAATCACCTGTTTCTGAAAGATGTGACCAAATTGGTGAAGTTAAAATTCTAGATGGAATTAAAGCATGCTCTGTAACTTTATCGAAAGCTAATAGTAACAATTGCATCACAAGTACACCAAAAGCGTTATCTTTACCCAAAAACAAGGAAAAGTCTCCAAGTATTGAAAAAAATGAAACCATAGATACCGGTAACAATGAAAACTCGATTGTGGATTTACACATGTCTGTTACAAATGAATCTGCAATGATGAATTCATCGGGAAAAGCAAAAACTCCATCAAAATTAAACGATAGTGTTTCTAAAAATATATCATTGAAAAATACCTCTAAAGCAGAGTTGATTTTAGACGTTGAAATTGAGGATGAAGATTTTTCACCTAAAAAAAGAAAGTCATCGTCGAAATCTAGTGCAGATGTCTTTGAAAGTGAAAACTTACAAACACCAAAATCAGAAAAGTCTTCAAAAACTCCTTCAACGGCTGAAAAATCTATAAATGTGCAGTCTGTTGAAAATGATAGTGATGATTCTAATTCATCATTTGAAGAAGACAAATTAAAAATGACTTTTATTGATTCGGCTAGTGATGCAGGCATGGACTATGAATCGGGAGACTCAAAAGATGAAGACATTCAAGATGAATTAGAACATGAAATAGTAGAAAGAGGTCTCTCACTGAATTCCAATGATACAGATGAAGATGATGATGATAATGACACATATGAGAAAGATTCATTTATTTGTAGTTCAAATGATGAAGATGAACAGTTACTCAGCGGCACCGGGGATGATCTTAGTTCAGGTGATGATGAATTAACTCAGTCAAAAGAATCTAAAGCCAAATATAACAAAAGAGTTTCAAAAAGTCAAAAAGAGGCTTCTCGTGAAATGTATCAAGCAAGACATTCCAAATCTAATAGTTCTGATATTCAAGGAGAAGAGATTGTGAAGAATAAATCACTGAATGAAAGTAAAAAATCTGATGACAACGAATGCATAGACAGACAAGATGACGTGGTAAATGATTCAGATTCTTCACTAAGTGAAGGAGAAAATGTTATAACCATGAAAAAGCTGTTTAACGAAGAGCTTTTAAAATTAAATTCAAGTAATAAATCATCTATGAGAATAAGCGATAGTGATAATTCATCAGAAGAAGACCAACCTCCAACATCACCAATTCTTAAAAACGTATCTTTAAAAGAAAGAAAAAGTTCGTTATCAAAAACAGATGATAATAACATTTCAGTTGAGTTGGAAACTTCGATTTCAAAAAATAAAAGTAAATCCAAACAAAGAAAAGATTCAAATCAATCTTCAACTTCAGCAAATTTATCTTCTTCATTAACTGAAAATATTTCTGCTCAAAATGATTTAAGCATCAAGGATAAGAGTATATTAAGTAAATCCATGAATGATGAAAAAGAGAAAACACCAAAACGAAAGTCATCCATTGCAAATAAAATAGAATCCAGAAATACATCTATCGTCGAAACAGAGAATGCAGATGAATTATCTGAAGTACAACAATCTGAATTAAATATTTCCCAGTTAAAAAAGAATTCAAAGTCACCTAAACACAATCTTTCTAATATTAGCCAAAAAAATGTGTCCGATTCTGAAAACTGTAAATCGCCCAAAGGAAATACTGAAATCATATCTAATGGTTCTCCAACCAAATTGAAGAATGACAGTAATCTAAATAAAACAAAATCGCCGATTACTCCTTTCAAGTCTACACACAATGAAAATATAGAATCACCTAAACTAAATGGCAATACTGAACAATTATCCAACAATAGCATTAATTCAAGTATTTCTGGACAGAGTGCTGAAGAAATCATTAATACAAGTCTTTCTAAAAAGCGAACCAGTGAATTAAATGACTCTCACATAACAAATGCACTGAAAAAAATTCGAGCTAGCCTAGAAAACAAATCATGTGACATTTCTTCAAAGGAATCCATAGTCGAAATTAACATGGACAAGGTAAGAATTAATTTTTTTTTTAATTAATCTTTTTTTATCTATTAAAAAAATAATATTTTATTTGCAGTCAATCACTGAAAAAACTTTAAATGATTCAGTTAAATCTCTTTCAAAGAAACAAGTCGAGTCCAATCCTCCAAATCTTGAGAAGATTGTTGCGACGAGTACATTCGAAGTGGCGGAGCTCACAAAATCAGCAGAAAAACCAAAGAAGAGAAAAACGACATCTGAATCATCAGAATCACTATGGTCTGAATCCGCCGGCGACTTTAGAGTGGAAAAGCGCTTCAAAGAAAATCCAAGCAGACCTATATCTGCATCTGATTCCGGCTGCACCACCCGTTTTACCGTACAGGCTTACAAACATCATCCGAAGCAAGTGCTGAAAGTGGACAATCATCAGACAGTGTCGGGTTCAATACTGAATTTTAGGGAGGCAGCGTTGACAAAAACCAGAGGAGGAAGTGCGCCACAAAACATTGTGAAAATAAATCAAAAGTACAATGCTCTCAAGAAGCGGAACATGATTCGTTGAATTTTGATCGTTTGTTAATTCGTTGTGTTTGTAAACCTATTATGTTTTAAAATCTGTGTTACCGTTATGATAATATTCTGTATGCCCGTTCGTCAGTTTCGGATTCTAGAGGTCTATTTGTTATCTGTATCGATAGTTGCGGCACCGTCCATCCAAATTTCTCAAGAAATAAATGTATTTTGTCATAAACTCTCGCCAGTGTATTTTCTCAACGTTCATCGTTTCGAATCGGATGCTTTTCGGCGGGAAACCAAGGGAGAGCGGCGACATCTAACGCATGTTGAAAAACGTCAACAGCATTTCACCTCGGGGGCGGATCCTGCGACTCGTGTTTTATGTTTTTCATGCTAAGTAGGTATCGATATTTTCATGTAAAATGTGTGATTTATTTACGAGTACTTTTTTTTTTATTAAATTGATTAATTATCGATGGATGAAATTTGCATACTGGTGTATTTTATGAGTACGGATTTTTATATTATTATTTTTATAATGTTTAAAAACCGCCACCGTTTGAAAAATATCGAGGGCGGTGGCGAGCATAACAAAATAAACACGCGCTGGAAAGACGGCCGCGAGGGGCGACGGCTCCATCGGAGGCGGCCACCAATGGGAGCGCAGCACCGGGACCACGTGACTGCACGCCGACCAATAGCAGAGCGAGTATTTGAACCGGTGGTGTTTGTCCTTTGTGTCCGTGGGCGAGCGGGGAGGGGTGCGGCGGCCGGGGGGAGGGGAGGCGCCGGTAGTGTAGTAGAGTGTGTAGCGCGGAGACGTGTAGTGGTGTGGGCCGTCACTGGAGGACTGTACTTGTGGACACTACTATTGGAGCACTGCACCGACACCGAGTCACTATACAGTACAGAGTACAGTCTGTGTTCCTGTCAGCACGAGCACGGCGCCAGTGATGTGCGACGTGGAGGAGCCTCGCTGTCCTTCCCGCCATATTGACAGACACGAGGTAAGGCCGGCCGCACACTTACACATCATAATATTCATCGCAATCTCGGCTGTCATCGTTATCGTTTCCCGCCATAATGATATTGTTATTGTTGTTATGATCCGCGCTGTTCCTGAAGACATGCAACACTTGTACACGGTCTAGTCTCTGTTATTATTATTATTAGTGCAGAGTAGTGAGGCGAGGAGAGGTTATGCCGGCCGGTACAAGCTAGAGGCTGTCGGGGTGACTGACAGGGACACAGCTATACGGGCCGCGCGGGGCAGACAGAGACGGACGATGGCAATACACGGCGGCAATCAACATTTATTACATCTCGCATATTGGCGGGAACCAAAACTATCACTTGCATGCTATTTTAGCACTTATCGTACTCACCATTAGGACGTTCTTTACTTCCAAAACAGTTGCACTATATCTTCCACACAAACAAATGAAATCATTCATATTCCATATTTAAAATTATACTAACAATTAATCTATCGGTTCAATGTATTTACTCAACAAATGTGACATATTTCATTTTATATTCATCTTAAGATGATTATTTTCATTGCACGCGTATTTAATAATAATTAAAAATTATTGATATTTTTCCCGCCCAGTTGATGTTTTTGTTTGGACATATCGTCAAAGATAAACATTGGCACATGTCATTGTAGGCGTCGACGATTACTCACCTTTATTATGTAAATAGTATGGAAGTTTTCACATTCGTTGCACAATTATTTGCAGACACTCGATTTTTATGCGAAAGTATCATTACACGATGACCTATTCATAAAATATAATGCGATAGCAGATTATCATTGTTTACAATATACATTACTACAGAAAAGAATATGTACACAATACTCCTTCATTTTGAATGAAAGAAAGGACATTACAATACCCAATTACGTTCATCAACAAACACGTATTTTTTAATTGCGCCATAATAGCCTTTGAAAACTTTTATGTGTTGAAATTGTCGAAAAATATATTTGAATTAATATAATATATTATTATAATTTTATATCATCTTTATGCAGTGTGATTTTCAGTTGTTTATTTGAAATACAACATATCTTTTACATACTTTAACATTATATTAAAGCGAAATAATTCTGAAAAAAAAAAGATTGGTGTATCTATGTTAATTCATTTTTTTTTTTAATTATTTCGCTTTATTATAATGTTAAAGTATGTAAAAGATATGTGGTATTTCACATAACATCATAATTTAAAGATAAAACAAAATTATAATATATTATACGTTCAATTTTTATTTTTAAAACCATATTGACGTTAATTAAAATATATCCGACATTTTCAAAATTATGTAAAATCTCTGATTGGTTCAATTGATTTCACATAAATATTATGTTACATATCTTTTCGTTGAAATTTTAATGTATTATTAATAACATCTACTTCATATTGTCCTGGTGAATATTTAAAAATTTTAATTGAATATTTGAAATATAGATTAATGTTAATGTAATCCCTTATATATAATATTTTGAATTTGTTCGCTTTTTTATCAAAGGAACGAAGAGAATTATCTGCATTTTTTTTATCAGAATGCATTTTATTGGAGCAATAAGATGACATACATATTTTTGCTGTTAACATAGAATCTTTACATGTATCTTGAGTATAAAAAAAAATATTTATTTATGATTAACTTTGCAAAGTATTCCAAACCCCCCAGATTATATGGAATGTCGGTTTACCACGCTCGAGTTATTCGTCGTTTTCCACCTGAAAACTCCTATTGTATACAAACATCGTGGGAACTGAATGATAAGTTCACGAGTGCATCTTCAACTAATAATATACCTGTCCTTTTAATAAAAACCATTATTGATTAAATTCACCGAAATAAAATTTGTAGTTCACGCCAGAGTAGTAAGTGCATCAATGGAAGAACGTTTTACGCACGCGATAGTATTTTCATTCATATCAATTGTAAGTTTGTAAACACGTGCTGAAAGTCGCTTTAAATCTCTTCATACACATGTTAATAAATACCGCGAATGGCGGTGATTGTTGGTTTATATTTTAACCGAAAAAAAGATCGCCGCATATCTTCTTGGGATTCCTAGGCATGCGTCACCGTAAAGACGGTAATAGAGTTTCTTTGCTGTGCTTTTAATAGGTTTTTTGTTAATTAGTGCCTCGCCCGAGGCTCAGGCGATGCATTAACTAACAAAAAACCGATCATAAATGTAGCTAAGTAACTCTACTATCGTATTTACGGTGACGTATGTCTGGGAATCCATTACTTAACAGCTAATTCAATGTGTTACGATAGTAAGATGATTACAATAGTATTTATTTCAATTTATTTTAACAAATTAGCTATAAAAAAAAATCATCTAAATTCCTCACTTCTTCTTAAAAAAATATATTTAAGGATACACAAAAATTAAAATAGTTTCTTCGAAAGTAGGTCCTGTATACTTTAGTGTTCAAACTAACTGCTCGTTGTTATTTTATCTAGTCAAACGAGTAAAGTGACCAATCAGAGATTTTTGCAGTGGGACCAATAAAATCTGTATGCGGTTATGTTGGGTTGATTTTTATACTATTTTTTTTTTCGTAATTAATTGAACGCCAATTAATCGAAATAATTTGTATAAATGTTTTCTCAATACTATTTATCCGAAATATCATCATTGTACAATAAAAAAGTTTTCAAAGAGGGTCACAAATAATGTTCTCGATGACTCGTTTCAATGTGGCATAATGCCATTTTTATCAAGGAATAGATTTTTTGATCATTAACGATGTATTTTTATTTCGCTTGTGAATTAATGACGTTGCGCGTTGTTGGGCACAACTAGACGACCTGTGTGGTGAGTTATGGTTATGAACCTTATGACTACCTGATCTAATAACACCGGTTCAAATCTACTTCCACCTTCAAGGCCTTCATTTATAACTAAAAGACGAGAGTACACAATTTTTTTCTATTCTATGCAGACTCGCGAATCGACATAAGTCAAGCGTTCGGCCGTGAACTCTTCCGTCGTTCAATGTCAAGCTCTGTCTGCTCTCTCCCTGCTATATAAATATTATTATATTTCGCCAATACTCTTTTATAAATATAAATGCGTATATATATATATATATATATATATATATTTTTGTTTTTATATTTAGTGCGGGCCGAAAAGCGATCGCTCGTATACCGAAGAAAGATCGAGTCAAGGTCAAAATCATTCCTACTCGACCGCGTGTGAACACAATGCAACTTTAAAAAAAATTATATATATATATATTGTTAGTGAGTTAACAATACTGCATGCAATTTACTTCTCCGATATTGTGTAGTTGTTGGTGCACTATTGCCGCGCTGTACTTATGACACAAATGCCGTTATTTTCACCCTTTAAAAGCATTATTTTTATAATTTTTCTGAAACAATATTTTATGAGGATGAAATCAAGCCTACACATTACTACATTCTTGTTATTAATGGTTACATTTTATTATAATAAATGGGAAAGAGTTACAAAAACCTACGCTCTAAAAGCATGCTGAACGGTATATATATATATATATATATATATATATATATATATATATATATATATATATATATATATATATATATATATATATATATATATATATATAAATTCGGCATCGCTTTGGGGTGTTCTTTAACATTCGCGGTATAAACCGGAATTAGCTTAAAACTCGGTGCAGCAGCCCGCTATATTTACGACTCTGGTCATAATTTATTGGGGGAACAGTGAGGATGTTTCTGTGTGTTATTGTATGCGTGTCTATATGTACACGATGATGGCAGGTGGTATTGGTGGGTAGAGGTAGGGTCTGCAGCCTGCCCTTGCCATGGATCGATAAGTTCCCTACCCTACCCTACTACTTACTTGGGGCAGGGCTGCCACAGTATTTTATTACATTTTTATACTAAATTAACGCATACAAGAATATTAAAATAATGGTAACCACCAATTTCATTACTGTATTTTTATAAACACCAAATTGTGCCTTGAAATTGTTCTTTTTTTAATAAAAAATATACATACGAATACATATATATTTATTTTTTATTTTTAACCTAACATCACATCGAGGGTATACTGCTAAAATGTGGCAGGAAAACATCACAAGCTTGTGTGAATAAGAATGAGCCTACAAATATTTCATTCATCGCCATCGTCTGCACATTATCTTATTAAAAAATCTTTGTTTTAATATAATATTTAAATAATTATATTTACTCATCAGTAATTGTGAAATCTGGATATGGAATATATCATATTTTGAGTTAGGGATGCATTTGTATACGTTTTTTGCCAAAATATCATCAATATTTCGGGAGAAAAAAAATTTACTAAGTCAAATTTACATTTTTAATTTCTGTCTGAGGTATTTTTTATATTTGTAAGGATAAAAGAAGTCATTGACTTGTACCACGTTGTAAATTATTCAAATATATGAGTAGTATCATAGATGACTCTTAACTACTAAAATAATTTTTGACTTTAATAATAACATTACGAACAAAAGAGTCGATTTTCATAATAAGGTTAATATTCAACTCGAATTTTAAATAGGTGTAAGCCGGTTTTATACGATATTAATGTAGGTAGGAGACTTTCTGAATAATAATAGTTATCAAAAAAAAAAATGCTCTTATGTTGTCTTTGATAATGGCCAACTCATATGTATACCATAAATTTATAGTTCTGTTAAGATTTTTTTTCACTAATTCGCCATTATCTCAAAACTGTGAAATATGACTTAGTGCATTTTGGCAGTATACCATCGACATATTAATTGAATTGTAACAAAAATATATATATTATGTACTATAAGATATTTTTTATTCTTCTTAGGAATATTTTGGATCCGGGATCATGGATCTCTATATAACGGACTCGTTACAAGATATGCTAGATATCGACATCAAGTCAGAGATGGCAACTGACTTGGGATGTGGTGCTGATTTTTCAGTGAGTTTATTACAATATTATAAAACATTTCATATTTTAGAATTTGCGTGAATAATTATTTTTTTCTTTTTAAATTGCAGGACAGTCTAGGAGTTAGTTTTTCAGAATTGCCTCCATTACTCGATATTGACATGGATAATTCAACAACATGGATTACCAATAACAATTCTAGTTTACATAGTTCTTCAAATTTTGTACATAACTTAGATTTGTATGGTTCCGAAGCTAATGCTGTGATGGTCAACCCCAACTCTGTCATGCCTTCGATGTTTTCTGATTCACCCCCAAAGAAAACTTCTGATAGAAACGGGTTTGAATTTAATAAGTCAACTCCGCCGAATAGTCCCAAAAAAGAAGAAAAATCTACAATTCTCACGGCAAATATTGTAAAGGTAAAAAAGATCAAAGAAGATGAAGATGAGGACACTACAGAAAAGAAGGAAGTAGTCGTAGAAGATATGCCTAAAGAGCTCCCATCCAAGTTTATCATAATGAAAACGGAGAGCATAGATGGTATTAAAAAGAATATTATTACCGAATTGGATGACAAGAAGATAAAGTTCACTACGGCCGCTTCCCCCGCTATTAAATTTAAGACTTCACAGCCTGAAATATTAAAAGTTAACAAGACATGTTCAATATTAAATACAAATCAAAGGATCGCCGGTGCTCAGTATGTGACTGCCCAGACTTTGGGTACAAAAACCATTATTTCTGGTAACATTCATATACTGGGACATCAACAATCAAGAACTCTATTAGCAAATGCTTCCAAAAATCCAGCCACAATACTTATTGACAATTCTAGTTTGAACAATAACAGACAGATAATCAAAACAACAATGTCACCCAACACCATGAATGACAATGCTGTCAATGGAAAATTCACCAACGGCAACAATAACAAAACTGTTTTTGGTGCAGGTGAATTTCCAAAACCGGCATACTCTTATTCATGCCTCATAGCGATGGCTTTGAAAAATTCTAGAACCGGCAGTCTTCCAGTATCTGAAATATACAATTTCATGTGGTATGTAGTGTGCCATTTAAATCTCAATCGTCACAATTCATGTTTCTAATTAATTTAAATTCTCGACAGCCAACATTTTCCTTATTTCAAAACCGCACCAAACGGTTGGAAAAATTCAGTGAGACACAACTTAAGTTTGAACAAATGTTTTGAAAAAATTGAAAAACCCTCTACCAATGGTGGTCAGAGAAAAGGTTAATAATTTATTTTTATAAATGTGTGTATTATGTATAAAAGTTCAACTAATAAATATATTTTATTATAGGTTGTTTATGGGCAATGAACCCATCAAAGGTTGGAAAAATGGATGAAGAGGTACAGAAATGGTCACGGAAAGATCCGCAGGCAATCCGCAAAGCCATGGTCCGTCCAGATAGTCTTGAAGCATTAGAGAGAGGAGAAATGAAGTATTCGAGTGAAGGAGGTGCCGAAGGAGAAGATGATTGTTCAGAAGAAGAAGACTTAGATGTGGATGAAACATATGTATTGTCAACATCTCCCAGTGGCTCTCCCATTTTATCTCAATATGAAGATGAGACTAGTGATGTTGAAGTGAGTTGAAAATATATCTTTAAATATTGTTTCACTTATGTTAATATTTTATTTGAAAAATTATTATTTTTTCTTTCACTTCTCAAAAATAAGTAGAACTTGATTTCATTTCAGGTTATGGAGGGAACATATGACGAAATAGACATTGAAGAACAGAAACCATTAAAACTAGAATTCGCTTTGGCTTCACCTTTAAGAATTCAAGGTAATTGAAATGAATGCATTTTTAAATATGATCAAAATTACAATTTGAATTAATTTTTTAGAAAGTCCAGCAAAACGACCAAAAACAAGTTTTATTTATCAAACCATAAATCCTGCCCCTGTCCACACAAATCGACGGAAGACACCGCTGGTCAATAGAATCGCATAAGGGACTACTTTTGTGATAGTAAATATTTGTGCAAGTGAATTTCAAGCAATATTACACACTTTATATGACGTGAATTTAATTTATAAGCAAGTAGGTGTACGCAACACAGATGACATTATTACAATGAAGTGTCAAATTTAATCATTCAAATAATCTGTATCCTTCCATTATTTGTAAATATTTGTGGATATTCATTTTTGTGATTATAGTCATTATGTACAAGAGATATAAGTGTCGTGCTGTAAAAAAATGGTTCTTTACAATTTTTTTTTTATATATCAGATTGGTTAGGTTATCAATATACATTTTTCTGATCTCAAATGATTGAGCCTTTCGAAAAGCGACACAAATAGATATAGGTGGACAATTTTCAATTTATTATTGTAAAATGTGTAATTTCCAATTTAAAACTATGTAAGAATAAGTTTCGTGTATTCGAAAGAAACAACGTCAAAAAAAGTAATCAATTAAGGATCTGAGTACAAAAAACTTTTATGTGTGTAAATTCATTTGAATTATGTATGATGTGTCGTGTATATGTGTAGGTGAATGTGGCGATGTCTTTTTTTGTAGGAGGATCTGTAAATGAATGTTAGTGAAGTGAAGCCAATCCTAATTAGCTGTTAAATGTGTCATTTGACAAAATTTAGACGTAATGTTTTTTACGAGTTCCTTTATTTTTTTACTAAGAGCTCTCGTCTTTGCGACCAGATGCCTTTCCCACATGCGCTTGTTTAAGATAAATTATCAATAGATAGTACTTATTATAAAGAAAATGGTTTTAGCAATCAAGTGATTATTGACGAAGAGTGTGAGGCCGAGGATGTGTTGACAACATGTTCGGAGTGAGACATCGTACATATTAAAAATGCATTGTGTTCAAATATAATAGTGGCTAAATTAAATGAAATGGATAAATTGAAGGGTTTCCAAATGATTATTTTTTTTGTTGTAAATAATTTATTTAAAAAAAATAATAGGCCTAAATGATCGGATACAATTTAAAACGACAAGTTTAAATTGTATCTAATATTATTTTGACCTGTGGGAAATATGAATTTTCCGTTTAATATATTTATTGCAATGAGATAGTAGAGTGAGTTGATCATGTAGTGAAATATGTTATGTATTTTAAGTGTTAGTTGTTTCAAAACTAGTTCTGAAAGATAATATATTCCACTACGTTACACAAACGACAATTATATTGAAATATTTTGAATGCTAAATGTAAATATGTCATGTAAAATTAGTAAATCATGTATATTTCTAATTAATTGCTCTGTCCGTGAAGCTATAGAAATTTGACAAAATATTTTTAATGTAGAAGACATATTTTCCACTTTGACGAATCTGCATGTTATTTCTGTTTCTAATTTCCCAGCGTCATGGACAGAGTGCACATAATTGGCAGCATTGATTTTCTGATGTTTTCAAATTAAATATTCTTATTTAAGCTATATTCTTTATTTAGACGGATCTGTATACAATGTATAGGCTGTGTCGATGCAAAAAAAAAAAACGATATATATTTATCTTTATTAGCAAAGCATTCTCTAGTTTCTTCTTTATATTTCGACAAGCACTACCGACAAACAATTTCACTCTTTAGTAGTACTTATAAAGTGAGACATTGAAATAATCTTGCAATAAACAAATTTTATTATTATGTGTGTAGAATGTGAGGTTTATGTGTGTAATAGTAAATGATACCTGTTTTGCACAAATGAATAATGTTGTGAATGTTTGTTCGACGTTGATTATCATCAATTGAGAAATATCTGGGTGTGCTGTTTTTTTATACAGAAATGTATATTTTCATAAAAAAGACGTACTTAAAAGATTTTGGTATTTTTACATGTTGAAACATCAGAAGCGGCAATTTCCAATATTGTATCTCTGAATAACGCAGCATTTTATCTAAACAGTCAGTTGCATTGTTTCCTCACATTTAAGGGAACAAGTATTGTTACATACATATTTATATATAAGAGATAAATGTTCTTATTCCAATATTTTTGATATACAAGAACAGTGGAAATAGTGCCGTAATTGTTCATACAAAAAAAGTGAAAATTGTACCTACTTATTTGATATTTTAACTATTATATTTCCATAGACTGTATTCCGATAGTCAATAATATCAAAAAGAACTTTCTTTGTAAGCTTGATAAAAATTCATAGAACTAAGTTTTGTATTTTTTCACTGCCAGTATTTTAGATTTAGGTATGTATGTAGTGATTGTATTAAGTAGATTTCTAAGTAATTAAACATTAAAATTCTTGTAATTTTTGTATGACATTATTTCTAATAAAATTATACAATTTCAAATTTCTGTTAATTTTAATTTTATCAAGAAAAATGATATTAAATACTTTAAATAATTCAATATAATAGTGTAATGAAAGTGAGTTATGCTAGAGCTGATAGTATTGGTGCGTATACGAATAGAACTGACCGACTAGAGCTCGATAGTATTGATGCACACCAGCTCCATTTGTATATGCACCGTACATACACACTCATTATGCTATTATACGTTTTGAAATTATAATTTTTTTAATTTTGAATACTGAGATTACATAAAAGGATAGCGAGGAATATTTACGACAGACAAATAATAAATAAAAATTATCAAATAAAAAATACTATTTTTTCTTTTATTTTATTTCAATAATTGATTAGACATTTTGTTTATTTGTATCGATGCTGCATTGTTTATTGAACAGTTTATTACAATCCGCACACCAATAATTCGATGTTTTGTTTCCAAATTCAATATCTTTTTTCATTTCCGTTAGTTCAACTAAAAGCATAAATAATAAATTACTCAATCAACAGTAATAAATAATAGGTAAGTAATATTTCAATTACATACACTTTACGGCTATATTTTGATTAATAGCACTTCTAAGTTTGTTTTCCAGATCCTTAATTTGAATCTTTAATCTCAAGTTTTCTTCGTGTTGTTCATTGTGAAGTATCGATGCTGCTTTAACTTCATTTTCTAATTTCCTCTGCATATTGGACAGTTTTTGAAATTCGCTTGAATTAAATTTATTTTTAAACATTTAAATAACATTGAATATATCAAATAAAAATCAATTACCTCTCAGCTCTCATTATGTTTTGTTGAATTTGCAAAATACCATTGATCATTTTTTCTTTTTCCGTATGCAGATTCTTAATTTCTGATAAAAGTTTAATCTCCTTTGATTGCTCAGACTTTTTCATGACTTCTAAATCATATATCATTTTTTCCATTTCAGATTCACTTGCTTTCTTTTACATAAATACATCATTTTAATTGATTTTTATATTCTTATGTTTTTAGGTATATCGAGTTACATTTATTACCATTATGTCCATTTCGGATTTTAAGGAAGCAATTTGTCTGACGACAGTGTCTCTTTCAGTGGATAGTTTAATGGCAGCCGTTGTTGCTGTAAGAGATTCTCCCTCTGCAGCTTCAGCCCTTTTCAATGCTTCACGCGACATATTTGCCCAACCTTTGCATTGTTCCAACATAGAATTTGTATTAGATTCATTGTCCTATAACATCATCAGTTATTACTAGTCGTAAATTTATAAATTAAATTGACAACAATTTAACCTTTTTTATTTGCATCTCAGCTACTAATTGTCGTACATGCATTTCAAGAAGAGATAGATTTTCTATAAATCTGTCGTCTTCAATTTGTATGCTGTGATCATTACTTATATTATCCATTTTTATATTTTATGGTGTTTTCCCAAATAACTGATTAATTTAGGTTGGTCATATGAAAAACAACTGGAAAACTGTTTGACATTATCAATTCAAATTTTGTGATATTGCTAGTGACAAAAATAATAACATATATAAATACAAAATAATAAAAATAACTTTTAATTATTATTTATTGATATTAATAATTATATAAGTACACAATACCTTATATTTACAGATACAGTCAATAAAACTTGTTAAAAATATTTGAGCACATACAATTTTAAATAAAAAAAATATTGCTGACAATTATGTGGTGGCTTGGTAGAAAATATTCCTATACATAATAATATTTATGGTATAACCTTTTCATAAATAAGCGTTAATATTATATCATGTTATTGTTATAGCTCTGGTCACCTAACAAGGATATGGAGGAAATAAAAATTGTCATCATTTTTTCTATTGCATTCCATGCCCAAGTAAAGGAATCACTCACTTTTATTAAAATTTATTTTAATTAAATGCGACCAATTAAATTTTAAAACAAAAAGGTGTTGGGTTACCAAAGCTATACCTGCATTTTAATGGTACAAATTACAAATAAATAGTTTTTTTTTATGTCTTCTTTCTCATTATGGCGATAAATTTATCATTTTATTAATAATTAAATATCTAATGCATCGTTCAATTTAACAGCTTTTTCACTTAATGCCCAACATAGATTTGCCAGTTCTTTATCTTTAGCTTCTTTCGATGTTGTAGCTACCGAGCAATCTTTGAAATAAGCACCGGTGATATTTGATATTTCATCAGCTAAGCAGACATGTAAAGTGGTTTGAGCTCCTTCTTCTACATTCTAAAATTTTTATACAAGCTTAATTTTCATATGCTTGAAAATTTATAAAATCATTATACCTTTAAAAACAATCGTGTGATTCCATTCCATGTATATTTGAACCATGTTGGTGAATCTCTAAGTATTTCAGTTAATACAACACCGGGAGTAAGACTGTTAACAGTGATGCCTTTGAAGCGATATAAATTATTATTCTATTGCTTATTTATTCATAATTTAGATATGAAAATAATCCATACCTGTTCCATCAAGTTGCCGAGCTAATTCATTAGCCATTAAAATATTACACAATTTACTATTAGCATAAGACATTGTTGTATTGGAAGTGGTACTCATGTCCAAACACATCATGTTTAGTTTAGCCATTTTATGACATTCAGATGATACCATTACAATCCGTCCAGGCGCTGACTCTTTGATTCTTTCTGAAATATCTCAACATAGTATATTGGTTCCGGTGTATAATTTCAAAATTCAAACATACCTAATAATAGATTAGTAAGAAGAAACGGAGCAAAATGATTCACTTGCATTAGAGTATCTAAACCGTCTTCCGATTTGATGCCCGCACCAGTTAAAGTCCCAGCATTGTTTACCAAAATATGAATAAATCTTTCTCTCGCTAGTATATCTTTGGCTAATTTTGTCACTGATGCAAGTGATGTGAAATCGGCAAACATCACCTAAAAATATTTAATTTTATGTATGAAGAAGAGTTGTATGAAAATTAACATTTTACACTTACATGAATGTGTTCATTTTTGGATTCTTTAATAATAGATTTACGTAGTAATTCCCCTTTGACTACATCTCGACAAACCATAATTACTCGGGCTCCTCTTATAGCTAATTCTTTTGCTGTAGCAGCTCCAACACCTATGACATTAAATTATAAGTAACAATTAATTTGAATTAATTGATTTATTTACTGACCAGCGCTGGCTCCAGTAACAACAACAGTTTTGCCAAAGAGATTCGCTTTGCTATTACACACACCAGCAGTAAATTTCATGTACAATTTTAGAAAACACAAGAAGCCTAAACTTCCTAATCCGATGTTTCGCCAAGAAAACTTTGGAATGATTCCATTTATCGACATGTTTAAGGTTATGAATTTTCTTATAAGTTTGTATAAAATTTGTAATAGTTTTCAATTATGTCAAAATAGATATTCTAAAATGGCTTATTTCATAATATGAATGAAAATGCAACTAATATACTATGAAAATCACGTCACTGAAAAACGTCGGCGTTCACACTGACATTTCTAGATCTAAACAAACGGTTTCACGGAAACGCATAAAATTTAATTTTGAATTTAATTTGTAGATTATATTCATTGGGCTCTATATATTTGTCAACATAATTAAAATCATCTGATAATGGACTTAATTATTTAACCAACATTTTTATTATTATTTATCCTTTTACAGTAAACTATACATACATGATTGTCAAAAATTACAAATTTGTTTGACATTGAAGTGTCGGTTTTGCATGTGTAATGTCTGTATAATAATAAATCAAACAATAATTGATTAATTATGAATCGCGAAATAATTTCGATTCAAGGAGGGACCTATGCTAACTATTGCGGAGCACACTTCTGGAATTTGCAAGAACTTAGTTTTTCATACGAACAACCAAAATGCTCACAAACAGAGGAAGGCGTTATATCGCACAACGTTCTTTACCGAGATGGTCGCAGTAATGGGATTGAAACTTTCACACCCCGTTTGTTATTATTAGACACGAGAGGCTCTTTAGGGAGTTTATCGCCTTCTGGAGGACTTCCACAACCTGAGGTCTCCACAGATTATAATTGGCATGAAGTGGAAAAAATATCACAACCAGTTCCTGAAAAAAATCGCTATCTCAAGTACATCGATGGAGAGGAGGAGTTACCTCCCGAAGAAGAAGCCAATATTAAAATAGAGCCAGAACAAGTAAACACATGGACAGATTATCTCTATGCACGGTTTCATCCGAGGACAATTAATTTAGTAAACACCACATATATTGAGACCGATACGGTTTGTTTTTCATCTTACAATATTCTCTTTAAATATATCATACATTTTCTAATTTTATTTTTATTTCTATTAGGTACCTTTGCAAACATTTCACTCTGGATTGTCAGCTTGGAACATTGATAATTTATCAGAAATATTATGTGATAATATCAGAAAGTATTCTGAAGAATGTAATAATTTACAAGGTTTTCAAATATCTTTTGACTCTACTGATGGATATGGAGGACTCATTTCCAGCTGCATGGAACACATTGTAAGATGTTTTCAAATATCTTTTGACTCTACTGATGGATATGGAGGACTCATTTCCAGCTGCATGGAACACATTGTAGATGAATACCCAAATAAGTCCATAATAGCTTTTCCACTCATTGCTTCTTATTTTCCAGACAATGTTTCTACTAACCAAAATGAAAGAGATTTATCTAATCTCAAAGATTCTATTAGGTTGATAAATAATATATTTTCTTTTGAAAACTGTTTTCAATACAGTACATTGTTTAGTCCTTTATGTTCCGGTGAAAGGGGCTGGCGTAAACCGGGATCAAAGCGCATTTTTCCATCTATCGATTATAATTCTGAAATGTATTATCACACATCAGCAATCTTGGCATCTGCATTAGATACAATTTCACTTAAGTATCGAAGGAAAGATGCTCCGTTTACAATGTCAGATTTGTGTGCTGATATGACTGGCTATTCTCGTAAAATGGCTGCAGCTAGTTTGGGTCTGCCATTTGAAATGAAAGAGTATGAATATTTAATTGAAAAATTAGATCAAGATGAACCTCTTTATACATGTATCACACCAAACTGTACTATACCAAATGATAAAATATTTCAACATATTACAGTGAGAGGAATACCTCACAGATTGTTAAAAAAACCAATAAAATCTGCGAAAGATCAAATGCAAATGCGGGCATATCAGTGTGAGACTCGACGTGAGATGTTTGAATTATATTTCCAAAGTAAAAACTTTTTATCTGCTACTAATGTATCCATCTGCGACAAACCTTTGAAAATAACTACTCCGTTCCCTGATATATTTGATGAGCACTTGAACAAAAATGGATTTAGGAAAGAATTTGTTTGTGCAGATCGAGCCGAAGAGGTTCCCGTGATTTCAGGTCTTCACAATGGTAATTTTATTTTTGATACACTCGAGGGTTTGTGTCGTGAAGCCAAGCGAGTGAAAGTCAACAAACTTCATGCATTTAAGGAAAATGGTTTGGAAGATGACGATGTTGTAGAGTGTATTGAAAAATTGGGTGAATTCCAAAATAATTATGAAGATAATTTTGAACTTTAAATGCTTTACAATGAAGAGCTATGTGTTAAGGCTTTTCTTATTTTTTTTTTAAATCATTTACTAAACTTTACTTATATGTATAAAATAATACAGGATGAATATGATATTGTTTATCTTTAATGCAAAATACATATGTACTTCTAAAACAATAATCCATTAAGCGTTATTATTAATAAATTTAATTATGTTGTTCTTTCAAGAGCTCTTTCCTTCATTCTTGTAATGAAAGCGGCACCTTTGTTTTTTCGGAAATTTTCAAACGGATCGTTGAGTGTTACACCAAGACCTAAAAAAATAAAGAAAAAATATTTTTGATTATAAACTTATTATATGTATATATATAAATTTGAGTAACAATAAAAAAAAAGCTAACCTTTGTATTGATCTTGTTTGTCTCTTATGGATCCAGCATCAATGGGAGCTGAAATACCTTGACCTGCGGCTCCCAGACCACTTCCTTTTCCACTCCAACCCATTTTCCGGAGCATTTGATGGCCTTTGTTTGTCGAATCTACTTCAGATAAATTATTCGGATTTCCATATGATGAGCCACTAAAAGTTGTAATTTTTTTAGTAGATTATTTAAAAATAAATATTAAAAGTACATACACAAAACTGGGTGGTGTAGGTGATCTTTCAGATGGTCTAGAAGACCTTCCGGATGAACGTCTATTTGGTTCTGTTCCTCTAAATCCAATCATTTCGGGAGACTCTGAGCGTCTTTCATTCTTTTGCAGTACTGGGGATGACATCACAATATTTGGAGACGATCGTCGTCTTCTTCGTCGACCGCTTCTTTCTCTTTCCGGATCTCTTTCAGATTGAGGAGAAGGTGATCGCTGGTGGCTAGGAGGAGACAACCGTATCTTTTCTGGAGTGATACTGCGACTCTTTGAACTGAAAATACAATGAAATCAAAATAACAACTTTAAAAATAAAATTATAATATGCAAGTTACCGATATCTTCTGATAGTTGGAGATTTTAGACCGAGTGCATTGAAATTGATCGGTGAAGGAGATCTGGACTTTGATCGATCACCTCGTTTAATTGCCTCTTCTTTTTGTTTCTTAGCTGCATTCTTTGTTTTGAAATATTCTTGTAAACTTGACTTATCCCAACCATCGCTACGATACAATAATTTTTTATAAAACCAATAATTAGAATAACATAAAATGAACAACGTACTTATCAACAGATTTATTTTCTGATAAAGCGTAGAATGCATTAATTGCTGTCAATAAACGATCAGAAGGTGAAGATGGATCCGGTAAACGTATAGCGTCTGGATTTAACGGTTTGTAATCACAATCACTAAGCTGCAAGGAAATAATATCAATATTATGGAATATAAAATAAAAAATGTTCACTCATACCGGGATTAAAGGCAACATCAAACCAGCAGGTAATTCATAATATGGTATTGGAGGTATCAAATCATCAGGAGTCATTTCTAGAGTATTCTTTCCAAAGCCAGGTGGTGGCTTTGATAAATCAGGAAGACCATTATCAAAATCATCTTCACTGAAAAATCCCGGAGGTGGCTGTGAAAAATTAATTGATGGTATAATTGGCGCTCCCGAATCATTGTTGTTGCTATTGTTTATTCGACTCGGTGGGAAATTGTTTTCAAAGTCATATCCTCCATCTGAGTTATTAGTGTTTGGTCCTTGTGGTGGTATAAAATTATTTGGAAAACATTGCTGATTCCCACCAGAATATGGCGGCGGTTGATTGTTACAAAATTGTTGCTGATCATAGTTATGCATTTGATTTCCTTGTGGAGGTCCCTGCGGAGGGAATATTTGGTCTGGAAAGGAGTTCGGATTGAAGTTCTGATTTGGTGGTATTGGATGTGACATATTATTTGGAGGAATCAAATTGTTCTCTTGATTTATCTGCGCATTAAACTGTCTCTCCATAACTTGCTTCTGAATTTCAAGTTGTTGAAGTTGCTGAAGCGTGTGCGCAACAAATGCCTGATGTTGTTTTTGGTAACTGTTGAAGAAAAAATATGAAAAACCAAATACATAATTAGTTAACACACATAGTTAATCAAACAGTTTATACTTTTCAAATGTTGTTTTAGTATCGATAGTGAGGGAAGTAATTAAGTGAGAATATTTTGAAATTAGACTGGCTTGATACTCTTGGTAAGAAGTAGTTGGGTTTTTCATTTTTTCAATTACAGAAGGCTCAAAATAATTGCTTTTTGATTCCCACAATTTTAATAGTTTCTCCAATTTTGATTCTTGTTCTTCCGTAATAGCTGTATCACACAAATGCATAGTTAGACAAATAAGATATGAGAATAAATTATACATTGTAATGATAATATTATACCAATACTAGCATTGCAGAACATAGGTACCACCACTGATTCAAGACATTTTTTCAAATCATCTGCGTTCTTTCTCACACTGGAAGATGTTATTTAATATTATTTCTCAATTTATAATTTACAATCATTTAGATTTCTCACCAATGATGAAGTACATCATTCACCAGATATATTATATGAAGTTTTTGAACAAAACTTGCTTTTGATTTGGTTGATTTTTTAAGTAAATACTGAGCAATTGCTGTACTGGCATCGTGAGATATAGAATGGCTCAGTATCCATCCCTTTCCTGAAAAATACATTGTCGCAATAACAAGATTCATACATTTTGAATCAAAGACCTTCTGATAAAAACAAAGGTAATATTTAATAAAAAAATACGTACCAGCAGATATACTATCTTTAGTACAGGAGTCGATTATTGGTTGCAATATAGCATCAAATTCAGAAAGAGAAATTTTAGCATCTTTAGATAACCGTTGAATTGTATCATCCTGGGCATTGGTAACAACTTCTTCAATTCGGATCTGCTGCTGCTGAAGTAAAACCTAAAAATTCAAGACATGCCTTGTAGATATTTTTCCATTAATATTGGATAAAAATTCCTACCGCATGCTGGGCATTCAGATTTGCTTCAGACTGTTTAATTTGATCTTGCAATGTCGCCTGTCGCACAGTAATAGCTTCTAAAGCAGCAGGAGGGGGTGGGATGTTTGGAGGTACAGGTGGACCGGAGATTATCGGAGACATCAAGGAAGGTGGATGTTGATCTGGAATACCCATTCTACACGGCCACTGAGGGCCGTCATTACGATTATTTTGAGAACCATGCATCGGCCCAGGATTCATCCCCTGATTCATATTGTACTGGTTGATGGGATAATCAGGTTCATGACGTGCAGGGTGTTTTAAAACTATAAACAATATAATGACATAATATTTTCATTTCAATTTTTCTTTATTAGATTCGATAGATACTCACTTGCTTGATTTGTAGTTAATTTGAATTGATAATAATTAAAATATTCTCCCCCGTAAAGAAAACTAAATTTGGGATTATCCTTTTGCTTTGTTTTAGTCATACGTTCAAATTCGGGTCCATTTCTAGCGACAAACTGAGCCAGCTTATCTATAATATTCTTTAAATCTGCATCTGGATAGAAACGAAGCAAGTTACGATATTAGAATAGGTATTGTGCGTTAATATAGATATATTAAATAGAAAAATAACACAAAACAACCTGGTGGTGGCTGAGGCAGGTCCATGCTGTCTATAGCAGTGTTCTGGTGGCCAAGGCCCAGGAGTTGAGGGAGACACGAGAGTCGAGCCACTGACAATTCACTAAACTGTCACCAAGCCTCACTACTATATTTACTTCGTTTGTATTGCCATTTTATTTATATTTCATTTACGATTTATTCTGACAAATACACAATCATCATATTAAAAAAATACTCATAAAATTTATTTCAACCAAATGATTTCATGATTTAATTATTTGAATATTTTAATTATTTATCAATCTTCATAGTCATCATCCGTTATTCTGTAAATTTTATTGAGGTTGTATCAAATCATACTCATGTTAAAATACGTAAAATCCAATAAATATGAATGATAGGTTTGTATAAATGCTTTTAGCGAAGTGACAGTTGACGTGTGATGTGTCTGTGTGTGCGTGTATATATGTGTGTGTATGTTTGATAGTGTGTGTTGTGTGTAGTATTGATTGTGGTGCAGTGCGGCCAGACAGAACTACGCTTAAATTATGTCTTTCCAGGTTCATTTCTATTGTTATTACACATTTGTTTATTAAATTCACTCAATTATTTCACATATAATCGAAAAATTCATCTTTAC
Organism: Agraylea sexmaculata; assembly: GCA_022606485.1. Taxonomy (NCBI): domain Eukaryota; kingdom Metazoa; phylum Arthropoda; class Insecta; order Trichoptera; family Hydroptilidae; genus Agraylea; species Agraylea sexmaculata. The sequence goes on along the minus strand of JAGTTH010005823.1, from coordinate 277,232 downwards.
AATAAATTACATCAGGAATATTCTACAGAGTGATGTCATACTCTGCACAAAGCCTATTAAATCACTGCTTCGATTTTAATTATATAAAACTAACATGTTTATGAATGCAGAATTCCTTTTAGTTAATTACCGTATTTGATTATTACAGCGCATGCGAGCTGGACGTTGTCCCTCTGATGAGTTAGCCGTTACCAACTGTGTATTTGCCAATTCAGATGATTTCAGCAATGATGTTAAGTAAGTTCATTTTATGTTCTCCTCATATCTTTACCACAAATTACAGCACTTAATAAAATAATTACAGTATTCAACAACAGAGTTCAAAATCAAAACTACACTGTACATATCAATCACTATGATTAATAATATATATGTACATACAAAATAAGGTCCACGTTGTTTTACAAATTATGTTTTAAAAAATAATCACATTTTACTAATATATTATTTTGTAACAAAATACTTTATATCTAACCAAATTATGAAATATTCAATCAAGAAAATGAGATGTGCCTATTTTTTTAGGCATGTCGAAGTTTCCACTGGACCCGGTCAACATTTCGTCTTTACCATCAAATTCAACTCGGGAGTCGAAAGAAACTCTCTTGGATTTTCTGCACCACAAAGAAAATGGGCCACTCTTTCCATCGGCCAAGTGAGTTCTCAAGTTTATAAGTGTTGTATAAAAAGATTATATATTATTGTTTTTTTAGACCATCGATGTGAAACCATTCCCTGCTAGCAATGCAGATTGCCTTTGCTCAATTGTTTTGGAAGCTGATTTTATGACAAAGAAAATGTAAGTTTTTATTTAATTGACTTTGTAATATAAATATATTTTTATTCATAATCACATCATGATTGTTCAAGCAATATTATTATTTTTATTATTAGTTGTCTTAACATTACTAAAGCTATTAATATATTTATTTTATTTTAGAACAACTACCGAGCAATATGACTCTGATCAAATGGCCAAAGACTTCCTGGTTCAGTTTTCTGGTCAAATCTTTACCGTTGGACAACAACTCGCTTTCAGCTTTCAAGATAAAAAGATATTATCTTTGTTGGTTAAAAATTTGGAAGGTAGATTTAAATAAAATTATGTGATAACATTTTTGAGTAATAATTTTTACAAATTATTATCAGCTGTGGATTTGGCCGCCATTAAGGCTGGCACTGATGCTGCACCCAGGCGTGTTAAAATAGGTCGCTGCTTGCCCGATGCCTGCATACAGTTTGACAAAGCTGAAAATTCTGCCTTGAATCTCACTGGAAAAGCGAAGGGGTTAGTAATTGAAAAAATTTAATGTTTTTCATTTTAAAACTTGTATGTAAATATTTATATATTTTTAAGAATTCAACCTCGTCAATCTATCATCAATCCTGATTGGGATTTTGGAAAGATGGGAATCGGTGGTCTGGACCAAGAGTTCAATGCCATTTTCAGGAGAGCATTTGCATCTCGAGTATTTCCTCCAGAAATTGTTGAACAATTAGGTATATTATTTTATCAATAAATTTGAGGAACATTAAATAAAAAATATTATATTTAGGGTGTAAACACGTAAAGGGTATTTTACTCTATGGACCTCCTGGAACGGGTAAAACTTTAATGGCTCGTCAAATTGGTAACATGTTGAATGCCAGAGAACCGAAAATTGTTAACGGACCCCAAATCCTTGACAAATATGTGGGTGAAAGTGAAGCTAATGTAAGAAGACTCTTTGCTGATGCAGAAGAAGAAGAAAAAAGGGTAATAATTATTGTATAATCACCAAAAAATGATCATTTAGATATTAATATGTATATTTAATTTTAGTGTGGCCCAAATAGTGGTTTACACATTATCATCTTTGATGAAATTGATGCTATTTGCAAAGCAAGAGGTTCCGTAGGAGGAAATACTGGAGTTCACGATACAGTAGTCAATCAGTTGTTGGCAAAAATTGATGGTTAGTGAATTTAGAGTTAAAATGAATGTACATGTTTATAATTCAATATCTCAAATTATTAAAATAGGTGTGGAGCAACTCAACAATATTTTGGTGATTGGAATGACTAATCGAAAGGACATGATTGATGAAGCTTTGATGAGACCCGGTAGATTGGAAGTTCAAATGGAAATTGGCCTGCCTAATGAAGAGGGTCGCTTTCAAATCTTAAATATTCACACTAAAAGAATGAGGGAATTCAAAAAAATTAACGCAGATGTTGACAATAAAGTATGTTTCTATAATATCAAGTAAAAAAATATATTCAACGTTTCTAGTATTAAACATATTATATTTGTTTATAGGAATTGGCTGCATTAACAAAGAACTTTTCGGGTGCTGAAATTGAAGGATTGGTTCGGGCTGCACAATCCACCGCTATGAACCGTCTTATCAAAGCCGCAAGTAAAGTTGAATTGGATCCTCAAGCAATGGAAAAATTGTATGTCAATCGGGCTGACTTCATGCATGCTCTAGAACATGACATCAAACCTGTATGTTTATATTGAAGACAACTTAAAATATTTTATGTGAATTTTCATTATTTTATATATTTTTAGGCATTCGGTACAGCTGCTGAAGCTTTAGAGAATTTCTTATCTCGTGGTATCATAAACTGGGGTACTCCCGTTTCTTCAATATTGGAAGATGGAAAATTATATATTCAGCAAGCTCGAGCAACTGAATCCAGCGGTAAAATTTATTTATTTTATACTGTGAATGAAAAAATATTTTGTGTTTTTATAATTATTACAGGCATTGTATCTGTATTGCTTGAGGGACCACCAAACTCTGGTAAAACTGCCCTCGCTGCTCAGCTTGCTAAGATGTCAGATTTTCCATTTGTTAAAGTATGCTCTCCAGAAGACATGGTAGGCTTTACAGAAAATGCAAAATGTCTTCAAATAAGAAAGGTGTGTATTACTAATCATTTAATAAAATTAATGAAACACTTATGTGTTCTGATAATAAATGGTCTGATAATAAATTTTTAATTATAGGTGTTTGATGATGCATATCGATCCACTTTGTCTTGTATTCTGGTAGATAACATTGAAAGACTTCTCGATTATGGTCCGATTGGACCTCGTTACAGCAATCTTACTCTTCAAGCACTCTTGGTATTGCTGAAAAAGCAACCGCCTAAAGGAAGAAAACTTCTGGTGCTTTGTACAAGCAGTCGGCGGTAACTATTTAATTAATTTCAAATTATAAATGTATTTTACTGAAATCTGTTATTTCTTTAACATAATACTTTTTTGTAGACAAGTCTTGGATGACATGGAAATGGTTTCAGCCTTCACAAGTGTGTTACATGTTCCAAATCTATCACAACCAGAACATTTGCTTTCTGTTCTTGAAGAATCTGATGTATTCTCTAAAAAAGATTTAGCAAGTATTCAAAAGTCAATAAAAGGAAGCAAGTAAGTTACTAGTTTTTTTTTATATTGTCAAAAAATAACTATGATTTTTTTTATTTATATAATTTAAAATTATAGAGTATTCATTGGAATCAAGAAATTGTTGGCTTTAATTGATATGGCCAGGCAGACGGAAGAGCAGTATAGAGTTGTAAAATTCCTTACCAAACTGGAGGAGGAAGGCGGACTTGATTCCGGCAGCTGTATGAAATAAGGGGACCTTAGCCCCCAACATTTAGTCAGCCATTCTTTGCAGGAAGATAATTTGGATAATCTTACCAATGGCACACACGATTTTAATTTAGACAATGATTATTCATGCAGTTATAGCGAAACTGATTCAAAAATGTCAAAAAGCTTTGCACATTCCAGACAGAAAGACTCTCAAATGTATCACAATTTCAATTCCAAAAAAACTGTTTATAAATTATCATCTTTTCCCAGTGAAATATCTATCAACGAAATAGACGATGCGTCAACTATGTCGGCTCGTTACAATTTAGAAATGTCGAAACGAAGCAACGGTTCTCCCGTGGACGATTACATGTGTGACAACTTAGAGGGAGAAGATGACACTTTCAAAATATCTGACAACGAATTGGGCTCTGACACTCTAGAAGATGATGATGTTAGTATAATTAGTGATGATTTGTTACCTTTTGAGAAATTCATTGATATGGGAGATTTTTGATTTTCCTTAAAACCGAATCTTATTTAATACTCAATGCGTGTGTGCCACAAAGATCAACCGCATTCAAAAATACATATTGTGTCTATAACTTACATTTTCCTTTACCTCATTCGAATATAATTTATTTGATTATGTATCTGGTGATAAGAAGATTTGGATGTTGTTTAGCTTTTTTGCATTCCGTAATTTATTTATGAATGTTTCAAGCTTATTTAAGGTGTTTAGATAAGCCTGAGATGGTTGAATGAATTTGGTTTTATCATTATTTTTAGTATTAATTATTTATCCTAATTAATGTTACTTATATACTATACATGAAATATATCTTTCTGGTCAATTAAGGAATTTAATGTACTAAAAAATTGTTCTTATCTTCATGAAATATACATACACGTGTAATCTGTCAAATATTAAATTTACACTAAGGCATTCTCTCTTTATTATAAATGATTAAATGTTATGGGGCGTTTGGCGAAAAATATTTACTCATTGTAACCGCTTTTCTGTATTGTATTGTATTATACAAATACATAATTATTATAAATGTCAATTTGAAATTAAATAGCCTAGATTTTGTAGTAAATGTTTGGACAAAGTCACCAAATACGTTTTTTTTTGACACATTTTTTATAAAAAATTAATAATCTCATTGAGATGTATTTACACCAGTTTGATGTTAGATCAAATACTAATTCGCTATCTTCATATTTTTGTAGAATAATCATAATGTACATGCATAGTGTGTATAAAAGTAAGAGGTATTTATTTTAGTTTTATATGCTGTATTTCTGAATATAAAACTGATTCATTTTTTATTCTTATCTGTGATGATCATTTAAATTATGTGACAAAATATACAAATTGCAATTGTTATTTAATACATTTTTTTTGTTCATAATGTAAATTAATTGAGTTGTATGGATTTGTTATAGTTGGCCTCAAGATTTATATAAATCAATGTGTTTTTCCTATTATATCTCAAATGTATAACACAATAAATTATACTACATATTAAGATTTCTTTTGGTATTATGTTAATTTTATTAGATAATAATTAGTATACTGTATGCTTGCATATCAGTCAAAGCGTTTGACGGTGGTTTATAAATCTTGTATATTTATTGAAAATTAGCACAAGTTGAAACTTATAGCAATATTGATTGGGAATATTAACATGCAGAAGATTCCGCAAATAGGCCAAGTAGATGCAAATATATATTTTGAATAGTTAATTTATTGTTGAAAAAATTAATGTGATTTTAAATTTATAAAGTATGGATTTTGTAATAATTGTCTAAGCAGGCATATTGTTGGTTTGCATTACTAATTTATAGTGTTAATTATTTAAGTACTTAAAGTGTTTACAATATTGTTGATGGCAAGTATTGTGTATAAATGTGTTAAAAAATATAAAATGTTATTCAAACAAAAATAAAAGTTACCAATGTATTTGATTATTTAAATATGTACTCTTTTTTTATTTTTCCACACCTTTGAAAAGTCATCCTATTTTGAGAAACTAAGCCTGTTTATAAAAACAATAATTAAATACATGCATTTTGCAACACTTAAACGAGCCACCAATTATTTAACTACACACAAATAAAACAACACAAAAAGATTTGACAAATACTTGTATTTTATTACTTTATTTATATATCTACTTACATAATGTAATTAATTACAACATTTTTAGGTGACATAAACTGAAATAGTCTGATAGAAAAATATACTAAACTATAAATAACACTGTTGAAATATCGGATGTGTACAAAATAAACCCTATTTCAATTCAATGATGTTTTTTTAATAATATTTCAGCAGTCTTTTCTGTTTGAAGGTGAAATTATTAATGAAGATTTAGATTTTTAGAGGGAATGAGATTTTTTTTAAATAAAAAATAACTTAATTAGCACATTCACATGCATCTACCCAATCGTTGTAAACGTCTACCGGCTCAGATAGGACATTTGTCGTAGTCTGAAAATCTTCCAGACATACACGACATGTTATTTTTGCCGTATTTCTTGCTCTATCCCTGTAAATAAAAATAAATCAAGTTTAGAGTTGATAATACTTGTCGATTAATCAAATGGAATATAATGCAACAAACATTTTAACTTCACAGGATTTTTCATGATTGCAGAAAGGGCAGTTGAACTGTTGATCGAGGGGTTCTATTGCCTTTCTTTTGGGTGGCGGCTTTCGTTTTGACTTACGACGACCCATGTTATCTGTTTACCTGTAAATCAATCTTGAAGGATTAACAAGGATTGTACTATAACCAGTAGTATTGAGACTACTAGCTTACTATGATCAGTGATCACCGGTCAGGTTGTGTGTACTCTTATTATTAACCGGTGTCTACAATTTACCGGACGTCAATTTTGTTTTTAGACAACTGTCATTTTCAACACAGCACAACGCACAAATTTATCAATGTCATATTTATTATGCATTCATATCGATAAATTATCGACTAAAAATAATTTTAACACAGGTTATATTTTTTATTATCACCACTGACGACCAAAAAATCATTTATTCTATTATTTATATGAAAGCTTCCAAATTGCTTCCCAATTTTCTAATTTTAACGTAATTTAGGTCTATCATTGAAATTAAATTTGCTCGTTTATTTCGTACAGGTAAAATAACAAAATTAAATGTTGATGTCGATGAGTAATAATGGGGAGTGATGATTGTCTATGGTGAAAGTTGACAGTTGAACAAGCTGGGTGTGTCAGTTGAACAGAACACTGGTTTTGCTACGAATACTTCACAATGACTGAGAGGATTCCTCTCTCTTCAAAAATGATATCTCTTCTTCTATTTGTTGCATTTGGTAATTATATCATTCATTCATTTAAAATAAATAAAATCCATTTTCAATAATTATATAAAACAACTTAATTAAAGTTAAGTCGATTAAGAAATTGAGATGATAAGGATTAAATTTCGTCTACTAAACTTTTTCATTTGTATTTAGTCTCTACTGTAAATGCTGAATGCACAATCCCCATAGTCTTGAGAGGTTCGTGGTTTTCATGGGAAAACGGAAGAAGTACTTTAACAGAATTGAATGCTGAAGAAATGACAGACCGGTAAATACTTTTTTACAAAAGTGAAGTAGTGAAAGTTAATGTTTTTACTTACAAATATGTTTTTAGGGGGCATTGTGTAAATATTAAAGATGATTACCATGTTAACTATACACTTGTTTTGAAGCATTCCAAATGTTACTTTTGTGTAAAACTTCTCGTGAGAACTGTGAATGTATTGGAGAAAATAGAAACACCGTGCGTCAATTTAGCACCTTCCGAAGAACCTACTGTCGATAGAGTGTGTCAAGGTTTGAATCCTGACCAACAGCTTATTACACTGTTCAACGAAAACTATGTACCGGTAAGATACGTCAACTTTTAATAAATGTATTGCTCATTTGCAAGAAGAATTATAATCTAGTAGTTTTACTAGTACAATTACTCCTGCCTTATAGTTCAATTTAATTTTCCATTACTTCAGACTTCTTGAATATACACATGTTTTACATATTCATGAATTATTTTCAGGTTAATTGTCGATCTTCCCTTGAGGGTGTTTGGCAATTTGCTTATCAAAACAGATTCACGTCCACCGGTGAGTGCAACGCTCCCGATGCACAAATTAGATCTTGTCAAACTGCTGGAACACAATTTCTAATCACCAATCAAAAGTTCAATATTACCTATAGAAGCTGTCCTGGAATGTCAGGAACATTTGATGGAACTGTAGAATACAGTTGTTTAGGTAACCATAATATTGAAGTGTAATGTTTTTCTTGTCAATACTAATATATTAATCATTATATTATTACAGGTGATTGGTTTGTTGATAAAAATCATTATTTTGCTGTGGCAAATACCAAAGAATCAAGAAAAAATGAGAAATATCGTTGCTTCCTTAAGAATCGTGATGATGATTTATATATTGGAGTTTCTATTACAGCAGAATGTAATCCATTGAAAACACCTGAAAAGTCTCCCGAAAGAATGAGAATAACACCAGTCAAGGTAAATATTTAAATAGTCTTAATAACTAGAAAGAAATGTTTATTTAACTAATAAAGAATTGTATATACATGTGTAATATGGAAACAGTATATTTTGCTTATTAATAATACCATTTTTTACTCAATAGTCAGAAGTAGTTGAACCTGGGTGCCGTTTACCCCAAAATTTCTCTGGAGATTGGGTAAACACTGCTAATTTGGATGCTGATGTTTTTATCAATGAAACGCATATAATAGAAACATGGTATCCTGATGAAGGACGTTATAGACGCACCATCTATGTTTGCAGGTAATAAATTTAGGAAAACAGTCCCTCATTAAATTTTTTATGGTCTAATGTAATCCAATGACTATTTTAGAGAACAACGTGATTCCCGAATTATGATGGCTAGGCTCACAGTTGACGGGTGTCAAAAGGATTATGTTTGTTTCAATTTTGTACCCAGACATCACAATATTATTAGGTAAGCTTAATTTTTTTAAATTATTATTTCTTTTCTTAACATAAATTTTTTTTAGATATCGAAAAGGCTTGGCGGTAATCAAGGATAATTTCCATACTGTTTGCTCATGGGTTCAGTTTCCAAATAAAGAAAATTGGAGCTATGATCTATTTCTGGCAAAAAATCCAGTCGGTGTACGTTGTCCGATCGCTGGAAAGTTTAATTTTACACAAAAAGGGGACGTACCTTTCGAGACAAGAATTTTAGGCGGTGTTACTTTAAGTCCACGTCCAAACATATACTGCAAGGAAAATATATCTGATTTCTCAGTTTGTGATACGGATCAGAAGGAAGTGACAATCGACGAAACATACTGCCTTTCTGTTGATCACCTCGGCAGACCAGTGGACATTTACAGTGATCCAGATTATAAAATGAAATGCATTGGATTTTGGAAGGAAAATTTAAAATCGTACCTGATCACTTATGATGAACTCGATGCCTATTCAAAATACAGATGCTGGGTATATCAACGCTCTGATCTTAACAGGTTTTTAGGAATTTATTTCAATAAATGAATATATGTATATGATCCAAATTCCAAAATGAAATTTTACATTTTCAGAGTTTTAATGTCTCAGGCAATCGGTCCTTTCTGTGATCTTAAACAAGACGTGACATCTTGGAATTATACAGAAGGCGCTGCAGTCGCTCTAGAAATGCAAGAATACGAGAGAGAAAGAGATCAATGTCCTATGCATTTTGATGATGGATCTTATCCGTGGACTCCTACTGAAAATTTTATAAAAATATTCACATACAACTTTTGGAGTAATTCATCAAGCAGATTCTTATTATCGTATCCATACCTTATCACAAGCTTATTATTAAGTTTTATTATGACACTTTACAATTGAATAATATTAAAAGTACAAACAATTTTATTAATTGTGAATACATATTACAAATAATTAGTATTGCTCTTGTAAGATGTGAATGTGCTTTCAAAATTTTCTTGTGTGTATATATTCAAATTATACATAATTCAATATAGAGTACATGCCATGTTAATTTTTATACTGAATCTCATATACATTGATAATTTTGAAGATAGTTTTTATATAGTTATGATTTTGCACATATGAAGGCTGAAATAAATAGAAGTAAAAATCACCGATTTTATAAATACATATATTTTTTAAGATTTCATAGTGTTAAGATGTTTTGCCTTTTGACTCCAAGAACATAGTTTTTAGAGTAGATAATCCGTCCAATAACTATACTTTAAAAATAAATCCGTCCATTTTAGAATTTATTTATAAGTATTCGAAATATGTAACCATGGATATTGATATTTTTTATACCATTCTATAATTTTTTGAATTGTAGTAAATTTTAAATGTACAATTTTGTTATTTTACAAGTTTTTCTATTTTATATATGATTAATATCAACAGATATTGAAACATTGAAAGTGTACTTGATAAATTGAATTATACATCATTGACAAAAAAACTAAATAAGTATGTAATTATATAAAATTCTATTAATTTTATTTGGATATTGTTCCATTTGACACAATTTCTTTGCAATAAATTGATCAAACATATATGTTGTTAATTTAGATACATTATTATTAAAACTGAAATGTTACAGATTAAAAATACATAAAAGAAGGTAAATTTCTGTAATGAAAACTGAATCATCAATTACATTATGAAATATGATTATGGAAATTTCATTATTGACCTCAACTAACTATGGTGTTGAAGAAATATTTTGAATTCACATCAATGAAGTCATTAGATTTTTATTTGATAGTTTCAATTTTTAGATTAAATATTTTTATAATGAAAGAAAATTGGTAGTTTTTCATCTCGAAATTTATGATTAGGTATGTTGCGCAACAGTATATATTTGGGATCTATTATGTATTAAAATAAATGAAATTGTTCATTTTGGTGAATTAGTGAGAAAATTTGGTTTTCCTTCGTGATGTTTGAATTTTGTACGAAAATTTTCAGAAGAAAATATTTAAAGTACACGAGTAACGGCAACACTGGAAATGTTTTGCTGTGAAGTAGAGTGAAATCTCGAGATAGAAAAGGACAGAGCTATGAGAGCCGCCATAGGAGAGAGAGAGAGAAGGAGAGGAATAGCGAGAGAGTGTGAGTGACAGTGACAGTGGGCCGTGGATGTGTTAGTGAGAATAGTGAATTGTGAATACCAGGACAGTGCATTGCAGACTGTTGGACTTTGAGGAGCTCAAGTTTGGCACAGAGGACAGTGACCACGGAGTAGGGTGACCACGGACCAGCATCTGTGATAACATGGTCACCGCACGGCTCGTGTATTGACAGTGACAGGAGGATCAGGAGTATCAGGAGTATCAGGAGTACAGCAGTGCGAGGAGTACAGGAGTACAGGAGCACAGGAGCACAGGAGCACAGGAGCACAGGAGCACAGGAGCACACAGTACAGTAGTGGCTGCTGCACGGTACTGCGAGCCTGGCACCCGCGCTGGTCATGGCGCTCTGATAGTCCGAGCTGAACAGGCACAGGGGGGCGGCACCAGCGGCACAAGGGGCGGCAGGCCTCGCGCCGACCTGGTGACCGCCCCTCGCTCCAAGGTACTCAAGATCGCAGAGAGCTTCACCACCACGGACCAGCCTGTGGCCGCCCCTGGCCCTGGCCCCGGCCCTGTATCCGCCCCTGGCCCTGGCTCCACTGACTCTGGTGGTGATGCCGCAGGAGACAGGAGAGTCACGGGCTCGTCATGCCAGGCCCTCAAGACGGCGGTGGCGGCCCTTTACCCCTTCGACGACTTCATACCTGAGAACATCGGCTCCGGCTTCTTCTCGCAAGTATACAAGGTTAGTGGTGGTTCTTCCACTTCATTTCTCCTCGCCATACTGACGGCTGACTGCTTGCTTTCACTCTTATGAAATAAACTTATTTAACCATAACCATATTTATCAGCGACCTGAACAACTACTGCATAATCTCCATATTTACTAAGTTTTATCAAAATATACCCCTATATAATAAGCAAGCCCCTAAAATCTCACCGAATCAAGTGAAATTCATAATACTATGTGCATCAAAGCACCCTAATTATTTAACAGTAGTTTAACAGTAATTTATATCCATATATAAAATGAAAGTTAATTGTTATACCAAAAAAGACATTTTCTTATTTCACATGCCAATTTCTACAAATACACTCCTAAATATCGGTATTACTCGCTGTAATTCATTAGATTACAGCCATACTCAGAATTGACAAATTATATAAAAAATAAAGAAAGTAAAGATATAAATCTTACAATAAATTTTCAGTCAGATTCCAATTGAATTTTAATTAAAAACAAATACTTTCCTTGAATGTCATTAAATGATTGTTGAGTACCTACATACATATATTAAAAAATAATCTACTTTATATAATTACATTATGTAGATACTAGTAATTTTCATAGTAACGGCTTGACAATGTCACTATATTGAGACAAAACCAAACCGATTGATTCAACAAAACTTAACAATACATATTGGTGAAGTTTAAGAAAAGTTTCATCAACGGAAGACAATTTGTATTAATATTTTTATCAAAAATGTTATAACGGTGTTATTGATCATAAAGTACACCATTCCGCTTCAATAAATAGTATCTTATTCACATATATTTTCAATTATAATGCTGAAATACAATATTTTATATACTTAAAGCCTCGATTATAAGACTGAACTAAAGGAACACATTGCATAGTTGAATGTATTACATTTGTACCCGAGTAACATTTAAAATTTCAACATTGCTCTCGTTTCCTTTAATTTAATAAACAATTTTAAGTCTGATTTTAATATGAATATATCTTTTGATAGCGTAGTGATGGTTATTTTATGAATACATATGTAATATTTTTTCACATTTATTTCAAGCTCTACATATAGACAATGAATATGAGTTTATGGTAAAATCTTTCTATATCTAATTTTGTACACTGTACATACAATTTTGTAGGCTAATAATTTTATTTACAATCAATTTTCTAAATAATCATTTTAAGAATGGTCTAAATATATTTGTTTTTTTTTTAAATATTTTTGTTGATTAAATATACTTTTAGAGGAGACTTTTTCATTCACATTTTCACAATACATATTTTTTGTTTATTTATTGAAGCATGTCTAATATTTTTTTTTAAATATAATTTATTGTGATTAAAAACTTGTTTATTATATTTTTTGTTTTGAAGATTTAATGTTGAAAAAAAATATACATTCCTAATTATTATTAAATTATTTTAAGGGTAGGATTAGCATATTATAAAGAATTTATTGACATCCAAATGTGCTGGTCTAATTAATGTATTTTTTTAGTTATCGATTTTCTGTTTATCATTTTGATATGGGCCATTTAATTTTTTTGTGTTATTGCTCTAGGTATAATAACTTTTAAAATACATATTTTAAGTTCATTATGAGACAGGTTTTTTAAGTAACGTCAACTGAAATTAGTCTACATAATAAAAAAAAGTGTTGAAAAAATCTAAATATATATTAAATAAAAATATTTATCGTTCTTTAATGTATATGACGGAAGTCAGTTCTTCGGCGGGTCGGCGCCTTCTTCTCGACCAAAATACCTGTCACCAGACATCCTGGCAAAACAAAGCCCCACATCTTGATATAATTACAGATTCAAATGTATATGTAAATCACAATTGAACAATGTATGGGGATTTTATCATTCCCATAGTATAATAATCGATAATTATGTTCAATTAGATCGGAGTGCATGTTTCACTTTGCGTGCACTTTTACTTTCGAGAATTTTTACATTCAAACAAACCACACACGACTGAAATCGCTTCAAATTTTTTTTTACAGTGTTTACTTTTTGCGATCGAGACGTATTGGATATTTTTTTCAGCGGTCGCTTCGCCAATAAAAATGCGAAAATAATAAATTCTCATGCCAACGATGCAAACTTGCGCACTTTAAACAGACTGTAAGCGATTGTCTTTTTTTCCTTATCTCGTTTTCTTTCTAGGCGATATCGCAAACGCCGTCATACTCGTGAAAATCTAACAATTATTTATTTAATTTTCCCCACTCAACAGTGATTGGTATTATTTTTTAATTCGAGACGTGTAAAAAATGTTATTTAATGTACAACTGTTATAAAATGTATTTTTCTAAAATTAAAGTTTATATAACACCTTGACAGTCACTTTTACATATTAAGTTTTAGGTACTAATATAAATATATATAAAATATTGATTTTTCATGGTAAATAATAAAATTAAATCCTAACCTTATCAATATCTATGCGACAACCAATGTTACTTACTTAAAAGAAAAACGATGTGACTAAAGCGATTCATAAAACATGTTTTTTTTCTATAATTATAATTTAATTATTCAGGGGTGGGCAGGGGTTTTACGTTATTTTTATATTTTCAAATATTGTCTCATTAAATTAAGAGCGATCGACAACCGTATGTTTATTGAAAATAAGAATAAAATTATCTTATGTTAGACTTATACAACGTATATATTTAATTCTATATGTTTTTCGTTGCAATTTATTTATTTTTTCCTACTTTTTAATGTGCATTTTTGTATTTTAAACTTTTTTATTTGATTCTCTTGATATGATTGATGATGCGTTTGATAGTATTATTAATGCTATGTGGATCATATCCAGGCTATTTTAATATACAATTTGAACTTAATAACAATATAGAAATTGTATTTGTATGACATATCCACTTAATCTTTTCCAAGATGACAATTATAATTTTATTTTATTTGGTGCACTGGCGTTTATTTGGACATTATTAATAATTATTTAGGCGATTACATGTGTTCGATTTTTTTATCGCATGCATGCGTAAAGGAAAGTAGTTGTTATTTTTTTTTTAAATATTATTTTGGTAGTTAGTTTATCTCGCTTGTAGGCTTGTTAATATCTGCACGACTGGAAATGCTTTCACGAAATAACATGGCGGTGACGGAGATGAGGTTGGACCATCTTTCGAAACTGTCTCCGAATATATTTATACATAATAAGAATATAAATACTCTGAGTAACGTTGGCCGCATCTCCTGGTCGCTCCAGTGACGCCATTCTAAAATTATGTATCTCAATATCATAACAAGTTCATCGATAATGCAATCTGATTACCAAAATAAACACAGAAAATCCACGTAAAGATAACTCGATCTAATTTCATTATAAAGAATCTCAGAGATCGTATACCGAATTCAATCTAAATTTGACCATCGTGAGAATAAGTATTATCTTAATCTGAATTAATTATTATCGCTTTTTATTGTTATGTATACACAGCGACATAGATGTATTAAATCGTCGGTAATCTGTTTAACTATTACAGTTATGTAGGGTCACATGGAGAGACAGTCGACTAGGATTTTAATGTTTTTATCTTTTTTTCTGCTTCAGTTTTATTTTTTCAATTCGAACAGGATACTAACCCATACCACGTTGTTCATAGTCATGCGCCTATCCACTGAGCAATTAATTTCGCTGGTTATTATACATGGTGGACTTAATTTAACCGACTATATATATATATATATATATATATATATATATATATATATATATATATATATATATATATATATATATATATAAAGCGGAGGTAGGAAATAATACACTAAATGAATTTTTAAAATATTTTTTTTACTATATTAAAAAATAATTAAATAATCACACAAGTTGAGAATCGTTTAAGCTTAATTTAAATGATATGGAAGAGGCTTATTATTTTTAAAACAAAGAAATATAATTGCTAGTAAGAGTTAGTTAATCAAATTATTATTAAGAAATATATTTTTTGTTATATTTTTGCGATCCATATATGAAAAAAAATATTCTCAATGATTAAAAGTCCAAACAGTATAATTCAAAATAAATAGAATTGTATAGCCAGCATATAGTTTTGCGTATAGACCTATTTTATAATATCCCTTTTTTAATGAAAAATTTATTATATTATAAATATAGAATAGAGTAATGTAATCCTACTGACTATATTACATGTAAAACCTAATGCGTCAAGGCAAAGTAGCAAGATTGGTCAGAAATATGTACCTATATTTTAAAATAAGTTTACCATATAGTTACAGATCTTTTTGACGGTTTGTAATCGTTGTATTAACTGACTACTTATTTATTTTAAAATATGCATCGGTAAATACTACTTTTTATTATAATGTGACATTCATAAATCTCGTTAACAGGAGCAGGAGTGTATTTTTCAGATGTGTAATAAACTCATAAAATAAAGTGCATTGCTTGGAGATGCATCTCGATCTTGGGACTTCTCCAAGATAATTTTATATTTATGTATATCAAAACATTATGCATGCTATCTATTTTGATTTTGAAACTTGTCGAGGATGCAAATTGTCCCAATGATGTTATCTCAATAACCCTCAAATTGATTTAATTTTTTTGGCGTAGATGTGGGATCGCAGTTTTTCGCTCTGATTATATTATTTTCCAATTACTTTTATCTCACTTTCTCTGCTCCGCCATCGTCGAGGTTCATGAATAATCATGAGAGCTGCGCACCTTCGTCTTTTTCTGTCTTACATACACTGTTTTTATCATTCTTTCTCTCGGTCTGGCATTTGCGTAATTTGTTTGAGAAAAGAAGAGGTCTTCAACGAATGATAGCGCAAGTAATTAAACCGAAATCTTTTATTCGAAAGTATTGTTCCGCTGTCTAAATACACTCACATTGAAAGTGAAAGAAAACAACGTGTATGTAAAATATGTCCGACTACATTGTATTTTCCCTTTGGTGGTGGATTTAAACTAAATTTTAATAATTTCAGGCCGGTTTTGATTTGCAAAGTTTAAACAGTATACACATTTTATTTCAAAAAGATATAAAGCCACGCAATGTGTCAGTTGTTAAGTCTTCCTTCATTTATCATAATCCTAGTTTATTTAGATAAATACATATCTGGCCATGTAATCATCACTTTGTATGCACATGATCTCACATGATTGCCAAATTTAAGCCACACAATGAAGGCGTAGTGATTTTTAAATATAAATTTTGTGTAGATAACTATATAGTTTTACTGAATTCTCATTATGCGTCTTCGATTTAAAATTATCTGTAGTATTAAAATACTGATTGATATGAGTGTCATATTTTATTTAGTTAAATACGATAAATTGTGAATTACTCATTAAAATGCTATTAATATTTTGCATGTACATATTTTTATTAATTCGATGGTTTAAAAGTCTTTGAATAACTAGCGTAATAGCATAAATACTGTGGTCATGGGTTAAAATCCCCCTCAAGTAAAAAAAATGATTTGATCGGTTATTACGACTGGAAGATAGGGAATAATATTAATTTAAAAAACCATTGTTAATTTGGGCAGAGCCGCTCTGTCGGTGACCTGTGTAACAAATAATCGTTAAGATCAACGATATTGAATGAACACATTGTTGTGCTTAAAAATCTTCTCAAAAAAGGGCGTATATGTATAATATAAATAATAATTATTTAAACTTTTATGTAATATAATAATTCTTTTTTTATGAATATTTAAAACACTGTATAATTTCAAGTTTATGACAAGATTACTAGCTTTATTCGAAATGACTTTGACCACGAGAACATATTTATTTAATTTAAAGCAATGCATAATACTAATTCCAATAAAGAATATCGCCTAGACTTTAAACCCCAAATTTAGTTAGCTTAAAATGCTGATTCATATAGTTATATTTTAATACGACCTTGTCCTTGATTTGTTCATCTAAATGCTTATTCAATGATCGCTTTATATTAATTTTCGGGAAGCTATATTCAACACACGTCACGACCTTGCTTTATTGTATGCAAATGATACAAGCAGTACGTGATCGAAGGGCGTATTTCTCTTCCGAATCCCCCATGACAATATTATGGTAATTGAATGGAATCCATCCGATACAGTCATTCAAATAAGTATGAATTTGTTCACGTCATTGCGTTGCGTTGTTGAAATCATCATAACTATGCTAATCACTAATATATGAAAGCTGCACGCGATATTTTATGCAGGTTATCTCCCGTGCATTCTCAACTACGAGGATTCCACATCGCAATAGGAGACCAGATGTGCTAAACAAATTTGTCAACAAAATCTATTGATTCCATCATTGTGCCTGTATTTTGAAGTCAATACGCTAAACAAGATTACAGCACTTGTTTTTTATGTGTGCATATTTTCCCATATCTCAAACAAAATATACGTAAAATAATGTGTGGTTAAAGGAATACGTATCTAGAATTACAAATGTGCTAGGCTTAGGTAATGCTGCTTTTAAATCATTTAATTAATTAAATATTATCTAAATACAATTGATTTTTTGAGTGAGTTTCCGCTAATAAGTTAGTCATTTCATATAAAACATAAATAGTAATAAGAATATTACGCTGTTGCTTTTAGTTTTTTTTAAAAATGCACCAGGGGATAAAGCGAGTGGCTAAAATACTGTGATCATGGGTTCAAATCCCGCTCAAGTCAAATTGATCGGTTATTAGATCGAGAATAATATTAATAAATTCCCGATCGATCGTTTTGATCTAGGTTTACTCTGATTTCCTGGATTGTAAGGTAAATACTGATCATTAAATCGGTGATCTGTGTAACTAGTAATAGTGAAGATCACCGACAGATAATGATAAATTATGTTGTTATTTCTAAAAAAACAAGATTGGTAAAAACCTTCTCAAAATCCCCTAGGGGTGTAAATGTATAAATAAATATATTTTCCCAATACCTTACGTTACCTTAAAATATTGTCACTATAGTCCACTTTGTAAAATATGTAAATATAAAAATAAATCGGTTATTACGACTGGGAGATCGGAAATAATATTAATTAGGAGGTTTACTCTAATTTACTGTATTACTAAGTTAATACTGAGGCGATTATTAAGTCTGTGTCCTGTGTAACTAGTAATAGTTAAGATCACTGACAGAAAATTAACACGTTTTTGTGTCTAAAAAACCCTCTCAAAAATACACTATCAAGGAGCTCCTTGGGGCGTAAAATAAATAAATATTTAATATTCATTATTATCTATATTAATAAATATACGGAAACATCTCAGTATTCCTGATCATGTAAAGTTAATTAATATGCATATACAGGTTGTCATCAGACATGTCTTATCGTATCGTAATTAATAGATTACACGCACCATCGAACAGGTATTCTGTACAACAAACGCCTGCTTTATAGTTTATATTTTTTCATTAGCTACATTCGGCTTGTATGTTATTAAGGTCTAGTCATGGAATGCGAACTGTTTGCGAACACTGCACCGTCCAATGTCACTGAATACGATTACGATGGTAGATCAACCTTGACCGACATCTTCACGATCAACTCCGGTGTTTGTACACTGAATTTTAATATATTATTGTCTGAAACAGTGTCCGCTCTCACTTATTAACCAGACTGTCTAACGGTTTTGGAAATCTCCACATTTGGAGCACCGACCATACGATAATTGTTGTCCTATCGATTATATACATGGACATAACCGGTACGATCAAAAGTCGCACGGTGTTCCGAATGTTTTTGGAGAAAACCAACTCATAAACGGATCATAATATTTAGAACGTGTTCACCAAAATTGTATACTACTTATACTCTACGCATAGACATAAGATATCGCATGAGTGGCTAAATGCGTGTTTAATTCAAGTAGATCAAGTAGCCAAAAACATCAGTTACCTGGCAAACATTATACTGTAAACATCTCTCTTCATATCTTCAGTTATATTTCACAGTAAAATGGGTAAATGCATTGTTACTACATGTCACATGGACTCAAACATACACTCAAATACTTCTAGGCTCACTTTTTACCAAAGACTACTTCTTTAACATGTTTAAAATATTATTGCGTTTTAATCGTCAAATTATTGTCACAACCACTCTCAGGGGTCACCATAAATGTGTTGAATGAGGGAGAAACACTTATGCTTTTATCGAATAGGAGAGAAGAGTGCAACAATACACGGGCTACACGACTTATTTATAAGCAATGCGATATCTAATGTTTATATCTATGACTCTACGTCTATGAAAATATCCCACTTCTTGACAATGCCAAACAAACAGCGAAATCCGTACTGTCAACGGGTGGACATTTATGATACTTCGCTGTCAAATAGTACGCACAGAGGAGTTTCATATTTTTCCACACGCTGACAGTTCGCTGCGAACGGATACATATATAAAAAAAATAACATTACCCTGATACTGGTTATTTTCTTATACACTCTTTCAGTGTTAGTGAGTCGTGCTAGATCTGATGGTATTGATGCGTGCATGAATAGACTAGAGTTTATATATTTCTTTATTTAATTTGAATTTTACATTGTTCATATAATACAAAACATCTTATGAATTAGACTTAGGTGTACAGAATATATAAATCTTTTTTACCTATAACTAACATGAGAATAACACTTTTATGTGACATTAGAGATACTTAATATTAAGTAATAAAAAGTATGGCGAAAAAAATAAAACACCCATTTGCAGATATTGAAGATTAATAAACAATAACAAGAATATACTCTACAATTACAAAGTAGTATGCGTAAAATTAAATAACATATTGATTGGGTAAAATCAAATTTGAATCTAGTGAATTATTTCAAAGTTATTAAATTTTCTTATTATGTTGACTACGGCCGTATTATTACTCAATAGGTTATTCTAGTCGAAAAGTACTCAAACAATAAGATATTGTTTACTACTTATTTCATCTCTTTATAGAGAAAATCTCATACTTTAAACATGCTCAGAGATTATCTAATACGCCAAGGGCCATGATTGGTCACACTGCAAACCACACACTAATATATTATGGTACAATATTACCAATCCCAGTTTGCGGTAAATTAGTTCGCCTTTATGCGTGTCTTGAGTATTTAAGATATTAGATGATTATTTATTGAAAATAATTAATTTCAAGTAAATATAGAAGAGGCGAACAATAATTAGTCAACGCCTATTATTTCAGCCATCAATAATTGAACGGAGAACAACTCATTGTTGGCTGAACGACCTTTGTATGCGTTGCGCAAGTGTGTAGGAAGTGTTTTTTCTTTGATACATTTTTTTATTATTATAAAAAAGAACAATCGGCGTGTGAAATTAAATAATACCGCGGACCTCGTTCGATTGTAAAAAAATGTGCATCACATCAATGGGCGAAATGTTAATTAGTGTCACGCAGTCGTGTAGGATTTTCACCATTGTTGTTGGTGTTTTGCTCGAGTTAAAGAAAAGACGGCCCCATAGCGCAACAATGTGGGCGAAAGTGAAAATTCACTCCCACCTTTGTCTGTTCGCTCACCTGTGTATATTGTAAGGTCGTTTGAGGTTTTTTGTACGGCGAACATAGTTTTTCAGAGAGCTTCTCACACTCGTTCACTTTTACTCGTTAATTTTTAACAATAATATGTCATTACTCCTCTTCTTAACGAGAAGACCACCTTTTTGCTGAAATTTATTTAATATTTTAAAGATTTTCAAATATTGATCAATACAGTATTATTAAAAATATAATTTATTCGAATATCATATTCTTTAAACCGAATACTTTTTTCAAATAACAAAAAGCACAAATTATATTATGATAAATCGTTACCGCCGATAAGAAAACCAGGAAACTGGGTCTATAAATATCAAATTGGAGGACCAAGCAGACGAGCCCGAGTGAGAAAATTTGTGTTGCCTCTGTCAAACTCGTCTGGTTGGTCCACCATCTTGATATTTATACATAAAATTATCCGGGCTTCTAATATCGGCGGTGTCGGATAAATACATCTTGGTTTATGTTTGTAGAGCAAAAGTCAAACTTAAGATATATTATTTACCAATGGTCTTGATTTTGGACACACAAAACTAAAAAATAAATAAAATATTATTTTACGATATCACCAATCACTTGTGCTAAATTAGTTAACATTTGCTGTACAAAAAAGAGGAGTTTCCTCGATTTTTTAATTCGTGCTTATACATTGGAAAAATTATTATTATTAATATGTATTCGATTCATAGCTTTTATCAAGAAACATTTATTCATAAAATATAATGTAATTACAATATTTATCGATATTTCTTATCGGAACGGAATATATTAAATTAGATGCCAACAATTTCATTTTTCATTTTACTGTCAATGATAACTTGCGACTGAATCGATTAATAAATCACACTTTCCCACGACAACTGGAAAAATCATTATCGGCTCTAAAATTTATTTTCAACAGTAGCTGGGGGAAAATTCACCTTTCGATCGTAAATTATATAAACTTTTCCCATTGACCTGAGCTGTGA
Organism: Agraylea sexmaculata; assembly: GCA_022606485.1. Lineage (NCBI taxonomy): Eukaryota > Metazoa > Arthropoda > Insecta > Trichoptera > Hydroptilidae > Agraylea > Agraylea sexmaculata. The sequence continues at coordinate 255,217 of JAGTTH010005823.1, read as the reverse complement.
TAGTTTAGCGTGTGAAATTATATACAATCTGAATTTGGCATGAAAATTGTACACATATAAAATGCATCTAGTCCGTCTGCGTTATTATATCTCTCTTTTTTTTTTGTTAATTGTTAAATTAATGTCGCAATCTGTACGCTTGAACGTTGCGGTGATTTTGCTCGAAACGTATATTTTGAATATTTTTCGTGGCGTGACGAAAATATAAAAACAGGGTTGTCTTTCAGTACAAAATGTGTGCGATTCTTTGAATAAAATGTATGACTATATTTCTGCGCGTGTTGATGACTCAATTATTTTATTCTTTTATCACATTTTCTCTTATTGGTAATATTTTCCGCAATATTGAATGTTATTTACCAATGACACATTTAATGACAAATCAATGAATTTATTGATAATTTTTTAAATATATATTTGCAAAGTTGACTTGAACTAATTGTTGATATTTTAGGGGTTGGTATAATACTTTCGTGATTATGGAATCAGCTTTTTCTATCCAATACGAAGTAGTAGATGTCGCGTTACTGTTGTGTCTTTTAAATACGTCATTAATTAAAATTTAATACTATTTTTTTTATTTTCAATTAATATTTAAAAAAAATTATCTAGTGCAATTGAATTCTGAATTAAAATCAATATATGATGAACACTTTTTAAACATGTAGTTAAATTCTTGTAAAAATCATATTAATATTTTAGGGGGTCGTAGGGTATTTGAAAAAAAAAATTTTTTTTAAATTATTAATTGAAATTAAAAATATTTCGTGCTTTTGGCATCGAGTTTGGGCCGTCATATTGGTATCAGATATTTCTGTGAAGTACGCTGTAGTGACTGTCGTGTGTATTGACAACTAAGTAATAACAATTAAATATATATTTTTTAAATAATAATATATTGTTTACTTATTTTTGCGATTTTCTACCACTTCGTTAAATTTTCTCAGTTTGTTTAAATCCACCTGTAGGTATAATTTACTGTTGTAATTATTGTTAGATACATTAGGTATCTTACGCCTTTAATTTTATATTATTATTACTACTATTAGTAAAATAAATAATCTCCTTATGTGATCTTATAAATATTTTATTTTTAAAGTCCACCTTGTATATATGTAGGTTTAAAAATCTGGTTCTACTTCGACAATAGCAAGGCGTTGATAAGATACAATGCGTTTTTTTATGAATATGATATCGATTGGAATTTTTAAACCTTAATTTAATATGTAATATTTTGTATATCGTCCCTGTTAGCATATAGGCGCATTTATGAATGGCAGATTAATTAATAGCAATATTAAACAGAGAAAACGTAGAGAACCGTTCTTTCTCTACTCAATCAGATTTCTTCCATTCTCCTATTATAAAATTGTGCGCTCTTGATTCGCCTTGCCCATCGTAGAAATCGTTTCATATCAACCCACATATCGAATTAATATCCCTTCATCGTGGGCGACACAAAGAATACCAGTCTTCCATGTCATAATACAGATTCGTTTAATACTTGTATATTTATAAAAAATATTTGTGAATTAAATGTGATACTCTCCAACAAACAGTCATCCTTCAAATCGCCTATTTTAAGATTACTTATTTATAAATATGATGCTTTTTCCAAAATGCACACTCCCCACATGACAGATAAAATATTCATTTAAAATTGAAATAAATAATCTTTTTAATATACCGAAATTTTTGTTATTACAATTCTTGTCTTTGTTTTTAATGTGTATTATATATTTTTTTAAATTGTTACGATCATTGAATCATTTGTGATTTTCTTTTGAGCAACTGAAAGATAACTTATCTGGGAATGTTTTCGTTGTCTTTTTATCTAATCTATTCTCGCGTCCGATGGATGTTTAATTGAATTATCAAATGGCGCAAGCGACAAATTCCACTTGTGTGCTGCTGCTATTGTACTTTTATGATGAAAATATGCAAATATTTTGCTCTCCGCCTTTGATTGTCGCTCGTATGATTAAACTACTTCATTTATGAATGAAATTTCAATCTATAAAAATGTGTCGGTGGTGTAAATGAGTAAAAATGGCTGTAATTTTGTTTTTAATGTAATAATTTAATTACGTATACATGGTAGTCTTGAACTACTTGAGAATATTGAAGAGGGTTGTAGGGTATCGCAAATTTATATATTTAGTGCTTTTGGAATCTAGTTTGGGTCGCCATCTTGAAATCAGCTGTTACTATACTGGAGGAATTAAAAGCATTTTTTTTAAGTTTTTATTCAAGCCCATCCTGTATATTGTAATAGTATTATTTTTAAATTTTTTCATCTTTGCATTTTTGACTTTTAACCTCACTATGTCGCGAAATTATCTCTGAATTGGGAAAATGCACAATATTTTTTCCAAATGTTCATTATTGTGGAAACCATAATAATAGATTATAATGCATTACTTTCGATGGTAAAGAAAGTAAACGACATAGAATTGTATTTATTATATTACATTTGTCGGCCTTGAATGGCTTCAATCCACATCTCGTCGATTTGCCACTGGCGATAGGTATACTTTCTCTTATCTCTCACAGTAAATACTAAATATACTTCCACATACATTATTGAGAATCGCTAAGACAATCCAGCAAATTATTTAACGCACGAACAAAACTAATTTCTCAAACCGCTTAAACAAAGTATAGGTTCATTCACCGCTTGCAAAATATTCAAATTTTTCGGTTGCCTTTCTTTTTCCGGGCGCAAAAAATAAACACGCAAAGAAAATATTTCTTTCGCAGGGTTTTTGTTCTCTTTTTGTTTGCACATGTTGTTTACTTTGATGTAAAGTTAAATCAGACAATTTCTTGATTTACGCGACGTTGATGGAAAGTCATGACATTTGAAATAACAACCTGCGCTATAGAGAATATTATCCAAATATCACTTTCACTTAGAGCTAATATGTGTAGTAAATGGGTGTACTCGCTACTTACGTACGCAAAATAGTCGTTCACTGCGCTAATATGTATTATCTATATTTATATTATAACAAGAGTTACGTATATTTTCTTTATTTGATACACCCTCCTGATCGAAGGTTATGGAAGTTCACTATTATTCGCCCAAAATGACGCGTTTCGTGAATGAATAACCGGATAAGTCATTTCAATGCTGACTCACACTTATTTCCCCCTTGTCCTTGAATTGCTTAAAGGAAGGAACATAACAAGTTATTTATTGACACCCCCGAAAAATATTACAATATGTGAATCTAACTATTTTAATTTCCAAATTAGCTTGAACTCAGTTTTATGTTCTCTACTATGAAATACAATTTATTTCCAATACTGAAAAAAAAGAATAAAAGAATATTATCTTGTCAGACACAATTTTCCGTAAAATCTCTTACCATACTTAATTGTTTAATTTATATATGCATTTCTTAAAATGAATATTATAAATAATTACTTGATTTATTTCTTTCAGGTCACTCATCGGACAACCGGTAAAGTTATGGTTTTAAAATTAAATCAACAAAGATCGAATAGGCCAAATATGCTAAAAGAAGTACAATTAATGAATAAGCTTCATCATCCAAATATTCTTGGGTAAGTTGTTATAAAATATATATTGTTGGCATAAATATAATGCTTCATAATTTTATTTTATTCAAACCATGTAGATTTATGGGAGTATGTGTTCACGAATGTCAATTGCACGCTTTAACTGAATACATGAATGGAGGATCTTTGGAGCAAGTCTTGCAAGGTGGTGAAGAATTACCGCAGAAGAAGCGCATTGAATTAGCTCTTGATGTCGCTGAAGGAATGAAATATTTACATTCCTGTGGAGTTTTTCATCGTGACCTCACTAGTAAAGTAAGTGAAAGTGTTATAATATCACTATGGTTTTTGTAATAAATAATCTAAAATATTTTATTTTTATAGAATGTTCTCATAAGAATAAATGAAACTAATAATGATTTGACAGCTGTTGTTGCTGATTTCGGACTGGCAGCTAAAATCCCACACCCAGTGTAAGTTATTTTTACATAAAATATATTATACAATGTACTTATATGATTTAATATTTTTTTCAGTAATGGATACAGATTACCTAGTGTTGGTTCACCTTGGTGGATGTCTCCGGAATGTTTAAAGGGAAGATGGTATGATCACAGATCAGATATTTTTTCTTATGGCATAATTCTTTGTCAATTAATTGCGAGGGTAAGTTTATGACAAGATTATATTTTTTATTATTTAATTGTTTGGTCATTATTTAATTTTTTGGATTTATAGTTGGATGCGGATCCCGATATCCTTCCTCGTACTGATAATTTTGGATTAGACTATTTGGCATTTACTCAACTTTGTGAAGGAAACACTTTTGCTGATTTTCTTCGGTTAACTTTTCATTGTTGCATTGTAAGTTTTCACAAATATAATAATTTGATTAAACTTAAGTTCATTTACTTAATTAACAAACTATTTTGTAGTATGATCCAAAAGCCAGACCTCTGTTTCCCGACATTGTTAAAAAGCTTCATGTGATATTGGAGAACTTAGAAAAAAAGTTGAATTATTCATGGCAATATGAATCTTGTTCTCCAGTAAATTCTGCTCAGAGGTATAAACTTTATTATAGGAAACATTATAAAAAATGTTTATTTTTTCTAAATGTGATCTTTTTTTAGTACTCCAATACGACATTCTGCAAAATTAGAAGTGTCCAAACGTAATTCAGTCGATGTGTCAACCTTAAGAAATTATAATGATTTGGCTGAATCTTGTGAAAGTGATTTTGATAGAGAATCTGATGAAACTCTCAACAATTCTTCAATTCTAAGATCCAACAAGAAAGATATAAGTACCGAACAAAGCTTAAAAAATGGTATGCTTTCAAAATTAAATATTTACTATTTTATTTTGCCTAATGCAATACAGCTTATAATGAATATTTTTCCAGCTCAACACAGGCGCTCACTTTCCGAGAGTGTCAGTGGATTGGTCTTTTCTCCGCATACTGCACCAAGTGATAAAGCTCGTTGTCATCTTCTTCATCGCACTCCTGGAATCAAATTAAGAATGCCATCATCAGATTCGAGTCATGAGATTTCCAATCAAATGTTACTACAAAAGATTGCTGAAATAATGCTTCTCAAAGATCAACATTACAAACCTCGTATTACCCAAGGAATAGATGATAATAATTGTCCTGCCAAACCAACTAATCCATTCACAACACTTGCACAATTCAGAGGAGTCAAGAAAATTCTTGGAGGACCCCCAAATTCTTATACATCTGGCGTAGGAGATTTGTTTTCATCCTGCTTTGAATTGCCATCTCCTTTTTATGGTGGTTCTAATCAAGCGACTAAAATGTCTTCGTGTTTTGATGAAGTAGACAGTAAATCAAATAATTCCCATATGAACATTGCTAAGAAAACCAGTTCATTGCCAGCTTCTCCAGTTCTTTCAAGACAGAACAGCTATGGCTCCTTGGTTGATGAAGATAAGATAACAATAAAACGTGTTAATGATTGTGTTAGTAAATTGACAGCATTAAATTTAAATAAAAGGAATTTAGAAAAACCTGTGAGCAAAAGAAACCAAACAAACAATTGTAGTAATGATTTACCATTACAGGGTAAAGGAGATTTCAATGAAAATTCAAGTCAAGATATTAATAACAGTAAAAATTCTAATAAAGTAAAGGCTCAAACATTATTCACTCATCCACTATTTAAGAATGTGAAAGAGGTAGAAGTAAATAGTGGTGATGATGCAGCTATTTCAAAGATATCCGATAATGTTGACGATACAAAGAGTCATGAAACTGATACTTCTCCAAAATCAAAGAAAACTTCTCCTATATTACTGCAAAAAAGTAATTCAAGCATAGAGTTATCGAATGAAAACTCATTTTCGGCAAATTTATTTAGCATAAAAAATAGTAATTCTGTGATGAGAAGACGAGGATCATGTGAAAGTGGAATATTTTCAGTTGTGAACGAAGACTTTTCCACACCTAATTGTATCACAGACTGCTGCCATCCGGGTGTTTGTCCTTGCATCCTTCGGTTTTTCTGTCATTGTAAATGCTCTGTTGGAGAAAAGTGCCTTCTAGCCCAATATTGCCATCCTTGTATGGGTGACACAGTAGATAGTAGTCAGGACAGCAAAGGAAATCCTAATTCATCATCCAAAGCATATCAAGACTCGGACAGTGTTTTCGATGGCGAATATGATTGCAACGCTTATTCTGAAAATACTCTCCGGACAGTTTCGTGTGGTGATCATGAAGATAAAAAGTGTAGTGGTAAACGAGAAAGTACAATGGATAGTGAACGGAATACATGCGTATTCCGTTTCAGTGAATCTACTAAATGTCAATCAAAATATGATAACAAACCAGGTTGTGATGCCCATTTTTCTTTATGCCGCAATTGTTTATACCACTGTAGTTATAATTTACATAACAAATATTGTCCAAAAAGTATATACATGGAGCACATATTGGGTAGTCGTACCTTCTCATCCAGCTCGGCCAATTCAAGTCTATTTCTTTTAGACGATTCGGCACTTTCTACAACAACTGTTAGTTCTCTTCGAAGTTTAGATGATTTAGACTGTCTCAATCCATCAACATCACGTGAGCACATTAAAGGTGGATGTGATGTTGATAACCGTATGAGTTGTGTTCATAGAAAAAATTTACAAGATCTAGACTTTTGTGGATATAATATTAATAGTAGTGGGAAACATTCATCGGAAAGTGAAAATGCCAGTTCAGAATCAGGAAACAGTGTATGTTTTCAGTGTAAAGATAGTGAAAGAAATACGTGCTTCCCTAAAGATTGTTCTTACTTCTGTAAATGTTGTGTACTTTATCATTACAAACCAAACAAATGTCCATTCAGCACTTCCTACACAAACATAGATATAGATGCTAGAAGTGTTGACCTCGGTCTCGTAAATAGGCTAGCAATGGATGAAGAAATTAACAATTTGATTTTTCAAAGAAACACACTCACCAACCAATTACTATATTCAAGTAAACGAACTTCAAGCATTTATACGGATAGTTCAGATGACATTTCATCCTTGGCGGGGTCAGATTCATTATGTTTTGAAGATAGAGCGAGCTACGGCAGTATGAACAACACACGATCGGCTCAAATATCGAAAATCGTCGAATATTTTGAGAGGAAAGGTGCCAATTTTAAACCCACTAGTTTTAAAAATATTCCAACTGTAAATAGTTCATTTGGACAAAATCCCACCCACGTTAAAACCGGTAATGGTAAGTTTACTTCAGGTGATTTTCTGTTTGCTAATAAGACGCCGAGAAAATCTGAAATATTTGACATTCGGCGACATTTTGACGGGGAGGTGCGAAACTTTTCTGAAAGAGGTGGATTGAGTGAAAGCAGTAGGCGTATTTCAGATCTTCGACACCGAATCGGTGGCCAGAACAAGTACTCTGATATATGTTTCAGTATTGATATGGGCGTGAACAATGTGCGTAAAGAGGACGCCCCTTCAAGTTCGCAACAGCCATCTTGCAGTAGGAAATGCTTGTCACAACAGAGACTGATGGTTTGCGAGGGTGCTGTTAAATCAAAATTGCCAATATTCGATCGGAAAAAATAGATTGTGTTTGAATGCTAATGAATTAATAAATATCACACGGTGTAACATTAACATTTGTACTTTTCTCAATAAAGAACCTGTTACATTCTGCATTGACATACATATTTATATTTTACTAGCTTCTCTTTTATGTGATTACGGTACAATCATTGTTTTTATTTAGTTTTGTTAGTTACTCTTGTGTATTTACTGTACATATTGTTGATATTTCTTGATTTGTAATAATTTATAACATGTTTCACTAGTCTAATATTATTTCTACCACTATCGTGTGTATATATATATACTTTGTTGAGATTTTTGAAGGCTTTTTAAAACACCTGAAATATGTGTACTAGAACTTTTCTCAAACGAATTGTCTGTCTGTTGTTTGCAGCTTTATTTCATTTTGTATACTTTCATCAAAGAAATGGATAAAAGACTGAAATGAATTATACAAAATAAGTAAAAATCTGTCCAAAACCTATTAGTTTAAATATTTGACGATTGAATATAGTATAATATATATATAGTGAAAAATAATAGTAATTAATAATGTGAAAAACACCAACATCTGTCAGTATGGTTGAACTAATCGTAAATGGTAACTATTTAATTATTTTCAATTGAAATTGTATTGTACTTAAATACATAAAAAAATATTTGTAACATTGCACATCCTCAGTGAAATTATCTTTCCCATTGGAGAGATCGGCTAAATATATTTTTATACAGATAGTTTTCATTTTCTGAATGATTAACAGAACTAGTGAAGTGAAATGTTTTTCTTCATTTGCATTTGCTTACGATTAATGAATAAATAGACTGAAGTTGAAATGAAAATCAAACACTAGCTTATGAATATTTATTTGATCATTTTCTTGCTTTTTTTCCCACATTGCCAATATAACTCTTCCATTGTCATGTCCTCCACAATTAAATAATTTAATATATTCAAATCGATAGTTGTAAATGGAAAATCAATACGGAGTTGAAATGATTTTTGAATGGGCCAAATGCAATAAAAATTATTTAGTGACTAGATATTATTTAAGAGAAATCGTTAGTTTTTAAAGTTAACATGTTTTTTTTAAATCAAAGAAAAAGCCTTTAGCCAAAAAAATAAATTAAATGAAATGAAAGAAAACACTCACACATGATTTTTGCCAAATCTTATTTTAATACATATACAATGAAATACAAATTATTCATGATCAGTGTACAAAATTTGTTGTTTTACAATTCACCGATATACAATTAGATTTGCTACTTTTGTATAGTTGATAGTCTGGTTTTAATGTTTTTTATTATTATTATTTTAATATGATGTATGTATGATAACAGTATTTGAAAACATTTAATTAATATAATATTTATTTGTTTATTTTTACTGCAATCACGAATTTGTACTTGTTTCGAACAATCCTTTGGGACGTGTCCGATTTTCGCAAACTAACTTTTCCTACGAAGTCGTCGTCTTGTTATAAAATTAGTTTTAGATGTAATTAGTTGACACATACCTATATATATTTTTTAATGAAAATTCAGTTTGTGAAAAGAATATTATTATATACTACAATAAAAATCTTATACAAACCATACACCACTTTTATTTTAAAATAGATTTTAATTTATTTACAGTAAAAAATGTAAAGGATGTATTGCGTAATTTACATTAGAAATCACTTAAAGGTAAGTTCAATCTGCCTATAATTATTTAATTAGAATATTGGTGTTAGGTTGACCTGGGAAACCAACAATCCTAATTATTTATTTTATTCATATACGCCCCGAGGGACTTTTTGAGGATCAAGACGATCGATTGGGATTTTATTAATATTATTCCCGATCTCTTTAATCATTTTAATAAATAATAATATTTTTTTTTTAGCCAAATGCCCTGTGAAATATTTTGCTTTATATACGACCTTCTTTTGGAATACGATCCACGTAGTTTATAGTAGATAGTCCAACAATTAAAAAAAATGAAGGTAAAAATTCGTCATCATGAAAAAGTCCACGTATAGTCATTTTCCCTTTATTTTTTATGGAAAAATTGTATGGAATAATAATTTAAAAAAAATATTTACACACGTTGAATAACTTCTGAGCAGAAGAGAGATTTTCTGTAGTCCAATCAAACAATAAAAAAATAATATCGTTGGCGTGCTTTATGTTGTTTGCGTCACGCGTTATGGAATGTTGGGGAGGAATGATTATAGATCTTGGAACAGATTCTGTGGAATTTAATCGCCTTGACGTCATAAACAAGTCGTGAAAATTATCGCCAACCCTGTGTTCACAACCCCACTATTATATTATCCATATTAATAAACTTAAGGCATATTTTTTAGCATGAAACACAAAAACTAAGCAATTGAGTGCAAGTTCTGAATTAAATCCGAAATATGAAGCAAATAATTTTTAACCATATCGTTAGATTCTTGTAAAAGTAATATAAATGGATATGTATACAGGGTGGAAAATATTTATTTTTATTAATTTAAAATATAGAGTTTAGACCGCCATCCCGCGTGTATTGGGAACTAAGCAACTATTTTTAATTAATTTTTTAAACTTATTTTTGTGATATCTTACCACCCCTTAAAATATTCTCAGTTAGTTTAAGTCCACCCTGTATACTTTACTGTTGTAATTAATATTAGACACATTAAGTACCTTAAACTTTTTATATTCTATAATCTCCTTATTTGAACTTATAAATCATATTATAAATATTTTTTTAAAGGGAAAATACCAGAGAATATACATCTCTAATGGAGCTTTTTTTTAGAGGGTTTTTTAATCAAAATTGTCTGTCGGTGATCTTAACTATTACTAGTTACACAGGGTACCGACTTAATAATCAGCATTTACCTTACAACACAGGAAATCAGAGTAAACCTGGATCAAGAGGATCGATCGGGATTTTATTAATATTATTACCGATCTCCCAGTCGTAATAACCGATCGAATATTTTTTTTGACTTTAGAGGAATTTGAACCCATGACGGGTAAATATGTATAATTAATATTAGATTTCATCTCGTACTAAATTTTATTATCATTATAAAAATATTTACTGGATAGAATCCTTCAAAGACTCGATTGCACTACATAATATTTTCCCTCTAAATAATATTATTTAAGTAACTCTCGTTTTAACAATAATTTTCAACTTTATTCGAAATGAATTTGTACGAATCAATAATATTTAAATAATTTATAAATTAATGAATGGTTGAAGGTTGAATGATGGTGTGGTGTGTTTCGAAGCCCTGGTGGTGGTTTTAGTACACGAGTTGACCTCAACCCCGGGAAATCCCCGCCCCTTATTTATTGTACGCATGCGCAGTTTATTCATCCCCTATCCGTGACAGTACAACTACCTGACACTCTTCTGGACCACGACAAATACACCAAACACGACTATTCATAAAGTAAAATCAGACAATTTTATCGAGAAGAATTGTACCACATTGCGAAATATTCGCGGGTTGAATGTTCGAGTAATAAATAGAAACAAATCGCTAAGATCAACGATGAGTGGTGATAAACGCAGACATGGTCAGTTTATAACAATTACTAATTATAAAAATAAAATTGAAACGAGTTTACATTGTTTTTTATAGAAATTTTGAACACAATCAAAATGTTGTACAATTTTCTAACCGTGAACCGTTCGAACAAACTCTCGATGGAAGAAGGATGATTGCTGAATATTTAGCTTGTGCATTTATTATTCTTTGCACAAAATAAATTGGTGAGTTTTGCAATATGTTTTTGAAATAAAAATGTTTGATTGTTTAGGACATTTTATTGATTTCAGTCATGATGGAAGTGTCGACGAGATCAGTTTTGTGGTGTTTGGTGTTTTGCGGATTTGCAGTCAACTATATGATTCGGATAAATCTTAATATTTCAATAGTCGCAATGGTGAGACCCAAAAACTCCTCAAAGTTACCCGTGGCCGCTTGCAAATATGAAATTACCAATGATAATACCACTGCCGATGTTTTTAATATACAAGCAACCGACGAACAGGTAAAAAAAATCAATTGTTCAACAATCGATCGAGTTTTAATTGTATATTTGTAGGGTGATAGATTTCCCTGGGATGAAAATGAACAAAATTTAATTCTTGGTGCGTTTTTTTGGTTGAACTGGCTTATGCAATTACCTGGGGGTATTTTGGCTCACAAATATGGAACAAAGCTCATATTTGGCGTTATGAACTTTGCAGCTACATTATGTTGTTTTTTCATACCCATGGCCTCACATGTCCATTATTCTGCCGTTATATTTGTTAGATGTTTACAAGGAATGTTCAGTGTAAGTTGAAATTAATCCATATATAAAAACAAACTTGTTAATATTATGTATTTTAGGGATTTACATGGCCCGCTATGCATTGTTTAACTGCCAGATGGATTCCACCGAACGAAAGGAGTAAATTTGTCACTGCCTATTTAGGTAGTATGTACAAAAAATCATATATATTTCATTTGTAATTAATTATATATTTTTATAGGGAGCTCTGTCGGAGCTGCACTTACATTTCCCATGTGTGGATATATTATACACTGGTTCGGATGGCCTCTTGTATTTTATTTAAGTGGTATAATTGGAACTATTTGGTTTATACTTTGGTGGATTTTGGTTTATGACTCACCTGCTGAACACCCAAGAATAACTGCAAAAGAGAAAGATTATATTATGAATGCTATTGGAAAATCTATATCGAAGGAGAAGGTTTGGAAGAATCAAGTTGAATTTAATTAATGTGCAATTATCTTTTTTTTTGTTTCTTAGATGAAACCACCTTGGAAGCAAATTATGCTATCCCGGCCACTCTGGTTAACAACTTTAGCTCAATGGGGAGGAATTTGGGGTCTTTTTACGTTGATGACCCAAGCTCCAACATATTTGAAATATATACATGGCTGGGATATTAGATCGGTAAGTATTGAATGACCCATTTGTTCATTTTTTCATTTGTTCATTTCACCCAGTTCATTTGTTCCAACTTAAAATTCCATTTTTAAAAAAAATAGGTATATTCACTATAATTTTATTAAATAAACCAAATACATTTTGAATAATTAGACTTACCTGACAATGATCATCGAGATTTAATGATAAATAAAAATGCTTTGATATAATATGCATAATTGTTTAATATCCTTTATTTTACTTCAAGTGAGTTAATTTAAAAAATCATAACTATTTTTAGTTAGGAATACTCTCCGGACTACCTCATTTACTTAGAATGGGATTTGCAACCCTATTCTCTCAATTGGGTGATTATTTACTTCGCACAAACAAATTGTCTCGCACCAACGTTCGTAAGATAGCTACGGCTGCATGTAAGTATTTTGAAAGAAGAGAATATTTTACATAAATTATGTTTTAATCCATTAATTATTCAGGTTGTATCGGTCAAGGACTTTGTACTCTAGGCTTAGCATTTGTGGGATGCAATAAAATAACAGCTGTTATATTAATTATGGCTGCTACGGCTAGTAATGGTGCCGTATCAACTGGACCGTTAGCCTCATATATCGATATAACTCCAAACTATGCCAGTGAGTAATCTGCTATAAATATTATAATTGCATTACATTGATTGATTGTGTTGCTTCTCAGGTGTGGCTTTAGGATTCAGCGGAATGATAACAAGCATACCAGGATTTGTTTCCCCTGCAATAGTCGGATGGTTAACATTGGACAATGTAAGAATTATCACATATGTTCAGAATTATATGTTCTAAAATATGTTATTGTCAACAGCAAACAGAGCATCAGTGGCAGAAGGTGTACCTTATTTCAGCATCATGGTTACTTTCAACGGGATTCATATATATTTTATTCGCTGATTCAAACATCGCTTCATGGAATAATATTAACCACAAAACTGAGGTTGCTATCATATTATTATAATTATTATTTCCTGTCATAGAATATGTATTTTTTTTGTGTAGGAAAATGAAGAAAACGCTCAAGAAATGGAAATCTTTTTGAAAAATGATATTCAAGAAAAAACAATTGAAGAGTGTGAAGAACAAATTACAATATTACCTAAAGAAATAAATCATCAAATCATCACCAAGAAAGCGTGAAGTGCCTTTTCAGTGCCAAAGAAACACACACATATTTATATTTATGTGTGAGGCTATTTAGGAAAAATTCTTGTAAATTGGATAATTCAATTATTTGATTATATGTATAGTAGGCATATTTGTAAATAAATTATTACAAAACAAACCAACTCCACAAATAGCCGGATCCAGACTGAGCGAGGCAGCAGTGTGATCGGTCTCAGTCTGGGTCGGGCCGATAAATTAGCAGGCCATACAACTGGATGCTTAAATATCAGGATGCCGGACCAAGCAAATGAGTTTGACAGAGGCAACATGAATTGTCTTACTCAGATTCATCTACTTGATCCGCCATCTGGATATTTATACAGTTGTATAACCTGCTAATATATCGGTCAGACAGATGAGTAAAATATACATATAGTAAAATTCATAATAAAATTATAATTCTATTTTGTTCACATGAGAGAATTAAAAATGTATAGGAAAAATATAGAGAAAATTTATTGTATAAATAAAGAAATATAAAAATTGTTCATATAAAATGTCCATGATATCTTTGTTTTCCTATATTTGTTGGTTTATTTAAATAAAAGTATTTTACACGCATGAAGCATTTACAACTATAACCACAAAGACAATATTTCCAAAATACCAACATCATCTATATGAGAAACGGAATCTATTTTCCAAAAAAAAAAATGTTACTGCTTCGTGGATATAATTTGAAACTTCTCTTATACGTTATATGTACTTATTTGTAGTTTGGTATTTTATTATAATCATTTACAATGATTTTCTCTACCCGTATCCAGACTTCTATTTTTTCGATAGGAGAGATTATCTTTAGGTATTAATTTAGGTGTTTACACAAATAATAATAATAATAGAGTCATAAAAGTTTCTATACATTTTAATTTTCAAAATAAAATCATTCAAAAAAACATTTAATAATATATTAAATGCATCATATAATTGTATGTCTAAATTAGTATTGAAAACATCACTTTTTATGCCGATTTTTACACAATATATTACAATTTTTATGAATAAATTAACTTAGACCATTTTAATTTGATAACAGAGAAATCTTATGAATCACGACAATTTGCAAGAGGGAAACTTTTTGGTTGATATGCAAGAAATAGGTTTCTTCCATCTCTTCTTTTCATGGGAACCAGGGCCATTCATCATCTTTTTGTCCAATAAATATATGTCTCGTTCTGATGGACTTTCCAGAATCACTTTACCTTCTGATAAAAATAAAATTTTGTTTATAGTTTGTACGAGTTAATTTTATGTAAAACTTACGATTTAAATCATGTTCTGTGTAATATCTTGGTTCACTACTCCTATCATTTGACTCATAATGATAATCCATGAGATATGGCAGTACAGTCATTCGGTGAAGTTCATCACCTCGCAGTGGCGGAATACGAACCCAGCTTTCTCCAATACAAGGTGGTTTTCTCTGCATCCATCTGTGAAAATATTTATATAAAAATAATTTTATAAAAAAAACCTAATTTATTATTTCACATACGAATGTCTTCTGATATCGGGAATGGAGAATCTTTGCTCCGGATCTTTATGCATCATTCCTTGCAAAAGACTGCACAGTGAAGGTCCCAAATTATCTGGTAGTGTATATTCTGCCCTTCCTATGCTTTCATATAATCTATAAATATTATCACCTTCAAATGGATATAAGCCTGTTGTGATATTATATCTGAAATTACAAATATAATGTTTATTGGGGATAATATTTTTTTTTATATCAACTACTCACAGAGTGACACCACTACTCCATATATCTACTTTGAAGCCAGCAAATTTTTCAGCTCCATTTGCAATTTCTGGAGGTTGGAAAGCAGGAGATCCTTGACCAGTGTGACAAATATCTCCAGGTGAAAACATATCCAATGCCTGAAAAAAAAAGAATAAGCTCTATTTTTGTGATGGAAAATTTATTATACACCTGTGGATAATATAAATTAAACATATTTTGAATATTTTCAAAAGAAAAAAATGAAAGATTAATATCAGTAAAATACAGTTTAATTTTTCAAACACCACCACGGCTATTGTGGTATTGAATAAATGGGAGCAATTGTTAATTTTCATCACAATGAACTGACTAATCGTAACAGGTAAGGTAGTGTTATAAATTTACTTTAAAAAAATACGTGAATACCTCTGCAACACCAAAATCTGATATCTTCAATGTGTGATCCAAAGTCAATAAAAGATTTCCAGGTTTAATATCTTTATGAACTACTCCTTGACTATGTAAATATTCGAGCCCGTCTACAAGTTGACTGAAATAAGAATATGCTTGGGGTTGAGGAAAACGTTTATCGGTGGCCGACTCCAACATATCCTGAAATCGAGAAAGGTAAAAGTAAATATTTATCTAGAATATGACCAATGAATCCTCGAACCTGTAAAACTCCAACACAATATTCCATAACGAGATACATTTTTTGTTTCTCTTCGTTGAATAAAACATCGACCAGCTCAATAACGTTTCGATGCTTAAGAATTTTTAGAAGCTGTATTTCTCTGGCCACATTCTGTTCTCCGTTGGGTATCCTCCGCAGTTTCTTCCGCTTGAGGATCTTGACCGCCCGCCGACAGAGAGTCTCCGAGTCCAGCATCTCCTTGACCTTGCCATAGGACCCCTCGCCGAGCTGGTCTCCCATCACATACTTGTCGACCATCTTGCAGCGCTTCTTCTCATACTGGTACACGATCTCGGCGCTGTCGACCCGCTGGAAGAACAGGTTTCCCGTGTCCAGCCGCTCGTCCATCTCCATCAGCTCGATCTGCTCGTCATCCAGCCAGTGTACTCCTTCCTCAGGATGTGCTTCTTCTGTCTCCGGAGGTGCTCCAGCCCTGTCCTTGTGGTTCTCTTCATCCTCCTCCTTTTCCTCATCTTCCTCCTCCCCGATGATGCCTAGCTCCGCCCCCGCGCAGACGAACCTGCCCTGTTCTTGTTCCTTCTCGTCGTCCTGCCGACACATTCTAGGGTCCATCATGGTCACCTTGTCACCCCATCACCGCTCGCCCCGCCCCCTTCCACGGAACAATTCACGACAGGGAAGAAAACAAGTGTCGTTCCGCTATGAATATTCTTCGGGATGGATGAGAAACCAGATGGAATAAATAGTCTCGGTGAAAAAGTAACCTCCGTTCGATATTTATTTGACAGATATTCGATTGTTCGAAGAGTAGGATATTTTTGTTTTTATTTAAATTTGAATAATTTACAAAAAGAAATGTAAATACTTGTTTATAGTAAAAGAATGCATAATAAGTTCGTTGATAGCATCGCTATAATGTATTGTGGGCAATGTCAGTATATATGAATGCAGAGATGGTGTTGTTCTCAGGTGCCATGGGCTAATGTGGTGTGTGCCAGTGACAGTGGTAGTGAGTAGTGCCATGTGTTGCAGTGTGGTCGCTCCTGGTGGTGCTCGTGCTTCTCGCAGCTGTTCTTGGTCATCTTCAAGCTCGACTAGACTAGAGACTAGTGTCAGTGTCAGTGTCAGTGTCAGTGTCAGTGTCACTCCTTCATCAGTCATCCTCCGCACCAGCGCCCCTTCCTGATCGTGTCCTCAGTCCAGCTTGTCAGTATCGCAGTTCCGTGACAGACAGTAGCCAGGATGCCTCGCGGGAAGAAGAAGGGTCGTGGTGAGTCATAGTAGTAGTTATAGTTACAGTCACAGTAATAGTAATAGTAACCAACGAGGAAGTAGTCTAATGATTGTGCAAGTAGCCAAGGTCGCGCTGACCTCGCCACAGCAGAAAGCAGACCTCGCCATTTGCGTCGCCAGCTGTTTCTATTTTGGTTTCACCTTTTACGTCAGATAATAACCGTCCGTAAAATTTACGTAAATCAATAAGATAAACACCACGTATGACTATAATAAACTACTATTCATTTATTGGAATACACACATATTTGATTTTATTTCATTGAAAACTCGATTTATTTGAGACATGAATTTTATTATTTACAGATAACAAACGAAACGAAACTGCTTATAATAGCGAATCAGATGATGAATCTATCAATGATAACAATTCTGAATTTTCCACCCATTCGGAACCTCACAGTAATCATGAAGATGGCGGTTAGTAAATTTAAATTCTAATGATGTAATCCAAAACTTGTTATTTATTGAAAAAAAATTGTTTAGATGATGGAGTCGATGGTGCCATTAAAGATTCTGATCGCTTCGAAGACACATTGGCTGAAGCGATAGATGGTTTGAGCCAAAAATCTGCAGCCTCTCGTGTAAAATACATGACGGCTATATCTGGGGCCCTTCGAAATCGATGGGCGCCCGCTTCGATATCCAATCACCGACTAAGTCTAGCCGATCATATTGAGAAATCACTTAAACGTGGCAAAGGTGATGAACAGGCCGCTGCCGCTGAATTAGCCTCGCTTATCGCAATTCAGGTATTTTTCTATTTCCTTTTTTTTCATGTCTTAAATTCTTCAATTGATCCTTATATTTGATATTCTAGTTTGGTGCTTCTGATTTGTGTGAAGAATTATATAAAGATTTAAAGCCGACACTGTTAATAATTGCTCTTGATAAATCTGTCAATGCTGATGTCAGAGCAAAGGTTATTTTTAATCAATTTAATTCAAAATTATTTGCATATTATTCAGCTTTGTAATCGGTAAATATATTCTTTTTAGTGCATTACGGCTTTGGGATTGATTTGTTTTCTTGCCGAGGATGAGATCGGAGCAATATATGAAATGATGCAATCATTCGAGACTGTATTTTCTGGAAGCTATTTAAAGGTATATTTAAATTCAATTTTCATATTTCTCACTAAATTGTAATTATACATGTGTGATTTACGAAGATCACACTTTAAATAGTTATTAATTACAAAGATATCTGAAAAAATTCCAAATATCTATTTGTTATATTTCAGGGTGACGGCAGTATCAAAAGCAATATTGCAGATTTAGAAAATTTGCACAGTTCTGCGTTGAGCGCTTGGTCCTTGTTATTATCCTTGTGCTCTCCCGGAGATATTTTTATGATGCTTGGAGGATCCACATCCACATTCCAACCGTATGTTTCTCTCTCAAATAAATGTTTATTATTTAATTTAATACAATATGTACTTTTTTAGATCATTAAATCAATTGGGAGGGATGCTGAAATCTCCCGGGCTCGAAGTGCGAATCTGTGCTGGAGAAGCATTGGCTTTAGTGTTTGAATTAGGAAGAGAACATTCTGACAATTTCGGTGAAGATCTTATTTCACCCCTGATTGATGATATCCAACAATTGGCAACGGATTCACACAAATACAGGTACAATTAGATTTAATTTTTCTACTATTGTACATATTTGATTATTATTTATTTGAAATTTTAGAGCAAAAAAGGATAGAAAAACCCAAAGAGCCACATTTAGAGATATATTGCACTATTTAGAGGTAAGGATTATACATTATTTATTTGTATACTGATGAAAAATCCCCTTGCAGAATTTTCAGCTGCGCCAGTAAAATCTTCAATTCCTCTTTAGATAAATCCTTCTCTTCCTAAACATTCATTAGTTCCAGTTTGCCGATTATCTTTTAATTAATTCTTCCAATATATTAAAAGTGAACAAAGGTCTGCTTATTACATGTTAAATACTTAGTTTTTACATCTAATTCAATCAAGAGACTATTAACGACTAACTAAAATATAAATAATTTAATGCTTTGCTCGTTTCAGGAAGACGATGTTGATGATATAGTGGTGAAAGTGCGTGGAGAATTGTTGAGGATAGAAGGTTGGTGTGCTCGCAAGCGTTACAATTCCTTAGGAACCGTTTTAGGAGCAGGTCTTCAAACGCACCTTGGAGTGTCGCCGGCATTGAGAGCCGCCTTGGGTTTATCAGCACCCAAACTTGTCGAAGACGCACGAGCTCTTCCAGCTCGTAACAATAACAAGCTCTTGAGGGTAAGTTCAATTAATATAATGAATCTTGTCACAAATTATTATTAAATTATAAATTAACATTATTTTGTCAATGTAGCATCTACAAAATGCAGCAGCCTTTAAAGCGAGAACTATATCAAGAGGCAAAAATCGAGATAAACGATCGGCAGTCGTATCATCTTGATCACACTAAAATGTAATAATTATTTAATTTCATATAATCTTTCACATATAAATATGTATAGGAAGTAAAGTTATTTATGTAGATAAATATTGAGATTGGTTCGGTGACTTTTTTTACAAGCACTGCAGTTTGAACAATAATTTTCTTTAATTTTATTAAGAATAGATTATACAATTTTACAATGCCCTTTAACAATGTTTTTACAAGATGATATTGTCATTAAGAATCGTTTTTTTTAAATTGAAATAAGATGAATCAATGTTTTGTTTCCAATCACTGATCTTAAAAATTAAACATTGTAGATATAATTGGAGATCAGTGGTTTATGACAATTTTTTAGATCATGAGATTTGATGCAATATGTTTCTTTTCCCCCGAGCTACAATTACCAATTAATAATTAGAAGTGCAATTCCAGGTAACATAGCTTTGATCCACCATATAAATATGATGGCTGCTGCTATCGGAATTGTATCTTTATTAATATTAATTGTTAACTAATTGATAATCGTAATGTGTGTATTGGTATAACCAGAGAATAGTATATCAAAAGTTTCTTTTTGACTTGTGAAATATTTCTGACTGACTCTGCTACTATTATACAGTTTAATCAATAATGGTAACATAAAACTTCTTCATTAACACGTTGACTGCCGTGTCGGCCACCGGTGGCCGACACCAAGTTATTCCAATTGGGCCGTGTACACCACCGGTGGCCGACACGACATACCTAACTTTAGTTTGTCGTTTTTTTGGACATTTTATGAAAATTCTATCGGCAGTCAACGTGTTAATTAAAATCAAATCATGTTGAAAGTTCACTGCCCTAGAAGTTTTTTTTTTTTTTATCATGTAATTGGACATATGTACATTGTAATTGTAATAGTAATCATGCAGTTTCATTATTTGTAAAAACTAATTAGTTAATCGAATATAGTCACGTAGGTAGGTTAACAAATAATTATGTTTTTTATTTATGATTGGACTTGTTCGGTTTGTGTTTTGTATATTGATTTGTTATTTTTTTGGTGAGATGTTACCATGTTTTGTCAATAATAGTATCATGATTTCAGTTTTTTTTTTGCACTTATTACGTAAAATGAATACAATTTACACACTGAAATGCAAACATTTGGTGCTCATGACTAGTTTGATAAATTTGAAAAAAATTATATAGGTTGTAGCGGCTAACTGGACAGCGCAGATATGTATTTATGCACTCCCGGTTAGCGCTAACAGCCCCATCTGTCACCACGCAGTGAGCAACTCTCTTGTCAACCGACTCTCGCGCCGGACACACGTCCGCGAGATGCACTGCATCCGAGCCCCAGGGCGGGCAGACGCCCGAGCACGGCTTTGTATAATTAACTTCTTCTAATAAAACATCACTGGCCAGTTTGACATCATCTTTTACTACTCACTCCCTGCCTGATTGGACCACTCCTGATTAGGACCACTCAATGGGACCTACCAGCCATATTGGTGACCCGACGTGATTTGAACACGCAACCTTCTGATGTGGAGTCAGAAGCGCTACCGTTGCGCGACGGAGTCCACATCAGAAGGTTGCGTGTTCAAATCACGTCGGGGTCACCAATATGGGTTCTGGTAGATGTCCCATTGAGTTAGTCCTATCAATGCAGGAGTTGGTCCAATCAGTGCAGGGAGTGAGAAGTAAAAGATGATGTCAAACTGGCCAGTGATGTTTTATTAGAAGAAGTTAATTATACAAAGCGGGCTCGCCAGACATGACGATCCGAGTCCCGCTTCAAGGAGTCTCCCCGACGTGATCAGTATATATATATATCACGTCGGGGTCACCAATTTAATTAGCTTCTTGTCATTTAACCTGGCAATAACAGCTGAGAGTGTAGTGTCAGCCTGGCAGGCCGCCTTCAATGTTACTGAAGTGCCTTTCTGAAATGCTATTGCACTATAGTGTTGCGGTGCCCATATAGTGCCAAATGTTATGGTATGCCTGGCATCAGGCTCGTGACTGCCGGTGCTGCGATTGTATTGATAATAGCTCAAGTTATGCTTGCTCGCTTGGTAAGAAGCATGCAAGCGGTATGTACTGTGTGATCCTTGCCCAGGGCCAGGGTCCGATGTGCCCTTGGGTAATGCAGGTCCGCTGATGTCAGCAGCCAGCCGGCGGACTCGGCTGTCTAGGCGTTTAAAGGACCTTGATTTGACCCTTCAGCACCCACTGTTTCGTGAGCGTTTCTCGTGCTGCCGGTGGGTGTAGGGGCAGGCACCACGGTGATGGCATTTGCGGGGGGCTGGCCTCCGCCCGCTGGTATGTGCACAGCCGATTGTGGCAGGTACATGCTCATGCCACTCAGTCCCATTCCAAAGTCCATGACACCTAAGTTAGGTGCCATGACCAGGCCTGGCTCAGCAGAGTCGCATTTGAAGCCACATGTTGGCATCATACCATCTGCGTTGCTGTATTGCACCCACCAACTGCTTTGCATGTCTAAGCGAGGTGCAAAGAGCACCATGTCAGCTCAACTGTATGACATAAATGTGCAAGGCTCCCAACATCTTTCATTTGCTGCCCATTCTGGTGGTGCTGCACCGGCAGGAGGAGTCATTGTGTGCTCCCATGCACCAGGCACCAAGCCAGGAGTCCATGTATGTTGATCATATCTAATGGTTGGAGGCGTGTCGCGTTGCGCTCTATTAGCCATGCACTGCAGCACATGCCAACCATACATGATGATTGAAAATGGGGTTGAGTTGGTTGTACCGTATTGATATTTAGCATCTCCCCTGTATGCTTGCCAACCTCTATGTTCTGAAGGGCCCAATCTGACTACTTCCTTTCTTATGTCAAAGTGAGCTCCATACTTGCTACACCCCCATTCTACTGGGTATTCATCTACTATGGCTGTAACTGAAAACATGGAGATTGTGCGGGCGGGAGTGCCCACGCCAACACCTTTGTAAGTCTCTCTCAACACATCTGCTGACATTGATGACTGTGCAAAGAAGGCTGTTGTCCACATATAAGGGCTGGTGTAAGTACGGAATGTGAAGTGGAGATTAACCAGTTTCCTGACCTGCACACGGAATATGGCATCGTACAATGGCCCAGCTGCAGTCTGGGCGGCAATTGGATTACACCACGCCTGCATCAGCATGGCCTGGGTGTGATCGACATTGCCTAATGTCGTATCACTAAAGTTGATTTGTTGCTGCAAGGTAGTGTTGTTTGAGGCCAACAACGTTGTCGCCATGCACATGTTGGCTGCGGCCAAAACAGATAATGTCACGACCCTCTCTTCAGGAGTGCGTGACATGAAAGCAGCAACGTCGCTAGACTGTGCGTTTGCTGGCACCTGTGGCTTGATATTTAACAACCTCATAAGAAAGTTTGTCTCTCTGGGTTTAGGCATCACCCTGTCAGGCTGACCATAAAATGTGTCAACCATGAATGACGCCTTATCACGGTTGGTGGAACGTAGGGTAGTGCCGAACAACTCTGCAGCTGCATACAGGCCACGTTGCAGCTGATCCTGCTCATTACGGTGTGCAGCAATCGTGCATGCAAACTGGATGACAATGTCACTGGGGATCAGTGCTGCGTCTGGAACAGGTGGGGCTTCCCCATGGACTAGAACTGTCACAGGAACCCTGTCCCACTGGTAGTAATTAGCAGGGTGGCAGTGCGTATTGTCATTGCTAGGTTCTAGTCTGTGTGCGGGAGCGGACAATAAATGGAGCAGTTGCACTGCCATCGTACCTAGCCGTGTCCAATCAAACCCTTCAATGAACACATGTCTACCACTGTTGATCACCGATGCAAGTTCAGTGTAGCCAAGCACATCTGAATCAAGGTTGATGAACTGCACATCACTTGACCAGGCCAGCGGTGTAACCAGCACCCCTGTCCATGTGTAAATGTCACTAAGCATAGCATGGAAGAACAACTTCATGTAAATGTACGTGTTGTCCCAAAAATAGGCTGGTTCACCTAGTATGTATGCTATGTCGCGGAGAACGGTTATTTGCTTCGGGTGCAAGGCGCCATTGATAGTGTTTTGCACTGCTCGTTCATTGATGGCTCCACCTGTCATGAAGTCAGTCAGTGCTGTTTCCGAAGCAGAGCCACAGTTTATGGCTATCTTACAAGCCACCTTTGGTGTTACAACCTTATCTGCCTCAGTCAATCTGAGTATGAACTTAACTACTGACGATGACGTTTTTGCAGTGTGTGCAGCAGTACCATCTGCTGCATACCACGTGTTAGTTGACTGGATTACCCAATCATGTCGTTTGTGGCCCAGATTGGCCCACTGGTGCCTCAACTGCACTGACTGATCCCATAAGTTGGGATTGGTCAGCACATCAGGCAGCGGCCGGGACGTCAGACACACCTATTATAGTCACTGAATTGTCACTTAACTTGATTGTGACTATGTCATTGTGCCTGCTGGCCTTTTTAGGCTTTAACCCAAGTATGGCCTCTGACACTGTACCGAGGTTGGGTAAAGGCATGGATGTCCCGATGCTAGAAGTGAGCTTTTTATTATCACGGTCATCTTGCCGATGGTACTCATCAACACGGTCTTTAACTTGGTTGACCGCATTAGACAGTTCATCTTTGATCGTTGTTAGATTATCCTTCACACTAGCGGTCATTTGTGTAAAGTGATCGGCAGCGGAGGACACTGAATCGGCCGCTGATGCAACATCAGATGCTGTGTTGGCAATATCAGCTCCCACCTCGAAAGGTGCTGTGATGGCTGAAAAAATGCTGTTGACAACAGCGGACCCGACCATAGATCCAACACCACGGCTGACGGCATTCGCTATGATGGATTGGGCAGTGGTTGACTGCATTGCGTCATGCATATGACTAAAGTTGTTTTCGATTGAGAAACGAGTGTTTGTTGATTGGTTGTGATATTGATTTAATTTTTATAAAAATATTACAGATTGTACTGTTATGATTTCAATAAACAGTTTTAAGGAATTTTTGTTTTATTTTTTTGGTGCAATGATACCTTCCAATTGTGCCTGAAAGAATATTGATTTTTATTACAATGGAAAAAATATGCATAAAAACTGCATGATTCGATCTTCTATATGAGTTACCTTAAGTTGTGAGTTGGTCTTTTCAAGAGCAGTTACTTTTTCTAGGTGGCGTTTCTCTTCAGCCGCTCTTAACTCGGCTGCTCTGCGTTCCATTTGTTCAGTTTTCTGCTTCATCTCGGTGCATTGTTTTTCTAAAGCGGCCTTTTCACCTTCTAATTGGGCCACCCTCTCCATAAGATCTTCTTTTCCTTGTTCAGACTGCGCAATAATATAAATAATAAATTTGAATTTATGACTTAAAAATACACATCGATTGAATTACTTGTAGAGCTTTTCTCATTCCAAACGCAATGGAACTGCAATAAAGTGTTTCATAAGCTTCGATGGTCATTTTTAATTCGTCTCGTACTCTCAGCAAAAGCAATCCTCGCTCGGCACAATTTATTGTAACCTAGTGTTCAACATTAAAAATAATTGTCTAAAAAAAATTTTTTTGATTGGGGGATTGGCAATAATATTAATAAATTCCGATCGATCGTCTTGATCCAGGTTTACTCTGATTTCCTGTATTGTAAGGTAAATACTGATTCTGAAGTCGGTGACCTGTGTAACTAGAAATAGTTAAGATCACCGACGATAATTAATTAACGTTTATAATGAATTATATGTTTAATATTTACCTGTCTTATTATTTCATCAAAACATTGTGTGTACAGTTCTCTCCGTACTGGACAAATTCCCGTTTCTCTCGCTTGTCGTTGTTGTAGCCTCGTATCCAAAATTTCTTGAAGATTGATTACATCTAAACGTGTTGCTGGAGTAGAGGACACCTATAAATGAAATAAATCATAATAGCACTACTTATAGTTAAGGATTATGATTTCTATGTATGTACTTGTTGGGTCCATATTTGTCCACCTTCTTTCCATTGTTTTGGTGGTAATATTGCGTTTAGTATTTCTTCAGTTTCCCTTCTGGCTTCTACTGCTAATTGTGTAGCACCAGCTGTTCCGGGTCTCGGAGATACTTTAGCCTGAATGGATATTAGAAATCAACACAATAACTATAAATTGAGGTTTTTTAATGTTTAATTACTTCAGCTCTATCTGCGTGCTTAGTGACGAGTGTAGGATTTTCATATTTAACTAAAGTATCTTCAGAGGGGATCATTCGAGCAGTCATTTTAACTAGAAAGTTGTTACTAGTGTATGAAAACAATTAGGTTACCATGGATTCAAACAAACTTTAATGTACCCTCATAAAAATGTACAGGTAAACATCGTTTTATGCCAGGATTCCGTTCAGAGAAAGACAGCAGTAAAATGAACAAATCACATATTTATCGCCTAAATTGTGGATTTACAGTAGCATTTTCTAATAGAAGAATTGCTTTTTTTTGAAGGGTTATTTATTGAAGACACCAATTTTAATTGTATTTATTGAAGGCACCATCCGTGTAATTGTAAATATCGTCATAAAACTACATTTACCTGTATTTATATTCCTGTTTAAAAGGTATATAAAAATGACTTTTCGAAAGCATTTATAAAGTAAATTATTTTTTTTATAATATCTGAATATCACCTCTAACAAATCTCCAGTTATAGATACACTTTTAATTTGCTGTTTTAGTGCTCCTCTAAAAAGTTGACTTTTCGAGAATCTGCGTTAGAAAATGGAGGAACTCATTTTGAATTTAAACTAAAATGAATGAATAAAAACTACAATATTTCAACAACACATGACTAGTATATTTTTATTGACCACCATTAAGCACATTGTAGGTACACCGAGATGTTAGTAATTTAATTCTCCCAATGGAAAAAACCATGTTTACAAACACATAAATATTTTATCCTAACAATATGACGATGGTACATTTAAAAAATTATATATGTGGGTAATTTGTTCAAATGGCAGATTTTCACACACACAAACATTTTCTCATGTGTTCGACATACATATCAAAATATTATTTTTGATAAATTAAACACTGGACATTTGATTCATTATTAAACCAATCGATAATTTTCTTTTTAGAAAAATAATTGTTTCCTGTAAAAGCCTTCACTCCTACACTTATCGATACTGAAAATATGGTCGTCGAATACCAGTATAAACATCATGTATTAAAAATAACTACATACATAATAAATTTAGGCTACACTGTATATAATTTAAAGCACTTTAGTCGACTTCTATTGGAGGGATGAGTAAATTATTATTAATAATGGTTATTATTATTATTATTATTAATACAGCATTGTTTTCGTTTCATGTGCTAAAGATACATTTGATAAAAATATTTAGCCAAAGGACAGTTAGAAATGTTAAAATATACTCTCCAGCTTGCATGGTTTTGTTAAATGTATTATGTATATAATATAATTTACACTTATATAAATTGCATGATTACTAATTGAATAATCAAAGACATCTGCCATATGACATTTTTCACCATTTTATGATTTGAAAATTTGAATATACATATATTATCATTTACAACCGAAGTCTTCAAATATTCCAATGAAGTGGGCAAATTTTGTACTATAAATATGCACAACATATATTATAAACAAGCTTAAACACTAAGAAAGTATTGTGGATGCAAAATAAAAATAACAAATTCATATTGAAGACAATTAATGAATTAATAAATAAATATGAATAAACATTTATAGTGACATTTCATAAATAAAAAAATAATGAAAATACTATTTTTTTTAAGTTACAATCTTTGGTAATAGCATTATGGTGATATGAATATTCGGAATAGTATCTTTTATATAAGTAAATTCTTCTTTTTTATTTTGAATAGAAGCTCGTGATTCTTATGATAATAATTACTTATAAAAATATCTCAAGTGACTTAAATAATTTTGGACTATCAGCTTTCGTTTATCAGCCTACGTATATTTTTGGGAACCCTTAATCAATAAACAGTATTTCATGTCGATACAGCAAATACATATTTTTAAAGACAGAATGTCAATAAATATATTACACCGAAGAATAAATAATTAAATATGACTTTTATATAATTGCCAATACAAGAATATACTTATTAGAAAAGATAATGTTCAACACAAAATTGTAGAAATATTTTCATCTCTCAACATAAAACACAATAATATAAACATACAAAATGTACATAGCAGAAAATGTAAATCATATTTTGACAAACTTAAATTAACAAAAAATAAATTGGACATGTGAGGTCAAGTTTAGTATAAAAATGAAGATCACTAGCTTGTTTTAGGCTTTTTCGTAGGCGTTGGCAAATCTGCCTTCGCAGATGAGGTAATTTCTGTATATTCATCCATGTCATCCATATTTGAAGATCCATTATCAGATGCGTCATTCTAAACATAAATTTTATAGTTTTTATTTTATTTTTAATTATTGCACTAATAATAATAATTACCTCAGACATGACTTGAATTGGAGCACTGCCCTGATGAGCGGCCACACGATGCTCAATGAGGTAAAACATATATTCATCATAAAGTAGGCGGATTAAGTGGAAAGATCCAAATGAAGCGGCAGATCGTAGAGTCAAATCTCGGATCACCATTGAGCTGTAAAGAAAAAATGAAACACATAAGAATAATGTCAACAAAAAGACTATATTTTTAAATGTACCTATAAAAGCTCCATTTGAGCAAGAATTGCCTGGCATGATGAGCATAATGAGGAGATTGTTCATGAGGTTGTAAAGCTTTACAAACTGCTGCTTCAAGCCATGCCGCCCACTGTTCCAGTGATGCTTGACGCTGCAGAGTTCTTTTGAAGTCAGCTTCTAGAGCAGCGACCACATTGCTCGGACATTGACATACCCAAGAGGCTTGTTCCTTAAAAACAATAAAAAAATTATACATACATATCAGTGGCGGTTTGTTATAATATGCAACATGCCTTAAAATTTCAGAAAATAATATTTTTAATTATTTAATTTATTTTCATAATTGTATAATAATTTGTTGTGATTACACAATTACAAGATTAATATATTATTTACCTGCACATTATGAAAATCAACCCTGTTAAGATCAGTGAGCATTTGATGTATTTGCTGTGAATTGTGAAGCACAGCTCTAGCTGCTTGCGCCAAATGATTTAAAGAAGTATATCTACGCAAAGATTGAGCTAGGGCCGCAGCCGGAGCAGCCTTTGCTCTGATCATGCCGACTGGACAACCTCCCATTGCACCAACTAACCACGATTCTAAACCTGAAAATACATTATAGTATTAATATTTCAAAAGAATAAACCATCATTTTTTAATTAAATACCTTTTGCAAAATTACGGATGGATTGGGTTAACAATGACGGTATGGGTCTCAGAACATCTGGCAAAAGGACTTGAACAAGCTTTTGATAAAATGCTACATCAACTGCTCTGACCCAAGCTTGTACTTCAGAAAGACTACAAAGTTGATACAACTTTGTCCTGTAATTAACAAAAAAATTATATTAGTTATGTAATCAAATTACAATATATTTTGAATATTATATGAAAATGCATACTTCGAAAGATATTTTTCTTCTTCACATTCATCTGTTTCATTGTTATTGTTCTGACGCCAAAATTCACGCCACAGTGACTCAATTGTAGAGAGTTCTAATGATAGCACTGCATCTAAAAATGCCTCACAGTGTTCACGATAGATAGCCCTACAAATTGTAAAAATATTAATTTACATTTAACAAATTGATAAACATATTGAGGAATCAATTTTTACTTCAATGTATCAACATCCTCCAAAGTACATTCTCCAGGAAGTTGTTCGGTAAAGTTAATTTCGGGAAATTCAGGAATAGCGCCATTTCCATCTCCTAAATACTGTAATTACAATTTTAAATTATTAATATGAGTGAAATTTGAACGTAGTTATATAATTTATAATGTGCATACTTGATGATGTTGGTGCATGTGAGTGTTGGACATGGATTCTGCTGAATCCGGTCGTTGTTGAGAGTTGTTCCCAGAATTTCGAGGATATCTATTAGAATTTTGGAGTTTGGATGAGGAGCTGGTTCCTCCAGATGAACCACTGGAATTCTCACATTGATTATAAGTCATACTTAGTGGAGAATCTGGCTTGACTCGAATGCCGTAGTAATGGTATTTAGAATTGCCTCTAAAATGAATGATACATTTGAGAAATATGATATATTGTGTGATTAGATGGTTTAACAGTACCTGGTTCCTAATCTTCTTGTGCGTAATCCTAAAAACACAGATCTTATCAGTTTTCCAAACGACGCAGCATTGACCGGTTCC
This sequence comes from Agraylea sexmaculata, assembly GCA_022606485.1. NCBI lineage: Eukaryota > Metazoa > Arthropoda > Insecta > Trichoptera > Hydroptilidae > Agraylea > Agraylea sexmaculata. The sequence continues at coordinate 225,052 of JAGTTH010005823.1, read as the reverse complement.
AATTCCCTTTGAGTACAATGTCGTAAATAATGGTTGTAAAGAGTTGATCGAGGTAAACTAACACCTTCAGCATTCTCATAGTTTTCTAAAAGCCACTGGACCTGCAATGTATCATTGTTGATTTATAGATCGGCATTTAAAAAACATATTTACCACAAACCATACCCATCATAATAAAAACATGCAAGATTATATTTAATACAAAAACATAAACATACAGAGAGCTTATTGCAATAGTGTATTTTGCCAAAGAACAATAAATATAGATAATGGATATGTTATTTATTGACACAGAGACGAAGTTCGACTGTCACACGTGCAAATATAAACCAATTCCAAGAACTTACAGTGGCAGGAGAAGTCCTCGCTGCATGAGCAGCTGTTTGTGCTGCGGCAGAGTCATCACTTCCGCCTCCACTTGACAAATATGACACATCCTTCATGGTTTAATTTAATGTGGGCATTACAGATTAATTAAAATAATTTTAGTTAAGAAGCTGAATCAGTAAAACATAAAATATATACCATCTAAGGTAAGAGTTTTGTTTTTTTAAATAATTTGTAAAAATTATCTAGTTATTATTGGAAGATATTATTTATGAAAATGCGGAAAACTTATATTAAGTGATAATATTTTGAAATGTTATTTTGCCCATCCATCTATTGTCAAATAAGTGTATATAAATTTTACTCACTGCAGATAATGTTTGGGGTGGAGATGATCTTTGAAGAGAGGAAACGGATACGGATGGTGATTCTTCAACAGTTGCTGCCGATAGTAAATAATGATGAGTTGAAGAATTTGGTGATGTTGAATAAGCATTCCATTGAGCGGTTTCATTTCCATTTGTTACTGTACAGTTCCCAACTGGCGTAGAAACACTGTTAGTTCCATATACGGATCCTCCTTCTCCGACAGCATACACAGGATATGCCCTAAGAAAATTAATTTATTAAAATTGAGTAGACATTTTTTTTTTAATTTTTAAGTATTTTACATACATCTGAGTTTGACCCTGCTGTTGTTGATTGTAAAGTTCTTGAGGTTCTACATATTGCACATGGTATCCGACTCCTGGACCATCACCTGCTTAATAAAATAAAAAAATAACTGTAATATTAAAAAAAAAATATATCTAACAAAAATTTAAAATAATCAATGACTTTTAGCTGATAGACACGGTGAAGAGTTATAGTTGTGTTGGAGAGTATACATGGGACAGGAAGAACGGTATGAATTAGACGAGTATTTGTGACTATATCGAGCCATTTCCATGGAGACCCCCTAGCGTGTCGGAGGAGAGAATGCGAGGAAAGAGGCGGCCCACTTCTCCCGAGGTGGTGTTACCCAGGCGACAGATTGAATCTGACTGGCTGCCAATATAAAATTGCAAGCGTCTAAGCAACACCCCCCATTTCACTCACCCTACTACGTATCGAAATGATTGTCGCTCATTACAAGTACTTATTTCCCTAATAAGACTAATCTCAATTGTGTTAAATACTAACAATAATACATCGTTTTATATTTTTTTATATTAATATTGTATATTTAATATATGTATAGACATAAAACTATACCTCTAGTAATTTTTTATATATATGAAATATGTTATTAATAATTTACTGTCTGAGAACACAGAAATTACTAAATAATCAAGATACAGTGAAAATGGATCATAAGGAAATATATATTGGATATATTGATATGGTGTAAAAAATAATGTACAAAAACCAGAGGGGGAATAATCAGTCGCTGGTCCAATATTAAATATCATCCTTTAGAATAAGTCAGGTGAAAACAATCTCCCCTTTATCTAGTTGATGTTGATATGTTGTATAGCTAAATTAATACATATACAGGATACTCATAATAAAAGTTGGGAATGTATTATAAATATTAGAATGATATCATTGAAACGTCCAAAATAATCACCAAATATTTTAATTACTTAGGTGTATTTCTTTTTGAGGCACCCCCAAATTAAAAATGAACTTAACAATATGGATTTCAAAAGGGATAAGGGAGGGTGGGATTATTTACAAAGCCGCAGTTATATTATCTTCCTTCTAATTTAAACATATACACCTCTGTGTCAATAATAGTATATAAGAGTAATCGTTAATTTTGTATGTGTGTATATTTCTAATTTGTAAAATTAAATTTAAATAAATGAAATATGGATTACATAGGAAATTACCTGTGACAGCTATATAATGTTGTCCTTCACCCGTTTGTACTACTGCAACTTGTTCATTACCGGGACTGCTTTGACCTGATCCTCCTCCGAGCCCTCTTACATCGAGAACTGTTACTCCGTTGGCAGAGACCTGACACAAAAAAAACAAACATTAATTGAATGTATAATTTAATATTATATATTTAAAGTTTACCTGTTGGATGGCTTGTTGTAGCTGAACAGCATCAGCACTTGCCGGTATGACAATTACATCTTGAGCATGAACATGGTCTACATCCGATTTGATAACAACTTCTCGGCCAGATTGGTTGTCGTGACCTTCAGACCCATCATCCGGAGAACATTGCAGGGTGTCATTTAATTGGTCTAAACTGTTACTTGATGATGAACTGTTGAATGTTTGGTTTGCAAGTCTAGCAGACATGACTCTGCACGTGGTGGACTTCAGTTTGACCACCTTACCTTCGAAAGGTGATGGTGGTGATTTTACGACTATTTCATCAGTGGGACAATCGAAATCTGCATTTAAATAAATTTAATATGGTTAAAAAAACAAAACTCATGTATCAGTATACTGATGACTCATTTTCATACTGTTACAATTATTTTTTTTTTAAATAAAAAATTACAGATTTTGGAATTATAATTTACAGAATGTTAAAGTAATCTTGATTATAGTAACCAATTTAATATTATTTTTTACTTTGTAGAGGGAAGAATGAGTTAAGAAAGTGAAAGGTGAAATTGGATAAATGTGCATACAAGTTTTTGTGTAGTATACAAGTAGTGCATAATTAACAGTGTATGTATTTGTGTAAGCAATCAGTAGCTTTTTTTTAAACTAATATGTTATTCGAGGTAATGTTATACTTAAGTTATAAATAATATTTGGAAATTTTAGTAACCATACGTTTATAGTAATTTATATCTAATCTAACTGTCCCCAGTTAATATAAAGCCTAATACATATGTATCAATTAAATAATATTTTGTGGTGGTGCATTTTTTGTCGATTAAAACTTACTTTCTAAATAAAAAATATTGTCAAGCCCCATAGTTGTTGAAAGTTGTGTCTAACAGATCCCAATACTTATTATGTACTGACAATAAAAGCCAAGGGGGCCCACCTGCATTATTGATCAAATAATCTTCATGATTAGAACAAAATGATTTCCATGCTTGAAAGCACTCAGTGTCATGAACTGAATCATAAAGGAGGGTGGGGTAAAAGTTTCAACAAAAACCTAGTTGAGCACCTGCCGGAGGGTGGCTTACACATGTGTCTACTGGGGTGGATCTCACTAAATATAATAAAAGGGTCAAAACTTCAAAGGTAATAATCATCAGCAAATTTTGCATTGAAATACTCACTATTCACACTGAAGCCATTTAAATTCTGAACTTGTATAGCATTAATAAAAATAAATATACATTGACATAATGATCAAATCATATTTGTTATTATTAGCATTCGATTTTTTTGTTGAAATTAAAGATTAAGCTATGCATCAAACTAAATATAAGGGGGTGCCTTGCAATTAGTAAACGTGAGGTATGTGTTACACCTGACTAGTTGGACGTTATCAGTTACAATTGTTCCCCTTCTGTTAAATGCAAAAAATGGGGGGAAGGGAACCTAACTACTTTATTGGGGTAAAGGTAGATCACATAAAAATATTAAATTTATACCATTACTGATCTGTTTATTAATTCAGCGGTATAATTAATATTATAATGTTTTTCTGTATTGGTTTTTATAAAGTGATTCATTGTATAATGCATATACTACTATATTTAAAAAAAATATAAGCAAGGGATGTTTTTTTACTTTTATATTATGAAATGTGAACTATTTACCGTTTGATAGTGTTGTAAATTGAAATTAATTACCCATTTGATTATTGTAATATAGGAACAAATAAATTTCATTAGATTTTTTTATGTTAAAAAAGTGATAATAAAGTACCAACCCAACCTTGAAGATAAATTCCTAGGATATTATATTATTAAATACATTTAGGTACCTCTAATCATTTATACTGTTTTCAAGACTGTCATTCAGTATGCTAATTTTCTATTAATACTCGAACCATATGAGATAACAATAATCAATATACACTTGATTCGGTTTATTGATGAATTTACACAAAAACCAAGAATATTAAAAAAATAAAGATTTGGTATTTTAAATATTATTCTGAATAAATTTTAAATTGATCAATTGAGTGTGAAATTTATGAAGTGTATGTATAGTTTCATTTAATATTAACTTTTTTGGGTAATGCGACTTTAAAGAGATTATCAAATTGTAATACATGTGCGATATTATTAATGAATAGATAAATATAAATTATTAAGGCACGGAAATAAATATGCATAGAATCTTGATATACCTTTTTATCAATGAATTAAAGTCTTATAAGTATAAAAAAAAAAATATTCTTAAATTTGTGTATAGGAACTATATGTATAAGTGGGGATTAATTATTTATCATAAACTTTTAGTTGCCAAATATTATATTAGGAGGAAACATCCTATTACAATACAATATTGTATCAGTGGAGTAATTACTTATTTTAATCAATCATTGATGTAAATAAAGAAAACGTAGTAGTAGTAGTAGTAGCGTGGATGTTTTTGGTAATATTTGATTCTAATGAAGATCAAAACAAAAGCAATGAATTTGAATTTCACACGTGTTTGGTGAAATGAAGCAAATGTATCAAGTGTGGTTCTAAATAGTGCAAATGTAAGTAATGTAAAGTGAATGCAGACTTGGAGATTATTACCTAATGTTGATGTCTGATAATGTGTATCGTTGAAGTGAGAGGTGCATTTAGGATGGACTATACTGTGTGGGTGGGGCTTAAGGGTGCAGGGGAGATGACTAGCTGTGACAAGTCCTGGAGGGATACCTGGTCAGACATGGCCTCGGGGCTGGCTGATGAGTGGCGGGGCCAGTGCAGGTGGTCCAGGTTCTGTGATGATGGTTAGTAGTGATGATGAGTAGTGATGATGAGTAGTGGTGATGAGTAGTGGTGATGAGTAGTGGTGATGAGTAGTGGTGATGAGTAGTGGTGCTGGTCCTGTCAGTGACTGTTGACAGAGTCACGGTGGTTGTTGTGCGGTTGCTAGGCTAGCAGGCCGCTCTCTTCAGTCGCCAAGGAGACCACGCGCATGCGCACCACCACCACCACTACTACTACTACTACTACTACTACTACTACTACTATTACCACTACTACAATACTCGCACTCTTCAGGGCTATCAAACAATAACTACTGAAACAAACTACAGCTATCCATCACCAAAAATTCATATCAATAAAATTCAAATTGTCCATAACAAGTGTCTTAAGATGGCCTTAGATCTTGAACCTGGTACATTTCTTAAAGATTGATCAAAGCAAATATCGCAGATTTCAGTAAAAAACTTTACACTAAAATGGCTAACTTCCCGACTAACCCAATCATAAGACATGTAAATTAAACCAAATATGCCTCGAGGAAACGTAAGTTCATTTTACCAATGGACTTCCAAAACTGATATTATTTTTAAAAATAAAATAAGATTTCTAATAATCCACTCAACTCGAATTTGGTTTTACCCAAACAAATTGTTATTTAGTTTTTAAGCATTATATTTTGTTAATATTGCTTTTATCGTTGTTATTATTTATTAATCTTCAAATTTGTAAATGGGTTTTTATTTTTTTCCCATTCTTTCTATAATTAATACTATTACTCATGTCAAATTTAAATAAAACATTCTCATGTTAGTTATAGGTAAAAAGATGTAAACACTCTGTACACCTAAGTTTATTTCCAAAGATGTATTGTTCTATCAATCAATGTAAAAACTTATGTTAATAAAGAAATTGTAATAATATCCATCACCAAAAATTCATATCAATAAAATTCAAATTGTCCATAACAAGTGTCTTAAGATGGCCTTAGATCTTGAACCTGGTACATTTCTTAAAGATTGATCAAAGCAAATATCGCAGATTTTAGTAAAAAACTTTACACTAAAATGGCTAACTTCCCGACTAACCCAGTCATAAGACATGTAAATTAAACCAAATATGCCTCGAGGAAACGTAAGTTCATTTTACCAATGAACTTCTAAGACTGATATTATTATTAAAAATAAAATAAAATTTCTAATAATCCACTCAACTCAAATTTGGTTTTACCCAAACAAATTATTATTTAGTTTTTAAGCATTATATTTTGTTAATATTGCTTTTATCGTTGTTATTATTTATTAATCTTCAAATTTGTAAATGGATTTTTATTTTTTTCCCCATTCTTTCTATAATTTAATACTATTACTCATGTCAAATTTAAATAAAACATTCTCATGTTAGTTATGGGTAAAAGAATTTATATACTATGTACACCTAAGTCTATTTCCAAAGATGTATTGTTCTATCAATCATTGTAAAAACTTATGCATAATAAAGAAATTGTAATAATAATCCATGGCCAACATCAACTACTGTCACTAAAACTATGTTTAACTGGTTGAATTAAATTTATTTAGATTATTTCAACTATTATCTCTACAAAATACATACAATATTTCGGATATCATTAGGGAAAATGTACAAATTATATAAATAATCCTAATCGATATTCTCAAACCAAATTTACTGTAGTAAAACGTGAATCCTGAAGATGTATTTATCCATAACTTGACATAATACACTATTTAATCTTCACTGCAGTTTTGCCCGTAATAAACAAAATTTATTATTTAGCACTTTCGACGCTAAGACTGTAATAAAACTATAATAAAACCAGCGTAATAGCTCAGGGGATAAGACGCGTGGCTGCAAATACTGTGGTCATGGGTTCAAATCCCACTCAAGTCAAGAATTTTTTAATTGATTTCATCAGTTATTACGACTGGGAGATCGGGAATAATATTAATAAAATCCCGATCGATCGTCTCGAACCAGGTTTACTCTGATTTCCTGGATTGTACGATAATTAAGTGGGGCAGAGCCGCACTGTCGGTGACCTGTGTAACTAGTAATAGCTAAGATCACCGACAAACAATTAACACGTTGTTGTGTCTAAAAAAGGCTCCATCAGAGATGTAGGGTCTCTGGTATTCCAGACGACTGTTTTCTCTTAATAATAATAAAAATAGTGGAAATTACAAAGTTATTTTTTTACATTTATAAGAAATTTAATAACGCATTTTGTTAATTCAATTACTAAATATTCATAGAGTTTATAACATCTGCTCCAGACTAAACACAACACTAATTTCCACAACGTACATTGTACATATACGCATTTGCATGATACATTTTTAGGGTTAAATAGAAATTTCAGGTGTTTTGTCGTATCATCCACACAGTTGCGTATCGAAATGATTAATTCTTAAATCTATAATACACATTTTCAAAAGAAATAGTACCTAATATTATTTTTAAATAGGTTAGTGTCGTAAAATAGTAATACGCTGCAATTTTCCCGTGCTTCATTGCATTCACGTTTTATACTTTTAACGATTGGTCATACTCATACGTATGCATAAAGTTTCCTAAATCTAAAATTTTATTTTAAAGCATATCCTGGTGACCCTCGATTTAGGAGCCAACGGCTAATGCAGCTGTTTCCAATGTCGGAAATTGCATTTGAAATGTGGTTGCAACGGCATGTGGCCAACGAATGGAGCCTCTCACCTAGAACACCCTCACTAAGCACCTGGTCTCATACCTGTGGCACACACTTTTCAACGATTGTTTCTCATTTACGTTAAAATAAGCGTCTATGACATATGAGATACTTAACACAAAATGTAACGAACACAATTTAGAATGTTCCATTGCGGCATTGGTGGATCGATTTCAATTATCGTCGGTATCTTTCATCATAACTGATATGGGATATTCAAATTAACGTGGGCCTTGGAAACAAAATCGATATATGTACCAATATACGTATAGATTAGTAAATTGCATAGCCTTATTTTTGGTAATTTATTATTCAAAGGCCAATAGGAAATATAGGTTTATATTAATCGTTTAAAATATTGATAAATGCATAGATACAAACATAAAATATCGCACGAGTGGCTAAATGCGTGGTTAGTTCATGTACATCAAGTAACCAAAAACATTAGTTACGTGGCAAACATTATACTGTAAACATCTCTCTTCATATCTTCAGTTATATTTCACAGTAAAATGGGTAAATGCATTGTTACTACATATCATATGGACTCAAATACATCTTGGCTCAGTTTTTACCGCTGAGTACTTCTTTAAAATGTTTAAAATATTATTGCGTTTTAATCGCCAAAGTATTATCACTACCACTCTCTGTGGTCACTAATAATGTGTTGAGTGAGGGAGACACACTTATGCCTTTATCGAATAGGAGAGAAGAGTGCAAAAATACACGGGCTTCATGAAATTGCCACGACTTCATTATATGCAATGCGATATCTAATGTCTGTATCTATGGATAAATGTTATTACCGTGCTTTTGAACGGAATAAAATAGATTACTATAGAATTCGAATGAATTTTCGTGGATCAAAGAAAATGTGATAGTCGATTTTCGGTATGTGGTAATCAAAGATAAATAGATGGATAGAAATATATGGTTGATGTGGCCGTTTGCGCAACTCGTAGAATCATGAATATAAAAGCTGCCATATATAATATGGTGGGATATGAACTTGGTGAGTGTGTGTTTGTTGGACTATGAAAAGATTCAAGAATGTATGCGCTCCTTGCTTCAGGCCGGGTGGGGCTTCCTCGGCCCTTTCCGTGCACATTCGGTAATCTCCGACATCATTTTCCCACCCCCGCGTAACTTATTCGGGGAGGGAAACGCTCGGAAAACCGATAGCCCATCAAACATTAACATTTTCTCGCATCGGAAAGGATTATTGTTGTTTCGGAGTCGGATTTGCGACGAGGAAGCGCGCGAGGTGAAGTGCTTCGAGATGAAGAGCTGGCGCGGCGGGGGCGCAGCACCCAGTGGTCACCCGTGCAATGAGTGAGACGCGGCCAACGATCACCGGGGCCCCCTGTCTCGAGCAGTGTCGAGCCCCCGGTTCGTGCCCCCATGCAGTGGAGGAAGTTGACGCGTTTCAAGACAAGCCCCGCTGGACAGTCACGAGCTCGCAACATGCTCTGCTGCGGCCGTAGGAAGGTTTGTAACTAGCAAATTAAAACTCCACAACACATTAGTACATTCACTAATAAACTCATCTTTATATATGATCGGTCGTGTTTGTTTGTGTAAAATATAATTGCTGCAGTGAATGTGTGTAAATGAATATAATTGTTTATTATCGATATGGTCCTGCAATGCATGTCATTTGTTAAAAGCTAGCGCTTTCTAGCGGTTGTAGCGTTAAGCTGAATGCTGAAAGTCTGAAGTGAGCGTGTGTGGGAGTAGTAGGTAGTGAGGTCGTCGTGCTAGGGGTGGCGAAATGAGGAGGTGGGAGCTTCAATCGATTGGGGGTGGTTGTCCCCCCGGCGTGCGCCCTGTGTGCTGCGCCCTAGTGGAGAGAGAGCCTCCGCCGGCCATCTTGGGCCCATGTGCGACAGTGAAGGCAGCGGATGCTTCTTCACAAGAAAGGTACGTGACATTCACGTCAAATAACACATCCTCGAGATATCACCAAGCATGGCCTCCAAATAAATACTAGCGGTCAAATATTGAAAACTATACATTCTGCAATCTTATGTCAAATACATATCGATATTCGATGGGTCACTCCTATGACTGTTCAAATAAACGTTATTACTTTATCAGAACAAATCATTACTAAAGTTTCCATATCCACTGACAATTTTAAACAGCACATAGTAGATTATACACTCGGGTACGAGTATGCACCGTATTTTTCGATGAATCAGCAGGTCTTGACAGTGAATTAGTAGTAAAGTTATCAAGATAATTCAAGACATTCACAAAACATAATTAGTTTTAATAGTATACACATTTTCATTCATAACTGCGTTCATTGATTATATTTGAAATATGCATTCAAGCTTTGATTGCAAAGGCAATACACATTCGTGGATGTTTAGTGATTGATGATATTGAATTTTTAAACTATATATTAGTATTGTTTAATATTCAACGACCTAATCATGCTGAATCACCATAGAATATTCCGAAGATAAAATACCATGGGCGCGGCAAGTATATGTAATATTATACTTGCATGCGAATCGCTAATTTTTGGCATTTATGGATCATTCACATGTAAATATTATTAATTCGAAAACAAATAAAGCATATAAGATCTTAATGTGTTGTTCCCTTTACCAAAATGTATGTAAATATTTTTAATAAACGGAGAGTGTAATTTATTGAACCTGATGGCGCATACTAACGTATTTACTCACTTTGTATTTTAAAGGATATCATTTTTAATTTCTCTTGAAATATATCATATGTCATACAATCATGTGTAATTATACCTGTGCTTCTGTATGTACTATTTAATATACGATTTGTATGTGTAACTATCCAACTTTGTTGGTGTGCATTAAAATAATTATATGTGTCAATTTGAAACGATATTTCAAACGGTACATTGTAATACTGAATTGTTTTATAATTTAATTAATATTCAAATAAATTTTCATGATATTAAAAAAAAACTAAGATTTCCACAAATTATTTCATATATGCATATGCATACAGGGTGGACTTGAATTAACTGAGAATATTTTAGGGGGCGGTAGGTATTGCAAGAATATATTAAGTACTTTTTTATAAATATTATTAATTAGAAATATTGACAGTGGCTTTTGTCTGTTAAATATGTAAAGAAAATTTTTAGTTTTTTTAATTTATAATAAAAATATGTTTTAAAAAAATATTTAATTTTTCTTTCGCGATATATTTGCGATATCCTACCACCCCCTGAAATATTCTCAATTAATACAAGGCCAAACTGTATAATAAACATCGTTATATTTTAAATAAAAATAGTTATTAAAATATTTAGTTACGTCATGAATGATATCTATTTATATCCCTCATTTAACTGAAAGAGTATGGATTTATATGGAATAATGACAAAATCACTATTATATTGATGGATTGTATATATTTTTTTAGTAAACTTTATTGATAATATTATGATTGCTTTAAATCTTCTATGCAATTCTAATTATACAATTACGTAAATACTATTTGTTATTTTGAATTACTACTCTGTTTAGTTTTATATTGGTTATTTATTTTTTGAAGTTTTTTTATATACTAGAAAACAGTTTAGCTGTATATAGACGACTACGACTTGTATTATAATATGATATCTGGGTGAATCAGTGTAGCTATATAATAATATCAGCGAGATGAAGCAATCGTAGTAGAGTACATATTTAATGTGAAGTGAGTGTTCCCATTTTGTTTTTGCGCGCGCGTCACGAGCATGCGCACCACTTGCTACGCTATTTGCTACGAGCTACGACAGAGTTACCAACTACTATTACTAATACTACTACTACTACTACTCACGCTACACAAGATCCATTCACACAACACGCGACACCCTTTTTAAATTGCTTATCTATGGATCATTTGCACGTGCATACAGTACACCCTGTACAATACACACGTGTTGAAACTACCGTTTAACCACACATTTCAATTAAAATTATCACGAATAATTCTTGGAAAAAGTCATAGATATAAACATAAGATATCGTATGAGTTATTAAATGCGTGTTTAGTTCAAGTGGTCAAAAACCTCAGTCACCTGGCAAACATTATACTGTAAACATCTCTCTTCATATCTTCAGTTATATTTCACAGTAAAATGGATAAATGCATTGTTACTTACATGTCATATGTACTCAAACATACACTCATATAGATCCAAGCTCAGTTTTTACCTATGTTTACTTAAGTATTGTCACAACCACTCTCAGTGGTAACTGGATATGTGCTGAGTGAGGGAGACACACTTAAGCATTTATCGAATAGGAGAGAAGAGTACAACAATATATGGGTTTCACGAAATTGATACGAATTATTTATATGCAATGCGATATCTAATGTTTATATGTATGGAAAATGTATATTGTATGGTTTGGGGATAATTTTAATATATATTTAAATAAACAATCACCAATTTTTGTTAATTAGATTAATATGAAAGTTAATAATCTCGATGGGATATTTCGAAAATTAATAGTTTAGATGTGACCCAATAGAATTACGCATAAAAATAAGATTTTACCGCTTGAATATATTTAAGATTTATTAGTAAGTATATAGTTTAATTGATAAGATATACATGATTGGTTATTATGTTAGGAAGACACATAATGAAACAATTTTTATATGTTTTCATTTGATAGTAAAATATTATATTTAGCAGGAAAATGGGCGTAGCGTTCCGGATCTCACGGCCTCGCCAGGTCGTGCTCCTCCGCCGACTCGCCTCAAAGATCAACCACCGATGGTCATCCAAAGTGACTTCAGAAAGGTTAATATTCTATTTGATGTTTGTGTAAAATCTCTTTAGTAGTCGGTTATTTAATTTTCGCAAATTTTCCGCAGGTGTCGGGAATCAGTTCTGAAATATTCAGACAGATAGAACAGGTTGAAAACGACCATGACGCTACGACGGCGGCGGCGTTGGAAGTGAGTTCTTCAATTTGTTATAATCTTGAGTGGTTTGAATATTTAAAATTACATTTATGATGTTTTCAGGCGGTGGAGAGACGCGGTGAGATGATAGTGCGCATTTTAGAGCCGAGGCAGATGGGAAGAGTTGGCAATGAGGCAGCCAAAAGATTCTTCAGTTTACAGGTATATACTAACCTAACCTAACCTAACCGATTTTAAAATAATAATTAAAAAAATCAAAATTCAATAAATTTGTATTTAGGACGCGAAGCACACGGTACAACTGGTGGAAATTGTTAAAAGACCTGGTCAAACTCTCGGACTTTACATTCGAGAAGGTAATGGCATGGATAGGAGTGATGGAGTTTTCATATCAAGAATCGCATTGGAGTCTGCCGTTTACAATAGTGGCTGTTTAAAAGTAAGCTTAACAGTTCAATTACAGTTATTTCAATTGCTTATTACAATATTAATCGCAGGTCGGAGATGAAATCCTGGCGGTGAATTTAGTTGATGTAACACACATGTCTTTGGATGATGTTGTGATAATTATGTCAATACCAAGACGATTAGTCTTAGCAACGAGACAACGAAAAGGTACATTTATCAAAATAAGATATATAATATAAATACATATTGTTGAATTTTATAATAACAGGCAATAAAGGCAGCGGTTCACCAAGTTTACCACCCAGAACTGAACACAAACCACCACCCGTTGTTGTGATCAAGAGGGAGCTTCGGGATGACGACATAATGGATGAAATAGACCATGGTCACTCTAATAGGTAACTTAGTTTTCACAGTCTGTTTTCACAGTGTACTATCTATCATTGTCATTGAAGCGATTACATGTATAGGGATACTGGAAGTCTCCGTCAGAGGCACACGGGGGATGGAAGGGAAATGACTGAATCCAGATCGAGGCTTGGTCTTGGCCTAACTGGATATTCACCGGATCAATCAACTGGTCTCGATTTATATTATAATAGTAGACCACCATCAGAAACCCCATCAAATCATTGGAGTTACCAACCGCCGCCACCAGTCATTACTGAACAACCTAAATCTAATATGCAACACTTCCACGGTTATGATCGAGGATATCCTAAGACGTTGGAGAGCTTAGCTGAAAAAGTTCATTCGTTTTATACTGGACCAGTTATGTCATCGCAAAGCTCGAGAAGACTTTCAGCCGGTGGGCAACCGTTATCGTCGTCCAGGTACATAATCAAACTTTCAATTATTACTGTAGTTATTATATTTTATTTGACTTTGCAGTAGATTTGCTTCAAGCCAAAGATTGATGCCGCGGTCTGGTTCAGATCAACACTTGCCAAGAGTTGAATACTCAGATTATACATCAATATCACCGGCAGGACGCCATACTTTACTTCGATCCAGTCTGAAATCCGGTATGTTTCCGTAAATTTATATACACGACAACAAACTGATTCATGTTTTATTCTAGGGTCTACGATGTCGCGATACAATCAACGATATGCAACGACCGGTTCAGATTCGAGACCTCTAACTAGCAAATATATTTCTCCCAACTCGATGACATCTCAAGGAACTTTAACCAGAAGAAACAGAAGTCTAGATTATTCATCCGATACTGAAGCAACTTGTGGATCTAGGTCAAACTATTATTATTACAATAGGTAAGTTCAAATATTTACACATTTTTTCATATTGAATATAACTAATAATAATAATTACACTTTTTATTTTTAGAAATCAACCACCGACAGCAGGAGCAGCAGCAGCAGCAGCCCTAAGTTCAATTTCACGCACAAATACCATTACTGGTGGTGATATTGTTAGTAAATTTAATTCACTTCCTCGAGATACAAGAGCTTCCACACGGTAAATTAATATAATACGGATTTATTGTATAAAATGATCGAATATATGTATTTTATAGCCTTGCCATGGGTAAGCGATTCGGAACGTTGGATAGGCCTTCTGGTATTTCGTCATATTTAATGGATGACATGGATGGTAATTTATCAGCTCCTGAAATGCCACATCTCACTGGGAGAGGAGGAAGAGGTATGTAAATATTAGGCATTTTATGAAATTTGTCAATAATTATTATGTTTTCTATGTTCAAAGATGATTATCGCACATGGTTATCAAGAACTCCGTCTACCAGTGCAATTTACGAGCAAATCAGAGCCAGTAGAGATGTGTTGAATCAACACAGAGCAGCAAGATTTACATATAGTGCAGAGAATATACACGATGCTTTGAAAAATGTGTGTAGCCTTTTTATTTATCATAATTAAAATTTACATTGAGATTCATTGAATTTAATTTTAAGGCGGAAAATGCAGCGCTCAATTCGACATATGGATTATATGGAAGTGGAAGGTCCGCATTAACGGGAACTCTCGATCGAAATCTTATTGGAAGAACTCCTGGTCATCCTTCCATTCCTGCTAGATCGATTTCCACCCAACACATTACTTCATCAGGTATCTAATTTTAATTTTATGAAAATTCAGTTAGATATAAACTAATTCAAAATAATTAAGGCATGATCGGATCTCCATCAACACGCAGAATGAGGCAGTTGTTAGAATTGGGAACGAGATCGGGATTAGGCGGTGTTGGTCCTAGTCCAGTTCCAACTCCATCATCAACGCTTCCTCGAAACAGACATGTCGATATAAATCCGGCCGGTATTTTTATAACAAAATAAGTTTAAGTGTGAAAAATTACATTTATGTTTGTACTTTCAGAATTTTTAAAGTATAAAATTGACAAAACTTCCATGCCGACTTCATCATCGGTATCAGGATTACCATCTCTAGCAGTGGGAGGCTCAGCTATAAACTCTAGTAATGGCGTGTCCGGCATGTTGTGGTTACATTTACTTGCTGGTCGAGGGCTACGGTCTGGGGGATCCGGTCCTGTAACCCCCACAGCCCCGGGAGCTCCACCGCCTCCTCCTCATGCCATACCTCCAGCACGAGACTTATATTGTGTTCTGGAATGCGACAGAGTTCACAAAGCTCGGACAGTGGTATTTAAACATATTTAAATATATCTATTTAATTAGAATCAATAAAACATTATGAAAATTTTGTTCATCTTAGGTTCGATCGGGCGACTTACAATTCGACTGGGATGAATCTTTTGAATTGGATTTAGTAAATAATAAGCAATTAGACTTACTAGTATATTCTTGGGATCCTCAACACAGACACAAATTGTGCTATAGAGGAGCTGTGAATCTCGTACAAGTATTGCAGCATAGTCCACTACACCAATTGGCAATTAAAATTGAACCGAGAGGTATATAATTACATTTTCAGATTATAACAGAAGATTATTTAATCATGAACAATATATTTGCAGGAACCCTTTACATTCGCCTAAAGTATACGGATTCTGTCATGTTGTATAGAAGAAGAGGTATTGCATCTACAATTCCACGTAGTGGAGGACCGAGTCCTCCACTTTTCGGGGCTGATTTAGAGGCTGTGGTAACTAGAGAAGCAGGTCGTTCTGGTCCTCAGAATGCCAATCTGCCACCAGTACCGGTGATAATAAGAAGATGTGTTGAAGAAATTGAACGCAGAGGATTAGATATAATAGGTACCTCCTTTTTTTCAAATAGTTTTTTATTCAACAATACTAATTAATGTATATTTTAAGGACTATATCGGTTATGCGGTTCTGCTACGAAAAAGAGGATTCTAAGAGAAGCCTTTGAACGTAATTGTAGAACTGTTGAATTAACACCAGATAATGTACCGGATATAAATGTAATCACTGGAGTATTAAAAGATTATCTCCGTGAATTGCCACAACCACTATTTACAAAGTGTCTTTATCAAATGACCGTTGATGCCTTAGGTATTTAATATTGTAATAATTTACTTTTGTGTAAGGTTAATTAATTAATTAATATTAATTTTTAGGAGTATGTTTACCAGATGACCCTGAGGGTAATGCGAAATTGATGTTAAGCATACTCGATTGTCTACCGCGAACAAATCGAGCGACACTTATATTTTTGTTGGATCATTTGGCCATGGTTGTGTCTGTATCAGATCGTAATAAAATGTCACCTCAAAACTTGGCAACTGCACTTGCTCCTCCATTAATGTTGCATTCAGCTACAGATGCCAATATTGTGAACAGCGAACTTGATTATGCTCAACCTATTGGTGTATTGAAATATTTATTGCAAATATGGCCAGCACCTAAACACTCAGGTAATGTTATTCTATAACAATCTCCCAATATACATTACATTCAGTTACAAATTATTTCATTAAGCATATACACGAAACTTAAAAAAAAATGTTATTTGAAGACTAATCACACGCGGTAAGGAATTACTCACAAAAAAAACATTTTATACATACGATGAAAAGTAATACTCGGCTTGATTTTAGTATTGCTGATGCGTATTTTGATGGCTTTAGTTTTTGTATAGTTGTTCATCAATATTCATACCTTCCATATATTTCATTTGGAAGTATTATTATTTTAATAATTTCAAGAAAATATATACGGTGGAACCTCATTATAATGAAATTTCTCAATTCTCCTTGATACTCCAATCTATCCCTATGTTAATTGAGCCTCTATATAGCGATGTTTTATCAATGAATATTGACAAATCCTCGATATAACGAATTTTCGTCATTCGTTTTGCATATTTTAGACTTCTATATATCGAAGTTTTATTTTAAAAACCTTTATACATCGAAGTTTTGAATAATATTTAGGAAGGCACAAGGCTATATGTCAATAATAGTACTGTGTAAACTTCATACCACTTTTTGTATTCTTTATTTATACACTATGTATTTTTGATTTATTCTAATTAATATGACGTTTGCTTTAGTAATTTATATGTACCTATTTTTCATGTTCATAGTTACAAAAAATCCTCCATGTAGCGATTGTTTTTATTCCCCTTTGGCTTCGTTATATTGAGGTTCCACTGTATTATTATTTTATTAATTTCAAGAAAATACATATTTGAGATGATGTTCTATTTTGTAGACATAAGACCATCACAACAATTTATTTTTGATTCATACATTTCATGCTTATTTTTTGTTTGAATTGATGTGTGTGATACTACATACAATTAATACATTTCGATAAAATCTATACAAAACAAAGATCATGCATTTGAATCAATGAATTGGAGCTGTTCGGGATGAAGTATAATTCAGATTGAAAGTAGCTAAAATTATTATTACTATAACCGAGGCCGCCGCGAGTATACAAGCCAGAATGCTAGACAAAAATCGCGCGAACAGCTGTGAGTCGTGGTCGTTCGTATGGGAATTTGGCTATATCATATACTTTCCAACCATTACACTACTCTATACAACCTATTTACACTACGATCATCATGAAAAAAATATCACCTAGTTTTATATATCTACTCTACACAATCATTACATTTTTATACGCATAACTATAATATTTATATTAATACGACTTGAATATCTAATAAAACTCTAAGAATATTTCGTCGATAAAATAATATATTGTTTCTACAACACGAATTAATTACAATTTGTACAAAACATATTTAAAAAATGACTGTTAATCGAGATTTATTAGATATTTTGGTAGTATTAATTTAATACAAATGAAAATATGATAGTTATGCATGTAAATATGTAAAAATAGTGTAGAGTAGGTATATGGGAATAGGCGATATATTTTTCAATGTGATCGTAGTGTAAATACGTATATTAGAGTGTTATAATGCTTGAAATGTATATAATATCGCCTGATTTCCATACTTCGCATCATAGATATAAACATAACATATCGCTTGAGTGGCTAAATGCGTGGTTAGTTCAAGTGACCAAAAACATTATACTGTAAACATCTCTCTTCATATCTTCAGTTATATTTCACAGTAAAATGAGTAAATACATTGTTACTACATGTCATATGGACTCAAACATACACTCAAATAGATCTAGGATCAGTTTTTACCGCTGATAACTTCTGTGAAATATAACGATATGAAGAGAGATTTTTACAGTGTAATGTTTGCCAGACAACTGATGTTTTTGGTTACTTTATGTACTTGAACTAAACACGCATTTAGTCACTCATGCGATTTGTTGTGTTTATATCTATGCTTCGCGTACTGTATCTGCGTCCACACCGCTGACGTCACGCATTCAACCTTCTGGCCCGTGTAACAACTCTCGGTGGCCCCGCTTTAACCCTTCGAGTAATGAATAAAAGAGGAGGTGGTGCAAAAAAATTGTTAAACGAGCACGTGGTTAATGCGTGTCTGTTTGTAGACAGTTCGGCGCGGCGAGCCAGCGCCCGGGCTGCATGGAAACAAAGCCAGTGCGTCTCCAGCGGGACACTCCACAATGCCAGGTAATGTAATATAATTACACATGAGAGAATGCACTCTAATTAATAAATCGACATACACTACCTTAACACTATAAAACAATCAATATATACTACAAGCATCTCTATACTCTACATCTATCAATGTGCTTGGTCAATGATATGATGTCACGCATATTGAGCTTTACAATGATTGACTTATTTCAAGAAGCACACTTTTTCTCAGTCTATTTACAAATTAGAAAACAGAGCATGATTAGAAAGAAAGTGATGATTAATAACAAGATTTCATGAATCGAAAATATGAAATCCACAAAGCATGGTTTTGGTTATATGCATGATCAATTGACTCGTCTTTCAATAAATTGGGTTTCAAAATACAATAAATTGAAATTATACATTTTTATTTGTTTGATTTTTTATATATCACTCATTATAGTATGTATTTATTTTGAGCTAAGCACGAGCATAAGCTAATCAATGAATAATTTACACCAATGCAAAATACACACGCTTATATCATTCTATTTAACACCAAGTTTTTAAACACATATTTATAGGTATTTCAAAAATAGCAAATTAATTTTAAAAGTAAAAAATAAACAATAATGTATGAAGTGTTATGTTACTAGTTTATTTTGTATTTGTAATGAACCGAGACCGCCGCGAGTATACAGGCCGGAATGCTAGACAGAATGCGTCCGTACAGCTGATTGTCGTGGTCGTTCGTACGGCGCTCATTGTATGGGAATTTGGCAAAATTATATACTTTTCAAGCATTACACTACTCTATACAACCTATTTACATTGCGATCTTCATGAAAAACATATTAGCTAGTTTTATATATCTGTTCTACACAATCATTACAGTTTTATACTCATAACTATAATATTTATATTAATACGACCAAAATATTTAATAAAACTTGAAGAATATTTCATCGATATATTAATATATTGTTTCTACAACACGAATTAATTGCAATTTGTACAAAACATATTTTAAAAAAATACTGTTAATCGAGTTTTATTAGATATTTTGGTGGTAATAATTTAATACAAATGTCAATATGATAGTTATGCATGTAAATATGTAATAATAGTGTAGAGGTGATATTTTTTTCATTAAGATGGTAGTGTAAATATGTATATTGGAGTGGTGTAATGCTTGAAATGTATACAATATCGCCTGATTTCCATACTTCGCGTACTGTATCTGCGACCACAGCGCTGACGTCACACATTCTACCTTCCGGCCCGTATAACAACTCCCGGTGGCCTCGAATGAACCTAATTAATTAAATGCTTATTTTGAAATATCTTTATCACACAAATGAAAAAAGGCGAGAAGTAATTGCTTAATTGTGTTAATATTTTCATATACATAATTTATAATAATACAAAGTTACATTCCATACATACAAGTTGGAAAACTTACAATGACTAAAACATCCAATTTGTTTTTTTTTATATAAAATATTTGGCTTAATATAGATTTCAAAGATGCACTTTTTGTTATAAATGAAGCTTTTAGTGAACACTTCCACTTATTTGTCAAGTATAATGTGATCCTTTAGGCCAGTATCAGCACTCAGCCAGTCAATATCGGCCAGCAGCAGCAGCATCAGCAGCATTGCAAGCTCAATCGGTTCGGCCCTCTCACGCCCCATCACAGGTAGGGCATGTAAGTATCCAATGTATTATTTATATGTATTAAATATATAAACGAACCATGAAAAAAATCCAAATAAGTAAAATGAAAATGTATGAACAAAATAAATTCATTAATATTTTTGCACAAAAGCTTCGCTCTTAGTCCACTATTACTTGTAAGATTTTTTTTTAATTGCAATATGAAATAAATAATATTTTTTTGTTATAGGTTCAATCATCAGTCAAGGGAGGCCAATATCCTCCTCAATCGCCTCGAACTGGGCCGCTGCCCGTTCCTCCTCGCTCCCGACAGGTAACCAGTGAAATATATAAACAGATACAGTGAAATCCCTCATAACGAGTTTAATCGGGGCCACCGTAAGTTGTTGACACGGGCCTCCAGGTAGAATGTGTGACGTCAGCGCTGTGGTCGCAGATACAGTACGCGAAGTATGGAAATCAGGCGATAATATATACATTTCAAGCATTAAACCACTCTAATATACAAATTTACATTACGATCATAATGAAAAATATATCACCTATTCCCATATATCTACTACTAATATATATTTACATGCATAACTATCATATTTTCATTTGTATTAAATTAATACTACCAAAATATTTAATAAATCTCGATTAACAGTCATTTTTTAAATGGTTTTTATACAAAATACTATAAATTATTGTTGTAGAAACAACATATTATATTATCGATGAAATATTTTGACTGCGTAAATCGAGTTTTATTAGATATTTTGGTCGTATTAATTTAATATAAATAAATAATGTAGTTATGCGTATAAAAATGTAATGATTGTGTTGAGTAGATATACAAGATTAGGTGATACTTTTTCATGAATAGGTTGTATAGAGTAGTGTAATGATTGAAAAGTATATAATTTAGCCGAATGCCCATACGAACGACCACGAGGCACAGCTGTTCGGCCGATTTCTGTCTAACATTTTGGCCTGTATACTTGAGACGGCCTTGATTGATCCCATTAAGAATATCATATTGAATCTAATAGTATTTCAATGTGATTAGATATTCAAGGTGTTCTTTAATATTTATTTTATTTACATCTCTTCTTTTTTTTCTTACGATTGTAGATAAGAGCGATTTTTTTCTCGTAATGCGAAGTGCTCGCCATGAGGGGTTTCACTGTTTTTCAGTAAAATATGTACAGTTTTTATAATCTTTATTATTTGATAATGTAGGTGATAGTGTCTTCTCCCGGCTCACCAAGTAGTAGTTCCGATAGTCAATCAGGAAATGAAACTTTGAAGCATGGAAGTTCAATATCATCAATTGTAAGACAACCTGCCAGAGCTTCACCAGGGCCAAATACTGCACGTCCTGCATATCAATCAGTGTCTCAATCTCAACAGCATACCGGTAGAAACTCTCCAGCTCTTCATACATCTATCGCCAGTTCTCACTCTCCAGTTATGCATCAGAATATGGGAGGTCGTAATTCTCCATCTATTCAACAAGCTGGAGGCAGAAATTCACCTGCAGGAAATCGTTACTCCCCCAGTCCTTTATCAACCAGCATAACAACATCTGGTCGAACAACACCTTCATATCATCAAAATACAAGTGTGGCTCAAGCCACAGGTACCTATCACACAAGTAATCCGTCCAATCAAGAGTATGCTATAGCTGGACAAAGTAAATCTTATGACTCAAGCACTTTGGGACGGATGACTCCAGCTAACAACCCAAATGTGAGAACATCATCTCCGGGAATACCTGGTACAAATGCCGGTATTGCAGTGACCATGAATTCTTCACCCTTTTTGACAGATTTGTCAACAGCATCTTTGGCAAATATGGAAAACACTTTGATCTCTAACTTACAAAGCACCATAGACAACATAAACACAACTACAGATGCAATATTCAATCATACAAACAATATAAAAGGCACCGATCCTTTTAATACAAAAAATATTATATATGGCCAAAAAATGCCAGCAGTTAACTCCACCGCAGTCACTTCAGTAATTCCAAGTTATGCTACATATTCATTCCAATCACAAAATGATAATACTTATACAATGGCTCAATCAAATAAAGACAATACAAACAGTTATCCTACCAACAAGTCTTCCACGTCTGTAGGTGGATACAACATAAATTACAGTTCAACAAATCCATTTTTGCAAAATTATCCATCGGATGCTGTCGAAGAAGAAAATACATTTACTTCATCCAATTTGTTTGGTTCATCTGTAACTGGAGGTGATCATCTCACTGCTAAAAGAAACGGGCGAGAGATGGAAGAATTAACTCCTACATCAAGTGCTGGAACAGAAGATTCAAGGCCCAATGATCCTCACGATCGTGACATTGATGGAGATGCTGAACAAAGTGACTGAATAATCATGAAATAAACTTAACTAGTTAAGATTCATAAGCTTTTAACAATTTTGATATAAACGAGTTTTATTGTTTTGCTATAATGATAATGTGTATTTGTTTGGAATGTAAATCAGAGAATTGTTACTTGATAAGATTTTTTTATAATGTATGAATATATACCTACTATCTCAATATCCTTTTTGAAAAACTATATTTATATATTTACCTCATAAATTTTGAGCTTGATAAAAACAAACAATATGTGGTCTGCATCTCTATTTTATTTTAAATCATGAGGATAAATATATTATCTCGACATTTCGAAGAGACATTTACAATTTTTACAACTAAGGTTATTTAAATTCAAGCATCATCATATTTAAATAGATCAAAAGATTTTGTAGCATATTGCCTGTATAATCAAGTTTCAACCGTAACATATACAATTTTATAAAGATTTATGCTTAATACACATAAATTTTTAAACGACTTTACAAATGTGTAACAGTAAGATTTTTATCGTTAATAATCTATGAAATCTTCATAGACTCTTCAATGAACCAAAAACAATCGAACAAGTCTACAATTAGATTAAGCAATTTAGTAAAACTAATCAATAAGAATCATTGTTTCGTTGAATAAAAAAAGCGTTTCAGTAATTTATATTTAAAATCTGTTGTATAGTTCAAATAGCATATTGCTATTCTAATGTTATCATTGAGATGTTGTATTATTTTATAAGATTTCATTCCCTACAAAGAATAAAAAAAAGCACAAAATGAGAATTACAACCATTGTAAAGTTTCTATAGCCAATACATAACACATCCCTTGTATGTAAACATGGTAGATTTTATACTTCTTTGATATTATGTATTAATATTATTTCTATTATCTGATACTATGTACTAAGTGCATTTAATTGGATGACACCTACTTTATTAAATTATCTTTCAGTTATTAAGAATAAACAGATTGCGTGTCATCTCTATACCTACTTTATGATATGTATTTGTTGCTTCCTTGTATCTAAAATAAAATAATGTTAATAGTTAATGAATATAAAGTCTTAAACTTGTTTATTGTACATTGATTGAAAGTATTATTTAGTGTTTGGATGTATATGAATGTGTATAGAGAATTTTGCATTTTAAAACACAATAATTAATTAGATCTATTTCACTGATAGATATAAAAAATAGATGTTAATTTTATGCCACTGCCATATGAGTGTATATACTTTCAAATATTTAACATTAGATAGAAATTGCAATGTTTCATCATTTTTGTTTAACAAAAAAGATTAATTGTTTATGTACAGAGAAACTATATTTTTCTTTTATAAATCCACAATCATATTGTTTTCAATATTAGTTTCTGTACATTTCTATTAGTATTGATTTTTATTTTTTACTAATTAAATGGGCTTTTGTGTGTGACATATATAGTTAACAATAAAATTATTGAAATTTAAAGGCAAAAAGTTTGCTGATAATAAAAAAATAGTCAATTTGAATTATGTTACTTTTGTATGGAATTTTTATAAATTGAGCTAGTGAAATGTAAAATATCTAGTCAATTTGAGCTAAATACATATAAAGCACGTTATACTTTGACTTGAATTTATAAATTATATCTAAGCAAAAATAACATTAAATATTGATAAGATGTATCATTTTATTTATAAGGACATTTGTTGCAAGACATTGTTTTGCTATGATTTTATTGTTTATAATGTTATCAGTTCGCAATTCCTTTCATGAATGTGTATTGTTATTAAATTGAACATGTAGAGTTAGAATGATGAGAAGTGGTTGATGATGTTTGTGTAATGCAATATTGTATAATAAACAAAGGAGTAATGATGATAAACAGAAATTAGATAATCTTATGTGGAAAGAGCTCATCAGAAATCTGTATTGTATAGTTCACACACCCTGACTTTATTCTGTGAAAAAGCTTTAACTAGACAACTTCAACATGATTATATCTAGAGGCATAATAACCATAGAGAATGAATGCTTTTGATGTGTATAGTCAGAGAAACATTATCAATCGATCGGTTGACTATGATATTTGATACCACCCAAATATACATTTGTATTTCTAGTTCAGGAATTCAAATACCTAATAATTCGTGAAGTAAGTGAACATATCATTATCAAATGAGTGCTGGACTGAGCACACAAGGCAGTTCGAAAGCTTGCACAAAATGTTGAATCTTGGTTGAAAATAATAATAATCATAATTTTTTAATGCACTTTGAATTATTAATTGTTTACACGTGTTTTGAGAGACATCAGTGTATAAAATGAAACGTTATTATTTTGAGAAAAAAAAAGTTCTTTTCATAATTTTTCGCCATTCATTTTCGAATCGTATTTAAAATTAATTATAAGTCATCTAAATATGACATATCCTATATACTAAAGACTCAGAAAGTAATCAATATAGCTTATTTTTTATTACGAGTTTTCAACAACAAACTATCATCCGTTGTGGTAATATTACTTTTTATATGTGTGATTATTTTTCTTTGGTAATCAATCTACTTTCCTTTATTAGCTTAAAACGCATTTTTTTAATATTATAAAAGTGAGCATAAATTTTATTGTTAAAAAAACGTTGGTTTGTTTTATGATTTCCTCTGTTAAAATTAACATTTAAACATGATGTATGTCGAATATTTTAATGAAATATCAGTATTTAAAACCTCAATATTAGAATATAATATCATGTTAGAAAGTATTTAATTATTATATCAAACCTACCCCTTAAAAAGTAAATAAAGAAAATGTTATTAATGTTTTTCTATTGCTTGATTTTATACACATTCTCTATTTTATAAGTATTTCTTGAAATATAATGCAAAACTTTTGTTGAAGCTGCAGTTTCAAAAAATCGCTTATGGTATGAATGAAACATATCGAGCTTATTAAAACTATTTACAAATTCTAAATGAAGGGTTTTGTATAAGTTTGAAAATGAAAACAAAATCAAATACAAACTTTAAATTCAGCTTTGCTTCACAGACCACAGTCCAATCTAAATACAAATTTGTAAACTATGTAAGTGGATAAAATATTTATATATGGGGGTAAATTAAGATAAGTATCCTCCACAGCCTCCAGTGACCTTCTATCTGCAGGCTCCAGTGATAATAATGAAACATGTTTACCTTCAGGTTTAGCATGTATTTATTCAGAGAAATGAACTTTGATTTACTTTTGTCTAATATAGGTAATTGCATTGGATACAGTTAGAAACTCAATTTTATTATTTTGGATTGGATGGGCAATACGGTAAGAATTCAAATTCGCGGTTAGGATCAATCGTTCTATTATTGTTCAATTTTTTTGTTGTATTATATTAAGAAATAAAATTTTTCAATAAAGTATTTTGTGCAGCTTGTGTGTAGAACAAAAATAAAGTAAATGAATGATCAAAATAAATAAATATATAAATAGCGTGGTGTAGCAGCAGGCAGCACTGACATTTGTTGTCAGTAACCAAGTGACAGCCACACGGAGTAACGAGCAACGAGCAAGATGACTGAAAGACCTGACGACCACAGGAGGAAGTGGGACACTGACGAGTATGAGAGTATTGCGGCTGAAAGACTCAGGGAGGAGATCGAGCTTGAGGAGGCCAAGAACAGTAACGGTATGACAGCTCGCCTCCCTGCACTATTCACTAGGGACTGATGCTCACCTTTTCAATATGAACTAAACTACATATTCATACTACTTTTTGCTTGCAGCTCCCCCAGTCAAACGAGAACTTCTCAAACAACGAGAATATAAAGTTGATTTGAGTTCACGTTTGGGAAAAAGTGTCGTTATCAACAAAAATACCCCCACATCACAATCGGGTGGATACTACTGCAATGTTTGCGACTGTGTTGTCAAAGATTCCATTAATTTCCTCGATCACATCAATGGAAAAAAACATCAAAGAAATTTAGGCATGTCAATGAAAGTAGAAAGAAGCAGTTTAGATCAGGTAATCTTTCTTTACTATTTTTGTATACGGCATTTCAACATGATGATAAATTATTATAGGTCAAAGCTCGTTTTTCATCAAATAAAAAGAAAATGGAAGAAAAACAGAAAGATTATGAACTCGAAGGGCGACTACGTGAAGCGGAAGAAGAAGAACAAAGATTGAAAGAACACAGACGGGAAAGACGAAAAGATAGAAAAAGAAAATTGCAAGAGGAAGATAACGATGAGGAGTACACTGATGGATCTCAAAATACCTCTGATATAGCACAAATTATGGGATTCTCAGGATTTGGTGGCTCTAAAAAATAGCATAGTAATTTACTCAATCTGATTATTGTAATCATTCATTTATTGAAATGAATTAATTAATTGAAAAAAGTTCAAATAAAAGTAAATTTTTTTAAATTATTTTTTATTTCAATAGTCCATTCAATATTAGTATTTTCAACTGTATTCCTCCAGTTATTAATAGTTAATTCTCTTAATTATTAATAAACATCATCTCATAATATAAAAGGTATCTAATAATAATTAATGATATTTAACTCAAAACTGCCAAACTTTTTTACAAACTTCAAGTCAGTATGAAGAGAAACTTGCCTTAGAATCTTGCTGGCAAACCAAAGTATTGTCCACAGCAGCCCATATTTTTTCATTGGAACTTAAGACTAGTTATTTGTACATTGCCGCTGGAAATTGTTGAGATCAAATAATTAAGATTAATTTATTGATTTGCATAAACCAATATTTTGTGATACCGTTTTATTAACATATTTTTTAAATTATCTTTTAGTATTTTAAAATTGATTTAAGGGGCTAACAATACATGTTCATATGATAAATAAAATTATCAATGAATATCTATAGTCTGCAGAAAAACATTGAGATTCTTAGAATTAAAAAAAAAAACATGCATATGCCGTAACTGATCAAACAGTGATTATATTAAATAATTATGTTCGCTGGACCATTGAAGGTTTTATTGTGAACTTGTCAAGGTTAAATAAATCACGAAGCATGCTTAATAATTACACACATATATGATATGTGTTTATGTAAATTGCTTTTGTGACAACTGTTTTGTGGAGTTGAATTGATATTATGTTCTGTGGGGGGGAACTGAAAACAATTTGTTTTTGCCTTTAAATAGAGGAAATGAATTGAAATATCATTTAGTATACAGCCATCATGTATCACTGTTTGACATTTTTTTGTGTAATTTTTTTACTAGTAAATAATAATTACATTATAGTTGAAGTAAGTACATAATATACTGTGTTATTAAAAAGAAACAATATTATTACCTTGTATATTATTACTTAAATTTATATAATCATATTAATTTTTTTTAAATTTAGTGTAGCAGTATAAGTAGACAATTATCCGATGAATCCAAAGGTAATTAGTTTAATTATGGTAAATTATTTATTGATTTCGAACTTATGATTTATCCTATTGTAGGAGTAGGAATTGTACTGAACCGTGTCAATACTTTTGAAAATAATTTACGTTATAAAAGACAGTCTGAATTAATGGATTTAGGACAAAATCCACAAGACGTTCCACAAACAGAAGAGGAAGAAGGTTTTTGGAGTAAAATTGCAAGAGTTGCAGTAAATTTGTTTAAGCGACTTATCAAATGGATGAATGAATAATTTTTATGATACTTATAATTTTGTACATATTAGATAGTTTGAGATTATGTGTGTAATGTGTAATTTAAAAATATAATATTTGTTTTTGGAGTTGATAACAGTGATAATAGAATGTGGAAATAAATTATATTTTACTTTGTTTTAAGAACTATTTATTGGAATCAAATTTATTTGATATAAATTTCAATGGCAAATCTAAAGGGTTATAACAATTTTGTGACAAAAATTTCGAAAATCCAGGTGTTGTAACATTATTAACGGTATCACTTACACCCACATTAGGAAACAATCTAGTAATATTGTGAAGAAAGTCCATTTTTTCATTTTTTTCAGACGAGAGGGTGTCAAAACGTACTTTGGTGAGGGTTCTTTTTAAAAATTTCGTGTGCTTTTCATCCAGATCTGTTGGAACTTCACCATCCATTAAATTTGCCAAGATTTTGTAGAGTAACTTAAAATCTATGCCGTTACATTCTTCAGGCGGTGGATGATCTTCGAATTCTGATATCAATCTTAAAGCTTCACAAAAATATTTTGATTTGTGATTTGTGTGCCGTAATAGCCATATCCATTTATTTAATGGCAGTTCTTCATGTTTTTCAAATTTATTATCATAGGTTCTATCTGAAAATGATTAACAACATAAATCCCGAGTACATTTACATTATTAGACATAAATAAAATGGTATGATATAATAATATGATAAGATATATAGTTATTTTACCTAGGCGGATAACATTCTTTTCCAATTGTTCGATGGCCTGTTTTTTATAACTGTCTAAGAGTACTTTGACTTCTTCCCCCGATTTATCAACTAAGGCTCCTAATCGGTGCAGTTCTTCTTCATCAAAATCATAATTTTCATTATTTTTCAACAATTCTTTCAATAGGATTTTCTTTTCAGGATCCGTCCATGACATTTTGACAGGTACTTGACGTACGAACGGAATGTTTGTATTTCGCTACATGATATAAATAAATAAACATGTTTACTTTCATTTGTTGGTGGATTTTAGATAGAGATTGCAGAAGATATTTTTAAAAGTTTTTATTTTGCAATATGATAATTCATCTCTTTATTATTATAAAACCGTAAAACGTTTTTCTGGTTGTTTGTAGAGGATATTTTAGTTTTTAAATGAAATATTTTAGTATATTTTTTTAAAAATATGTTGTTTTTGCTAAAGTAATAGCAAAAGTCAAAGTCGACCGAATAAGACGAGGAGGATCAGCCATATAGTTAGTATAGTAGAGAGAAGAGCACTGCACACAAACAGTGACAGGATGAAGCAGTCGTAGTTTGAATCATTATAAATGTAATCTCTGCGGGAAAGACGGAAGATCTTCAAGCAGGACCAGGACCGGGACCGGGAGCAGGACCGGGACCGGGAGCAGGAGCAGGACCGGGAGTAAGAGCGGGACCGGGACCA
This sequence comes from Agraylea sexmaculata, assembly GCA_022606485.1. Lineage (NCBI taxonomy): Eukaryota > Metazoa > Arthropoda > Insecta > Trichoptera > Hydroptilidae > Agraylea > Agraylea sexmaculata. The sequence goes on along the minus strand of JAGTTH010005823.1, from coordinate 194,751 downwards.
GGAGTAGGCATGGCTCTCACGGGCAGGACGCAGCGGCTCGGCATCAGGATGCCTCTGACCAGGAGAGGTCTGTCATGAAGAGTATTGAGTGTTACAGTATTAGAGTATCAGTGGTTACAGGCAGGAACGAGGAGGACGTGTACAGGGCCGAGAAGGGGGCGGCGCCAGCCACTAGTGCGTGTGACATCCTGCAGGCGCTGTGCTGGAGGGGCGGGGCTTGCTACGAGGGGGCGGGGACTAAGACCATCATCTCGGACGGCAGGAGGCTGGGCTATCTGAACGGGCTGGTCAAGCTGCTGGCCAAGGAAGACTCTGCTCGCTTGCTCAACTTCACTTCCGAGGAGTTGCTTTGCTGGTTTGTATCTTTATTACTATTGCAATTGCATGTTTGACTTTAATATTTTACAATCTGTTTGTAGTCTTCGGATAAGTCTCGTACACGAGGCCACGCAAGTCCGAGCAGGTGCACTCCGAGCAATTCGTTACGTTTTGAAAACGGAAGCAGATGTGATCACTTTTAATGCCCTACGTCTTCCTTATTTGGTCACTAGGTGAATATGCTTTTTCTCAATCGCCTCTCGAAAATGTAATTATTCTATATCATGATAAATATTCATAGGTGTATGGATGTGGTGCTTAAAAATGAAATGGAACGAGTTCAAGCTCTTCGAGTGGTCCGGCGGGCTCTTCGGTTAGGTGCGATGCACTTTGAAGCGTCTTTAGCTCGGGCTCTCGTCGCAGTGCCTAGTGCAGCTCCCGATGATAAAGATCGAATGATGAGAGCTTGTCTCGCTGCACTTTGCGAACTAGGTATGATTCTTGGATGAGTCTTTAGAAATCTTTTTAATTTTTCATTAATGTTCTTTTGGTTTTAGGCGTGTTAAATCCTAACCTATTTATACAGTGTGGAGGAGTTGCAGCGATTACTAGAGCAATTTTAGATTGTCAAACGCCGAGGATTGCAGAATCATTGTGTGGTGTTTTACTACATTTATTGAATGACCCGAGGACAAGAGCTTCTGCTAAAGTTGATCTTCGATGTTTAGCTGCACCCTACTGTGATTTTCATTACCGTCATGGCTGGATGGATAAAAATAGGTATAATAATAAAATAAGTTTTTTAATAATCGCTGTTATTAAATGATTGAATTCTTGTACATATTTCAAGGGACGAACGAGAAATGAGATTTACCTGTAGCCGATTATCACTTTTATCAATATTGAGAAGTTGGCCTGGACTACTTCATTTTTGCGACCCGATGAACGAGTCTGGACTTCGTGCGATTGTTGATGTTCTTTATTTGAATCAATTAGAAGTTCGAGTAAGAAATATGCTCATTTTCTTATATTTATTTTCAAAGAATGTTTTCATGAGCTGAACTGATTATTGACTTTATTCCAGAAAGCAATATTAGATTTACTATATGAACTTCTCGCTTTACCTCAACCCGAATGGACCGATGAATTGTCAGTGGCCATGGCAGCTGTTGATCCCTCTGATTTTCAAGTAAATTTAAATACCAACTTACCAAAATCATTAATATTTATTAAATCAAATGTTTACTTTAATATAGGATTCTTGGAGATTGAGTGATGGATTTGTAGCCGCAGAAGGCAAATCTATCCTTCCACATTTGTCTTCTACAGGGCCCGATCTATTAGAGTTACATTTATCTCTTTTGGTTTATTGTTTCTTAGAGGTAATTTATTTAAAACAATATTATTTTAAACAAGTTATCTCAAACTCGAAATTTTACAGGTTGGTTTATTGGATGGTCTAGTAGAGGTGATGATTACGAGTGATACATTCATATCAGTGCGTTCAACAATCTTATTGGGACAACTTCTACATTTAGTCCACTTATTGTTGCCTCCTGAAGCATGTAATATATCTCCTCCCTTACCAACATTGCTATCCAGAGCATCTGCAGCCCATCCGCAAGCTCTAGCAGCCGTTGCTGCTTTGCAGAATCTTAATACTCTTCTGAAATCGAGACCTGCATCAAATAGCCTGTTCCTTGATCATATTCTCCAGTACTGTGATTCTTCCCTTCAGGACAACATTGATTCGGATAGTAATATTAAAACAAGCACTGCCAAATGCAAGTCAGAGGCTTCGAATAAAAATGTTCACAAACATCAAGATGAAAGTTTTGAATTACTAAATGATGCCGATTTCGAATTAGAACAATCTCATAGAAGAAGTGTGGGTTCAAAGCCAGATACTGTTAATAAAAATGAAAGTGTACTCTTAAAGAGTAAAAGTGTAAGCTCAAGAACAAGTGTTGTGGTGAAATCAAAGAAACTCTTTAATCTATTTGACTTTAAAACAAGTGATACACTAATACGTGATTCAAATGTGCTACAAAACAAAGCTGGTTTTGCATGGGATTGGAACATTATTTGTGCAATTTTGAAGGTATAAAAATATTTTTAATAATGTGTAATTTTAATTGTTAATTACAATTGAATCTGGAATCTGGCAAGAGAGATAATAGTAATTCCGGTGGAGGAGTCTTCCAACGAGTCTCACTTATAGTTTTCTCTTCTATCCAGATTTTACTGTATAAACAAATTTAAAACTTTTTATTATTTTCGTATACATTTTTAGAATGGTACTTGGGGCACAGAACAAGCTGATTTAGTTAATAGACTAGTTCATTATTTACGTCCTTCTGCCAATAAATTTTCACACACAGACCTGCAACAGACTAGTCCTCAGCATACTCATGATCAAGCTTTGGCTGCTATTGATCTTGTTAATTACTTATTAGGACTGCAAGAGGTAAACAAATTAATGTTTGTTATATTGTTATTATTTATTAAGATGTATAAATATTTCAGCCTGAGGGCACTTCACTCCTCAATGAGTTATTCTCTGATATAAGGCTCCAAATCGAAGCTATTTCTCATGCGCGAAGTGCGCACGAATGTCTTTTTAGTCCTCAACACATGGCAAATACGATGTGCCAAATGTACTTTTTATTGATTGGAAAACTTTGTGGTTCCAAGAAAGGACTTAAGATATTTAGAGATACCGGTTTATATGAGAGGTAAATGATTTATTGTTTTAATACTTATAGTACACAATACTCATTACTAATTATATTTTAGCTTACTTCGGCTTTCAACCACCACACATCACGGATGTTATGTTAAACTTATTATATCAAGTCTCAATTATACTCTTAACTCCTATCCTAGACAAATTTTGACTCATACGCTACAGTGTAAAATAGAATCTTCTAGACTATATGCAACTCAATTTTTAAACGTTATTTTAAGAGCAAGACAACATGCCACCGATATTAACAGTCGGCATTGTCATAATTTACAAAAATTAGACCAAACTTCCGACTCATTTGAGCCTACATCTCCGAGTGTAGATATTGTGGACACCTCAAGAATGTGGAGTCAAAATAATAATTGTCCAACTGAAATATGTTCCGACATGGACTCGTGGATTTTAGAGTTACTTGTGAAACAAACTAGAGACCAGTCCAAAGCTGTATCATTATGTGCCTTGAACATTTTAGATGAAGCTTGCAATGTACCTGTAAGTCGAATCTATATTTTATTACCATTGGAAAGATATAACTGTTTCTTAATTTACAGGCGTATATAAATAAGTTAGTAAGCATGAAACCGAAAGTGAAAGATTTAGGTGATCGAGGATACCTTCTGTGGATTCGATTTGCCAGCACCCAAATTGGTTTTCAATCGTTAATCGATGCTGGTTATGTTCATAGACAGATACGATATTGGGTCAAACATTATAATTATAGGTTTGTCAATTACAAATCATTTATATTATTTTTCACTATTCTGTACTAATATAAATTTTTAGATATACTAGAATATTAGAAGGCGATATCCACGATTGTCTGACTCTTTTACAACGATCAGAAGATGGTCGATATAGTCGACGGCATAGTTCAGCTCATGCAACTCCGAGGAAGGACGCTCCTCTCCCACCACATCTTTACGGACAACTTACTGCTCATGCAGCCGGAATAGAAATGCTAGCAACCTATGCGGATATTCCTGTATTATTACAAGTACTAAAATATTTTTCAATATTGTATTTAGTTAATTTATAACAATGCTTTTTAATTATTATTATGAAATTGCAGAAAGTTCACGAAGGCCTTTGTTCGTCAGATCAAGATATTATGGATTTGAAGGCTGCACTTTGGGCTTGTGGACATATTGCTCGTTCATCTGAAGGAATTCAACTTTTATTTTCTTTTGCGATTGGAGGAAGTTCCGTTTTTGCAGACACAGTCAAGTTGGCCCAAAATTGCACAGTTTACTCAATAAGAGGGACTGCATTTTATGTCTTAGGACTTATGGGGTGTACTTACAAAGGAGCTAATATTTTATATGAACTGGGTAATAAATTCATTTGTAACAGTCAATGCTTCATATTCGTGGAATATGTTACATATATATACCGTGTAAAATATACGGGAAAGTTCTATTCTTCGCAAATATGAAGTTTTGACTGTCAATACTTCTTGTATTGCATTCTAATGTTTAAAAATATTTTTAGGATGGTTGTGTGTAAGACATAATCGACATGATCGATGGCCGATCATACATGAAGAAAATTGGCTGTTGAAAACAAATTCTGAAAATCAGATTTTTGAACATTTATACAAAATAGCCGGTGATTCAAATAAAAAAATGACCATAGACACGGAAACTAGTGAAAATTCAGATAAAACAGATCATAGTGCAGTTGATAGCTGTACTTCCGACACTAACACCAGAATTCCATCCAATCGATTGATGATTACGTCGGTTACGATAGATCATTCACTCACAGAAGAAAGTTGCGATAGTTGTGAAGGTGAATTAGCCGAAGACAAAACTGAGAATGACAAAGTGCACCGCTCGGTCAGCGAGAGTTCAGATAAACCAGTCAAGAATATGAAATGTCAGACTTTACCGCAGAGACTGTGTCCTGCTTCCCGTAAACACCAAAGATCTCTCTCCGAATCAAAAACAGTGGATAAATTAAAGAGTGACGATGATTCAAATGAAACTGCTATTGTTGAAAAAACATTTTTCATTGGACCAATCTCAGAGAACAGACCTCTTGTCGGCAGATTGAATTCTTTTGATCAGTTGCAAGACAGTATTTTGAGACGCATCAGAAATAACAGTGAATCCAGTACCTCGGGTGTTAGTAGCTGCGATTCTGTTTTAGGCAAATACCCATTTAAGTAAGTGTACACTTAGGTTTTTTTTTATCTAAGATTGATTCTATTTTATGGGTTATGTTACAGCGATAGAGTATTAACTCTAAGTCCAATACCCAGTTCTTCCAGTTTATCTGCTATGAAAAATATTATACCTAATAAAAGATCTGAAAATAGTCGAAGAATATCATTACAGAGTGAGTATATTTTACTATGTATTTATAAAATCCTGTATTTATTATAATTTTATTGTTTGATTTAAAGGTTGTACCGGTTCAGATGTTGCTAATTCACCTCCCAGTCAAAGAGATTTGTTTGGTTATGTCACTTTTAGATCTTTAAGCCGACATAGAAGGTAATATTTTATATTTTAAATTATTATTTATATATAATAATATCATTAATGCTTTACTTTATAGACCGACTTATTCTGAAGCAAGTGTAGATGAGATCAGTTCATTTCTCGGCCATGAAACGAAAAAGACAGGTTTTCATTCACTAAAAGGAAAGAGTAGACTGTCGGATGCTAGAAATGCAAGAATGAGGTAGTTAAAATCATGTTGCTTGTACTTTTTTTATAATCTTGTTTATTAATTTTTATTCTTTCTTACAGTTTGCTGAAGTGTGATTGGAAGCCTATCGGAACTCCAAGCAACAGAGGAAACCTTAAGCCTAATTACCCTATCAAACAAACATTGGATCCTACAGCTTTTTGTGCCAAACCTGGTGCTATTGAACGTATTTTGTCTCAGAATACTAGTCATAATATTGTGAATGGTCCATGTTATGTCGGAATCAGTATGCCGCGGAACTTACTTGATATATTTCCTCGAAATACTCAACACGTCGCAGATGAATCATCGGAGAACAATTATATTACAGGAGATGATTCATTAGCATTGGAAATCGAAGGTAATGCAGTTAATTTTATAACCATAATAAAGATATACTAAAATATTTTGTTTTTTAGGTCCCAATGACAATGTTAAGAAAAATGATGATTCAAATTTCAATAGTAGCTTTTCGGACATCTCTATTGGAAATTGTGCCAAGTCATCAACTAAATATACTAGAGGTTATTCCAGGGATAGATTTTCTAAACACGATCAACTGAGTTGTCTGTATTGCTCTCGGTTAAAACCTGTGACCGATATGCGAAAAATATCAGAATTAAGAGATGCCTTTTTTGCTGGTAAAAATATTTTTTAGTACTAAACATTTGATTATCAGTGCTAAATAATTTTTTGTGATAACCTGCCGGTGAACTTAGAGTATGGCTCTGCCCGACTTAATTGCTTTGGTATTCAACCTTACAATCCAGGAAGCCTGGATTGAGATTATAAATAGCAATTTTATTAATATTACCAATCCTCCAGTAGCAATAGCCAATCAAATCATTTTTCTTAAATTAAATTGACATATAAAAATATTCTCCTACTAATACATAAAAGTAAGTTATCATTGTAATACAAATTAAAATCTAATGAATTGATATTCTTTCTCAGGAATGGACAGTCCGAAAGCATCGGGCAGTGGGAGTGTGAAGAGTGGTATTTTAAATAAATCGCCTGCGCCTACAAATAGCCTCACGTACGCTTCGTTGGATATTTCTTGCGGAAGTCCGACGAGTGTGGATTCTAACCTTTCCAAAATATCCGACGCTTATCCGAACATAACGGGTGATATTCTCAAACACGCGGACAGAATGGGAAATCCATTCTATCACAAACAATCCAAGCAGACGCTTCTCACACTTAAACAGAAATATCCGGAGGCGTTCCAAAACATCTGCCTGTATTCAGAAGTGTGCAAGTTAGTATCGCAAAGTACTTACAGACTGAACGCTCGACGGTTTCTCCAAGAGTTGTTTTTCGATTTGAACTTTGACATGTTCTACTATGATGCGCATAATATTCTACAAAGTAAAATTGAGAAAACAGAAGTGTCCAAATAAAAAAGATATGTATGTGTATTAGTCATTATTCACTACTACTTTTAGTATATTTTTTATACATACAAAGTAATATTTATAAGTGATCATCCAGTAATAATAAAAACAGTGCTTGTGAATTGATTAAAACATTAATTAATTATGTACATAAAAGTGAGATACTTACCTACTGTATAAATATATTTGTCGAGCTGATGGACATCCCACCATGGTTCATTTCATCGATGTGTATAGTAAAACACTCGCAGTAATGAACTACTTCAGTAGTGATATTGTAACAATATAGTTTTGCAGTGTGACCGATTACAGCCTTTTGGTGATTAATCTGGTTTTTGAGCGATATTACTCTACACATTTATGAAATGAATCTTAGAAGCTCTTGTGTTTTTCCGATATTAGCTCTTGTTATTAAATACAGTATGTCTGGTACCACAGTTCTCTCAACTATGTCTTAGTGATCCGATTTCTTGGAATTAATAGCATCTAAGATTATAACCATATACTATATATTTTTAATGAACACTGCCTTTTAACGAGTAAACCTATTTTTAAAACAAAATGCATTAATAAATGTATGTACTTTTAAGCATGCTCGCTTCAAAGTGTGTTTTGTACGCAAAGCTCTTTGCCGAAGAACCATGTTTGTGTATTATATCCTAACTTGTTTGTTAAATGTTTAATATTAACCATAAATTTTATATTTTATACCTACTCCGCTTGGAATGAAATGTACTCTGTGAATATTTTTTATTTATTTTGTAAAACAGTATTTGTTATTTATTTTAGCGTTGCGCTTATAATATGTTTTTTTTGCAACATACAAGATCATCCCTTAATATTTTATATAAATATATGTATCTTTACACTTACAACAGTATCTCTATCATATTTATGATTGTTCTTATGGTTTTAACATTTGAATAGGCATAATAGTTTGTGTATATTTTTAGGTTGAACGCATTTATGTTTTTTATTTGTATAAGATTGCGAGAAGATTCTGTAATTTGTTTTCAGAATGGTGATATTTTGATAATCATATATAACTATATATTCACATACAACCCTTTCCGACCCGTTACGTTTGATAAATCCACTAACGGAAAGGATTGAAATCATTAAATCATATCAAGTATTACGTTGATATTATTAACTAAATACATATGTTTGGTTTTTGTATGTTGTCCCCGATTGTCATATGGCAAATGTAAATTGATTTGTTTATTATTTTTGTTATCGATATAGGTTTGACTATTATCAGTTATTTTGAAAGATGACATGTATATGAACTCCACTTGTGATCACTGATCACCTGTAAAAAATAAATCAAACAGAAAAGTTATTTGATTATTTTATTTAAATTTGTATTGCTACATTACAAACCAACAACCGACTCCAATTTTTTTTAGTTAATGCAACAAAAATGTTTTTTTTCCTATTTTTAAACCTATAAATTGACAATGACTTAATTGCAATGTTCTTTTAAACAACATAATTATTATAAAAAAAACATCGAATGTTTATATTGAAAATTGTCATTTTATGTGATATTTTAAATGAAACCAATTTACATATTTTTGTATAGAAGTTTATTCAAACAAATAAACGAAATCACAACACTTTCATTTGATACAAAATAAAGTAAGACATTATTATTATTACAAGTAGTAAAGATTTCAAAATAACTGCACTTCAGTCGACTTTTTATTTAATTATCATTATATATGTATGCAATTTACAATGATTAAGAATTTTATAATTAGATATTGATTTTTATAAAAATACTCCTTAACTTTGTATGAGATCGAAATCAATACGATGCAAAAAAATGGAATGAGAATGTGAATTTAATTAATCAAAAAAAAAATGTATAGGATACTGATACAGCACCATATAATATATAATCTTAATTGACATAAATTAACTACAATAAATACATAATTAGAATTTCGATCATATTTTGCAAATAAAATACATTTGTACTCCACGTAATCGATATTTAAAGCACTTTTATGATTGTAGAATTTATTATTAACACATTGTCCGGCAATAAGAGCAATCCATCGAATCGATTCCCGTGGAATGGATTCGCATTATTATGCTTCATGACTAGATATTTAATTTAACATTTAAATTATTTATCAGTAAACGGAATGCAACAGATAATTTTAATTATAATACACCATGGCCATAAAATTTCATGCGTGGCACTAATTATTTATTATACTCTATAATATTTACATAATATTTTCCTATGACTGATGGCGCAGTAAATATACAATATAAATTTCAGTCTTCTTAAACACATAGTTATGAGTATTCGATCGGGATACACAAAAGCTTTATTTACATTTATTACACTCTAGTTTCTGCATCATCCTCTGTAGTAGATTTCCTGAAAACAGTGGGAAAATCATCAGTTAAAAATATTCATATGATAATTGTCAATATATGAATTACCTCATCCCTTCATAATTAATAAAAGATTCCAGCATTCCGAGAAAAGAATTGCAAAACAATAAAAGGAGCTGTTTAGCAATTTGATTCGTACAACTGCCACCATCTAATTAATATGAATTATTTGTTATGTGTTAGGTTTGGTAATTTTTGAAATGTTTATATACATACATATTTTATATGGAATTAGTATGTTTTGATTAATTGTTATTTTGTTGTGTAAATGTTAGTATTAAAGATAGTGGCTATTAATGATATTATGTAATTGTAAACTTACTCGCTTGTTTCAGCCATACTCGCAAGAGGCGCAACCATATTTTGATGACCTGTTCAAAAATAATTCCATTTTAATAATGCACATTGAAAAAAGTTAAAATATCTCACCATTAGTTGCAGGCGATTGATTGAAACTTCTAATATTTATATGATCTTCTTCGGCTGTAATAATATTAAAATTAATATTGGAAATACTGGTGAATATAAATTGTATTTACCTGTATAGGGAAATAAATATTTATCGTGAGGATGGTGTTTGTCTGATGATTCCGATAACCGATCTGCAAAGTCACCGGACATGGAGTAGGGATTTTCATTTTTTCTTTGATAATCGCTTTTCAAAAAGCCAGCGATGCCGGAATCTCTGAAATCTCGTGAGCCGTACAATCCATTTTCGTTGTTCATAAATTTGTTTGGACTGTACATGTAATTCTCTCTGCCGTTCACATACGGCTTGGACCCGAATGTTGTATGATGATGACGGCTTGCGGTCATTCCGTAACCGGAGTTGTCGGTGATGTAAGGATGCTCGTAAGACTGTTTATCAAGTTCTGTATTCATTCCGTACTTCATTTCACCGTATGGGTTTTCCAAATCATATCCATTCCCAATGGCCATCGAAGGCTGCTCAATGTTCGCCATATAAGTTTCATGAATATTCTCCAGGATGGATGGTTTGATATTATGGCCTTTGTTGAGGTGATAAAGAGTATCAGAAGTTAAATCGGGGTTCGGCAGAGGATTAGGGGACGGTGTTTTGACTGATGGTATACGGTTTAATGTTTCATTATCAGACATAGTTTCTTGGGACCATCGAGCTACACCATCTTGTTCTAAAAAAATATAAAAATTTAAAATTATTAAGTTATATAAATTACAAAGTTCAACAAACCTGATGATAAATGTGGCCATTGAGGGTTTCTCGCAGAGTGAAGTTGTGGTGATGTTTCAGTAATATTAGGAAGATATCCCGAAGCACCTGCGATAAAGTATTGAAAAATTTAAACAGTCCATCTGCGAATCATTTTTATGTTAAATTACCTGATCTCTTGGGTTTGATTGTACTTCTTCTATCTGAAGTGTCTTCATCGTCACTTGAATGACTCGATGCTAAATCTAAGCTCCGTCCGGCACTGGCATCGGAATCACTATCAGATCCGCCACCGCTGCGATGTTTACGACTTCTCCCAATATTTGGATTATCTATAAATAAGTATTTAATTAAAATATGTAATTTAAAACATAATAAGAATAAGGAAATTACCGTCTTTATGTCGTCTAAGAGAGGAATCAATCCCGTGTAAATAAGACGGCATATCACTGGTGGAATTATAATTAGAAGTAGATGTACTCGTGTGTCGCATGTGTCCATCACTTCTGTAATTAAATTCAAATTAACAACATATAATCCACATTAACCTTCAGCGGATATCTAAAGGTTTTATCATACCTGTACGGACTCGAGCTTGTTTTGGTAGTACTTCTGGATGTAGTACTCGACGCTGATATTCCAATATTTCTTCTTGGTGTAGTAACTTCTAAACCGCTAGTGTTGTGATAAGCCAAAGCAGATCTACAATTTGATAAAAAAATTATGTATAAAATGATAAAGAATAATTCGGTAAATTAAAAAAATTACCTGTTTCCAGTATTAGTAGTGTGTCCGGTCGTTGTGATCATTGAAGTGTCAGAAAGTGGAACTTTTCTTCCCATACATCTCAGTAATGTTCTGTAAAATAAACAGTATATAAAATATTTTGGTTGCATTAATATATTAAATAATACAAACCTGTGTAAATTTTCTCTGATGCGAATATTGAAAATACAATATCCGAGCAAAAGTGTCAATGCATGAGTGGGCAAAGCTACCGCAAGAGCTATGGATAGAATACTACTGGATGTTTCGCCTCCTCCATCACCGGCCAGGAGTAAACAAGCAGCGGCGCCAACGCCTAGCAGAGGAGTTGCCAAAACAGCCACACAAACGAGACTCCTGTAATTAAAAAAATATATCAATAAAGAATATGAGGTCTTGCAAATAAAGAGTGTGAACAATATGTATTTTTTTAAATTGAAATCAATATATCAATAGTATATATACTGAAAATGGATCGACTGTTCATATTCAAAAGAATAATAATACAAACCTTAAATTTCCAAAACCGAGTATATGGTCTTTGAGAGTGAATGCCGCTCGAACTGCCGATGCTAAAGTAATAAGGCAGACAAATCCAAGAACACAAGCTGGGACAACAACCCACCAAACAAGTCCTTCGTGCCACGATATCCAACAGCTGAAATTTTTTAAATGTAAATGAATTCGTACATTTTTGATTCATTATACCAGTTGTCTGTACTCACAATAAGGCATTTCCATATTGATGCGCTCTAACTCCGGAAGCCAAAGCAACAATAATGGCTGGTGCTCCGTACCCAACGGCAAGATGAATACCTGTTGGACCGTGGTTAACATCACGTACTTCCCGCACCATTCTGCGAAGCTGCCAAGCGTCGGCCGTTTGCCAGGCACAAGCACACATCCACCAATAATGTAGCAGCATTGCGAGGAATTTGCATCCAAACTGAAATATGTTTAGTTTTAATTTCATATTTATATTAAAAAAATCAACAAAATATTTACCTCATTCTTAATTAGAGTTGTTCGACCTTTCAAGGCTATGAAAAATAGTAGTTCAGCAATAAATACTGAGAACACAAGATTTTTGTGAATAGTATTCGAAATCGTAGCTGCACCACCTCTGACGAGGCATAGAGCAATCAAAACCAAAAATAAGATTGGTAGAGATACACAAAATGCTGAATAAGATGACACATCTTCCAATAATGAAGGTTCAGGAATATACTAAATAAAATAATATTAATTTAATTATTGAAAAATTACCCTATATCAAAAATAAGTACAAACCTCCAAATCAACAACATCAATGAGGACAGTGAATGTTGACAAATGATTACAGGTGCAGTTTACAAAAATCTGTGATCCCAGATTTGTATCTTGGTCATAATCTACTTCTGTAAGGCAACCGACTCTTGACCATTCACCATTACTAAAAAAAAAAATGTAATTTGATAATTACATTTTTTTTGTGATCATGTAAATATGGATTGATTGATTATTAAAAAATATATTATTTACCCTTTGGAAGTGGACCAATATACACATTGTGGGTTGATTCGAGAGTGAAACATAGCAGGATCAATATTCAGCCACATTTGAAGACGAACAGGTGAACGCAAATTGATTCCAGATAAACTCTTGTAGACAGTCTTTCTTGCATCGTATGATTCATTACTGTAATTTGATGATACTTCTCGATCCATGCGAAGAGGAGAAGCTACTGGACCATTGAAGTCTGATGAATCCCGTAAATATACAGCATCATTTTCAGATGCCAAGTCTTTGGAGTATGAATCTAAACCGTGCTTTTTGGAAGATGGTTTTATAATAATCGGAGGATGATCTGTTGTAACTTCTTTGAAATCTGACAAAATTTCAGTTGTTGTTTGTTTTGTGTGGTTTGGTTGGCTGTGATGTGTATTTTTGATTCCTTTGTTTGCATAAACAATACCTTTGTCCATGTAATCTAAAATAAATATATTTTTAGTAAATTTTATATTCACAATTAAAATCTTAATATAATACTGCTAACCTGGAACTGGTTGGTATTTAGCTTTTTCCCAAGCAGTTTCAGGGACCAAAAGTGATAGCTGCATTAAAGGAGAAGCGATTTTCAATGGGATTCCCCATCTACGAGCAACTGAAGGTGCGCATCTGCCTGGTAATAAACTAGCGGCTTCATTTTTCCATTGGCTGTAGGCAACCACAGCTCGAGACCATGAATAATCTTTATTATCTGAAATGGTAATTTAAGTTAAGCATTTGGTTCGAATTGATTAATTAATTTCTCTTACCTAGGTTATCTGATGGTGCAATACCGAGTAGATCTAAAGGAATAAATACTTTGGAGTATTTATCAAATTTATTTTTGTTCAAAAGATAATTGTTGTATTTGGGAAACGATATCATTGGACTTTGGTTTTTCTTTTGAGATTTGCTACTCTTTGTAATTGTACGAGGTGAATGAAGAAAAGCTGACGTGTCGGGTAAAACAACTTTTTCGGTCATGTACAAATCTTTAGTATCTACCTTTTTGAAAAGTTGTGGTTCAAATCCATAAATTGATTCAGAAGTAACAATGTCAAGACCGAGAACTAAAAACAGAATATTCAATTATATAATTATTCAATGCAAAAAGTATGTTTGTTTTCATGAAAACTTACCTATATTATTGGTTACAACTTCAAAAGGATTAGTATATGTGTCGTGTTGATTTTGTCCTAAAATTGAAATGTAACTATCGATTATGTCTAAGAGTCCATCGAGAGATCGACCTGTAAGTTCTTGAATTCGTTTCCATTCTTCAGAATATCTTTCTTGGACTATTTTATTTATAGATTTTAGGAGGTTCTACACAAAAACAAAAGAATTTTTAAAATTTGTTATAAGGTATTATTATAATACCATCAAGAAAAAAATACCTTTATATAATCTTTATCTTGGCTGTGTGTGAGGTTTAGTCCAGTCTGCCGATTCTCGTAAGCAATTAGTGACATCAAAATACCTTCACTGACAAGAATATCGGCTCCATACAAATCTGCTGTATCTCTGGTTGCTATCATCACATTTTCAGCAAGTTTAACAGCAACAAATGTGTTTAGTTCTAATTCCCCTTTCTCAATTTGACTCAACTAAAGAAGAGAATGTGTTAAAAATACACATGTTACAAATTAACAATTTTCTTTTTTATCCCTAACCTGTTTTCTTAGATTGATAAAGTTGGGGCTTGTACAGTTGAACATATCGGGCTTTCTCCAAGGAGGACGTCGATCGGCTGGACCGCATGCTCTAGATGCTTTACCACCTGCACCAGCTGGACACGAAGCTTCAACGACTTCACCAAATTTACTCCTCGGCCACCAAATGCCGTTCTCCATAGAGCGAGGACATCCATCGTAAATTACTAAAATTAATATTATTAACTTTTTTTTTTTCCAAAAATACAATATTTATTAGTTATTTTGCATACCTTGACAGCCTTCAGATGTGACTTCAGCGTATGTGTTAGAGCAACTATCGCAAGCTCGTCCAATAACACCTGGTCGGCAGTTGCATTGTCCGGTTAATGTGTCACAAGATCCTCCGAAAGATCCCACCGAATAACACTGACAAGGCATACATTTACTACTGTTCAATGGTTGATAATGATGTTCCTATAATAAATTATATTGTTATTTGAGAAATTTTCAAAAATAATCCATTGGTATAAAAAATATGTACCCTGCAATAGCATTGACCAGTTGTCTTGTTACAATCGGGATGGTATCCATTTTCTATTTCACATAAACAAGGCCCACACTCTCCACTCCCCCACCAACCAGATGGACAAGATTGTAACAATTGAATATTGCAGTATTCACCTAAAATGTAGAATAATATTATAGATATTTTCAAAATTAAAATTATAAGATTTGAATAAAAATTTCAATAAACCTGTGAAGGATTTTTCATCATGACACATGCACTTGTACCCTTTAGGTATTGTTGTATCTGGTACACATTCTCCGTGCTCTCCACAAGGCTTTACATCACATATTGGCCGGCAATCATCACCGATGGTACCATTTCGACAAACACATTCGGTTGTATCCCAACGAGCTCGACACTGACCCTAAAAAAATTTTTAGCATATTAGCACTTACAATAAAATCTATCATATTGATTAAAAAAACATACTTCTGCAGGGCAATTAGACAATAAACAATCAGCTCTAGATTGACATCCATCACGCACATTTTCTCGGACCGTTGGCCGACTGAGAAGTGATTGTGTTGTCCCTACACGAACATCCTGTTAAAATAATAATTGATTTAAATTTTCATTCCAACATTTTAAACAAAAAAATTAATTTTGAAAAATACCTGAATACACCCTTCAAAATATCCATAATCAGCAGATAAAATATTTCCTGCTGATAAGGAATCTGGTCCACCAATCAAAATTTTTCCTACATACAATCCTTGTATTTTATTAGCAGACATTGGCAACAGAGTCAATCTAGATCCGTAATCTATTCCAACTGATATGTCGCTTCCGAGCCATTTAATTTCAATTCTATGCCATTCTCCGTCAGATAATAGGATTCCAGGTAAAAACATTGTTTCACTGTTATATGTATAGTGCAACAAACCAGATTTCAACTTAAATGAATCAACCAAAGCACATATTGTAATTTATTTGTATTAATATTTATAGTGATAAAAAAATAAACAATCAACATACACTTATGATGGCTGAACTATTCTGACCAACTTGAACTGACATCAAAAAGGCATCATGCTGTCGAGTTCTTATGGACAAGGCATTCAACCAAGGTAATTGAATTGGTCGAAGTAGTGGATTGAATGATAAAACGCCATCACCACTAAATCTCCACGGTTGAGCAATTGCTGAATGATTAAATGTTAAAATATTAATAAAGAATTTAAAAAATGAAATATATTTAAAACATACATTCACTACAATCTTTTCCGGTATATCCTTCGGTACATTCACATAAATAAGTATCCCAAATATCCCGACATTCAGCAAAATTATGACAGGGATTGGAACCACAGTATGATCGTTTTTCAGGACAACCTGCGACTGTTCCGTTATCCGCTACAAAACTGTGGAAAATATTTGGATGGTTATAATAATTAATTTATATTATTAAAAATTGAGTTTATATAAAATACCTATTCAAGTCGATGAATTTGTGATCTATTCGCAAATCTGAAATGCAACCAATAAAATCTTTCGATTTCACTTGAAAACTAGATGGTAGACTAGGCAGACCACCGATTTGAAGAGGTCCAGTCAAATCTAAAAATCTGTGAAGAAAAATAATACAATTATGTATATGTTTAAAAGAATAATTGTTTAATTTAAAGAGCCTTCTAGAAAATACCTATGACATGTTTCTGTGAGAAGGGCACATCTTTCTGGTAGACTATGGTATGTTACATTAGCGCAAGACCAATGTGAACCTAATTGTGAACCCCCAGCCAAAGATACAGCTGTATCACAATCATCAAGAGAAATTGTTGCAGTCTAAAATATATTATAATGTAAAATTTTATAACCTCAATAGTAGATATGTATTGAAATAAATTTTCACTTACTCTGTTTATATAACTTATTTGAACAGTGTGCCAATCTCCTTTAGAAACACCTCCAGGAACTGTGACAGATACTGAACTAATTTTACCACCAAGACTGAAAGAGAATTGGACACCGCCATTTGCTACTTCCAAAGATATAAAATCGTGCTTTTCATTGAAACGCCCATTATATAGAAGCAGTCCATTTGAATGTTGAGTTGCAAATCTAATGATTAAATTTTTTTATTTAGTACAATAAAACTCTATAATAATAAATATTAAAAAAAGTGTGAACCTTAATCTAAGATGTAATCTATGCCGTTGTTTCAATGATGGAAATGTTAGGAATGATGTACGAGAAAAGCTTCTTGCACGAAGTTCACATAAATCAGTCGTATGATTTGTGTCAATACTACAGCCTTGGCAAAGAATACCTCCTTCCCGTTTGATTGCACATTGTGAATCACCTTTGCAAATATCCCCCGTAGAAGAGCATGATGCTTTCTGTAATAGCGTTTCGCAGTTCATACCTAAAACTCATTAAATGTTAATATTGACATTGAAATTAAAAATTTAAAAAAAAATTCAAACCTGTATATCCATTAATGCACACACATGTGTATCCACCTTCCTTTTGCATACATGTTCCGTTATTTTTACAAGGGCTTGAATAACACAAATTGACTTCCGCATCACAAAGATAATGTTCTTTTGATCCTAAAAGAATAGATTTAATATTTAAATTAAATCTTATGTATAAAAATATTAAAGCAGTGAAAATTACCTGTGAATCCTACTGGACATTGGCATGTAAAAGTAGTGACGGGATAAATGGGTCGGAACAAAACTGTATTACTGTGAATGAAATCAGATGCATTTCCAAATTTAAGAACTGTTAGACATTCTTCAAAGTTCAAACAAGGTTCTCGGACACACATATTATCATCAAATGGTAGAACCTACAAATGATATAAGAATTTGAATGTATATTCAATAAAAATAAAAACATTAACAATTACCTGTACAGTGCAAGTCTTGCCAAAATAGCTCGATTTAAATAAACACGTTCCTGAAGAAAAACGGGGGAGTAAAATTGTTCTCCCGATGCATCTGGTCTTCTGGCAGAAAATGAAACATTTAAAATTTTCGAATTGATGATAGTGTCATCCTATAAATAAAAAAAAAATTAATTATATCATAATAAGTAAATTATAAGAGTTTTTTATTACCTGAACACTGAATATATAAATATTTTCTTTAGGGCAAGGGATAATGGCTGCTAAGCCATCAATGAAGAAAGAAATCAAAGGAGAAAGAAACTCTTCAGCAGTCATATCATTGAGTCGAACAGTTACCGAGTTATATAACATTTCTTCAGTTATCAGTCGAACAGAAAGTTGCATCATAGCTTTCACTTCATTTATCCCATCTAAGTAATTTAAAAGGAAACATCGGTTATCAGTATGTTTATCTTAAATTTTTGCAATAACCTTATTAAATAACTTACCAGAAACAGAGATTTCCATAGTGGCAAGACGTGGAACATTTGTATTTAGTTGAGGGGATAATATCATTCCACCGGTTGATTGATTGAGCATTATTAAATTAGCGTTATTACCAGAGAGTATTCTGTAGTTGAGCTGTATTAAAATTAATTACAAATATTAATTAAAAGAAATAATTTCATTACACTGTTTTTATTTAATCTATCATACCTTATCTGTAACGTCAGCATCAAAAGCTGGTACTTTACCAAATACTCCAACAGGGAAACAGTCTTTGAAATTGTTGAACATTATTTGGAAATCTTTCAGTATTGGAGCATTATCATTTACATCAGTTACTAAGATTTCTACATGAGCATCACTGCGAAGAGGTGGGCTGGAAGCTCTTATCACCAATTCATATTTTTTACGGGAGCTTTCATAATCCAGGTCCATTGTAGTTATTAACTCGGCTCGGTCTGATCCAGGTCGAGTGATGAGCGTAAAGCTGTTTGAATCATCACCTCCTAAAGGGTCAAGAGGAAGTTGTTACTCAGTCATATTACTAGTAATCTCTAGGAGGAATTTTAACATACCAATAATAGAGTAATGAACAATTGCATTAACTCCCTCATCAGGATCATGGGCGTGAATTTCACCAACTGTTGTGCCAATAGGACTGTTTTCGGGTATATAAAGTGTTAACTTATCCCCTTCAAATGCGGGTGGTGAATCATTTACATCTTCAATTTTAACATGAACTAAAACCTAAATTTTAAAATTATTAATAAGAATAGTATTAATTTGTTAGTTTGTTCAAAAACAATTTATTACCGAAGTACTAAGAGCAGGTGTTCCACGGTCAATGGCAAAAGCTCGTAAATCATAAGTGTGAACTGATTCTCTATCGAGTCCTTTATTAGTTCGAATAACTCCAGAAGCATGATCAATTACAAAAGAAGAATCTTCTCTATCTTTATGAGAAAGTTCATATCTGATTCGTCCATTCAAACCAATATCGGCATCAGTGGCAGATATTTGAACAACCGATGTGCCTGTTGAAACATTTATTATTTTTGGTTATGAATCAATCAATATTAATACTATTAGAAGAGACAACTAAATATTACCGATAAGAGCATCTTCAGGTATAGTAGCTGAATACAAAGATTGTTTAAAAACTGGATTATTATCATTGACATCAGTGACGGATATTTCCACATCAGTTGTGTCAGAATGTGGTGGATTTCCTCCATCTCTTGCGGTCACCGTAAGTAAATATCCTAAACAAATAAATATTCTAAAGAATGTTCATTTTTATATCTATATATTTTTTATAATTTTCTCACCGCTTAAAGCCTCCCGATCAAGTAGTTTATTTGTAATTATGGCCCCAGTTTGAGAATTAATAATGAATTCTTGATCCGTTCCACTCAATGCATCATTACTGTTTTCATTTCCTAATGAATATGTTATTTGAGCATTTATACCAACATCACTATCAGTTGCAGAAACAACAATAACTGTGGTTCCAATAGGAGCATCTTCAAAAACCTATGAAACATTTAATATGATTAGTAAATATGTAAAATGTGTTTAATACAATATGACATTAGATACATACAGAAGCTGTGTAGGGAGCATTTTCAAAAACAGGTGCATAATTATTGGCATCGGTAATATTAATATGGACCATAGAAGAATCACTGCGTCCACCTGAATCTGATGCTGTCACAGTCAAAACATATCTTCTTTCTTGTTTATAATCCAAAGGTTGAGCTACAGTAATGAGACCTTTTCCATTTTGAGATGTTATTGCAAATCGACCTCTTGTATTTCCAGCCGTTATCTCATAATGCAATCTAAGAAAATGAAATTATTAGATAGAAAATATTGAATGCATGTTTTATATTTAGAAACTTACCTATTATCTTCATCTGGATCAGTAGCTGTTACTGTAACAACCGGAGTCCCAGGAGGTTCATCTTCAGCTAAATTTGCTTCATATCGAGGTGGGTCAAAACGAGGATCATTATCGTTAACATCTTGGATAGTAACAGCCACAGAAGCAGTAGCTGATTTTGGCGGTACTCCATTATCAGTAGCAATCACCTTTAATTATTTTAAAATAAATTTTGTATGATCACATAAATTTTATAATATGATTGATTAATAACTATTATTACTTGGAAGTTGAATTTGGATAATTCTTCGCGATCTAATTGGCGCACTGTGTATATCCAGCCTGTTCTCGGGTCTATACCAAGAGGGAACTTTTCCAAGCCTCCCATAACAGCAAGATCTCTTTCATTTAAACTGTATGTGAGTTCAGCATTACTACCTTCATCAGCATCATAAGCTTGAACCTATTGAATTTTAAAAATTATTTTAACGCTGTGTTGTTTTTTAACTATTTTTAATTGTATATAATTACTTACTCTAACAACACTATATCCAACTGGGACACTTTCACTGACGGCCTCTTGAAATAGGGATGTGTAAAATCTGGGGGTATTATCATTTACATCCTTCACATTCACTAATAGCTGTGTTGTGTTAGATCTTGATGGAGTACCACCATCTAGAAAAAATGTTTTTTAGAAAAATGTATGCTTCGATTTTATGTACCAATATCTAAAGATATTTATTACCTTGAGCTCGAATAACCAGACGGTAGTTTCTGATCAGTTCATAATCGAGGGGTTTGACCAAAGAGACATCTCCACTTAAACTGTCTATGGAGAACTGTAATTGGGTATTACCACCAATTATTGCATATCTGATTGCAGCATTAGCGCCCATATCAGCATCTGTTGCTCTGTTGTAAGTACAAACATAAGAAAAGTTTTGGAGTTAAAATGAATTAAATATATAAATAAAAATATTTATCTATTATAAATTTATTTTTACCGAATATGAGCAATGACCGGATTGTCAGCCAAGTTGATATCTTCATTAACAGACACCGTGTATGTTCTTTCACTAAACTGGGGGTAGTTATCATTATCATCTAATATTCGAACTGTGACAGTAGCGCTATAAAATAATTGAGAGTAAGGAGATGGTCATAAGCAAATGATAATTTATCCTTTTAATACCTGGCAGTTCTTCTATCAGTGACTGGATTAGATTGATCAGTGGCACATACGATAATTGTATATTTGGATGTTTTTTCTCTATCTAATTGTGATCTTGTTGATAGTACTCCTGTTTTTGAATCCATCCTAAATAATAATGCATCTTCTCCAGGATCATCATTTTCACTATCTCCTTTTACCGATTCAATGGAGTATTCCACCTTAAAATAATAATTAAATGATGTGTGAAGAAAAAAATAGTGTATTATTCGAACTATACATACTTCTGCATTTTTTCCAAAATCTTGATCTGTGGCTTTCAAGGTAATTATTGTTGAACCCTGACTTACACCTTCTCGTATAGTGGCTTCATATTCTTGGAGTTCAAAAACTGGTGTATGATCATTGCAATCCAATACATTTACCTATAGTATAAAAAAGATGATTAAATATTTAGATTCTAGTTGTATTTATAAATTAGTGTATTACTTGTAAAGTGGTTGTTCCTGAACGTGGAGGAAAACTGTCATCCACAGCAGTGATTTTGAAATAATGAACATCAACCAATTCCCTATCAAGTTTAGTTAACGTCGTTACAGCGCCGAGTTTTGAATCTATCGTAAACATTCCCTGGGATCTTGAGTCTAATAAACTGGACATTGAGTAGGTAACAGGACTATTTTCAGGATCTCTGTAAATAAAAGAATAATGGTAATGAATGATTTAGTATTATTTTTATTATATTATAGAAACAAACCTTGCACGGACAGTAGTTACAAGTGCTCCAGGTTCTTGTTCTTCAGCAACTGAGGCTACATAGAGAGCTTGTTCGAAGAATGGGCTTTGATTCCTCAATTCTCTTCTTACGCGTTTGGCGATATCAGTGTCATTGAATTCTTGATGGTGATAAACTATTTTCAGTCTATGTTCTGTGTCAACAATGTTGGGAGTATCACATTTGTAACTAAAAAGCACCGTCACTTTCCAGAGTTGCTCTTGAATACACAAATCATCACTGGCGACTAAATCACCTTGACTTGTCTCTATAGAAAAACGTCGGTCGTCTACATCTAAGAAGTTCACTTTACATTTTTGCTGAATGGTTTTCGGCAAAAATGCCGTCAACGAGTTTATATACTGTGATTGTTTAAGGCATATTTGATTCCAACGATCTGCCGTAGGGATAGCAAAACTGGCATACGTTTCTGCTATCCATTGTTTGGCAACAGATAATTTAGCGTGTATGGCCATATCGAATGGATAGTTTCTTCGCCTTCTGCTTTTCCTCACGTGAGCTACGTCGAAGTTGTAAAAGGTTTCCTCGTCGAAGATTTCTCTTTTTTGACGAGTAACACTCACTGTATGAAATTCTTCGTCTTCTAAAAGTCTCACATCAACATCTCTCTTTTCTCTGTGGATATCATAATCGTCGACATCATCATGCATGAAATTGTATTCATCGTCCAAATGTTCATTATCAAAGTCATCTTCAATATGTTCCAACTCTTCTTCTGCATAGACTTTATTAAGATCATCTCCATATCCGCAGTCAGCGCCAGTGATAAGTATTCTTAAGGGAAGACTATAATAATCGATGTCTCTGATTCTATTTGACGTCGAATCGATGTACAAGGTGAAGAGATTTGGGTAAAGGATTCCATCGCATCGAAGACGCTTCTTTAGCTCGACAGTTCCGTGTTGAGGATCCACGCGGAAGACATGGTGTACAAAGTTCGCTGTTCTTTCCGAGTTGATTGAGTAATGTCTTTCTGATCCCAATTTATACACGGAGGCATCAAATATTATTTCTCCAGTTGGAAGGCTGTCACTGACCAATAGCAAATATGAATCCGATGTGGTTAATAAGCAGGATGTGAAGAGAAAAAGAACGGATATAATCCGTGTTGATAGTAATGCGTTAAGCATTTTTCAGACGATCGTACTATCTGCCGCGTCTGAATTTCAATCTCAATCTACTTTTGGTCGAATCCAGCATTTTCTGAAAAAACAAACACAAAGAATATATTATAAATGTATATAATGACGATTCCCTTCGTATTCATCACATTTGTTGGGCTTTCTCTCGAGAAGATTAACGGGATCTAGTTTCAGAAAGAAGTGCTAAAAGGGTCACGCAGTTAACGTTAATACGCGTATTTATTGAAAAGGGGTGAACTTAAACGACTTCTTGCAAACTGATACGGGGTTTAACGACTATAGTACTCAGCCCAAAAGGCTCTCTAATTTGAGAGATTAGTGAAGAAAATTCACGATTAGGTTTCCGTAAATTAAATTACAGTAAGGCCCTTTACAGTTTTGGGAATACATATAATATACTAACTAATGAACAAGGCGATATAAATAATTATACATAATTTGAGAGGCACCAAAATAACAAATTATGAACCACAAATGTTCAATTATTTGTTATCTACCAAAGATGGGAGATAAGAGCGTAAAGCTTAACAGTTTTTCCAGTTCATTGACTCGGAAACGACACAAGGGGTAAAATAATGGATGTTCGTGAATAATTAATTGAGGGACGAAGCATCTGTATTATTATACGAATATGTACAGATACTTTGTTGTTGTGTCTGCGCCTAAGCTAGTTACTTATTTACTTCTAAACGATCGAACCTGTTTAGGGATATGAGTTTTCCCATATAGAATTGATATATTATCACATCTCTATACCATAGCAAAACAAATATGTGGATGTGTTTTACATTAACTGCACATTTGTGAAATTGTACCCTAGCTACTTTCGAAGTCTCCCTCTTCAGCTTCTAATATTTTAATGATTAATTGATACAATTAAATATGAAAAAGTTTTATCAAAAGAAATGGTCAGTGACGGTCAACCTTCTGTATAATTTCCTCGCATTAATTTAGAGTGGGTATTATAAAAGTGATCTTTATTTTTCGGCATTGAAATGGAAGTGTTATTGCGCAATATTTCAAAGAATTGCATGGTCGTTATGGTGGTGCTGGGGTGTTCAGCTAGGGTTCTTCCTGAATTGCAAACAAAGGCACCCCTTCGTGTCGTTGCTAATGAGATAAATTCTATTCCGTATGCTGCATCAGCACCATAGAATCATGGTGAAGGGGATGTTGGGGGCGACAAGTGACCGCCCTTGCATCACACGGAAATGCGGTTATTCAGTTCAAATATTCTACACGATTTCTACCTGTATTCATTCAAAGAATACTTTTTAAAATTTCACATATCTAAGTACATATTATCAATAAGTTGGTGGACAACAGATTGAATTAATGATACTATGATATGGTTTCAAATCTTATTTCTACGTTATGGAAAAAATTACCTTACGTTCCTAATGTACCAATAAGAAGTACATAGATTAAATATTGTACAATAAGCTTAGTTATATTTTTTAAACATATTGTCATTTATGGACATTTTAGGGTAATTTTAATTGAAATTTTCAATTTATTAATGTTTTTTATGTTTTGCTTGGCTGTTTAATAGGAAGTTTATATTTTGATTTCATTTTTGCTTTAAAGTTGTTTATTAATTTCAATCAGAAGAAGTTTGAATATCCAAAGTAAATAAGTAATACGATAATTTAATACGGTTTTCATATTATGACAACACTCAACACAATATTTTATGAGCAAGTCTCCTAATAAATACTTTCATTTATTATGCATTATTAAATATTTCTAAAATTAATTTAGTATTATTATTATTTAAATTCTCGTTTTGAGATTTTAGATATGTATTAATTATAATTAAATAATTATTTTAGAATTCATTTTTCTATATGGCAATCTCGGGCGGCAAATATAAATGCAGTCTCAATATCAGAATTCTATTCAATTTTGAATATGTGACTTAGTTCGATATAATATCTTAAGAGCACACAGAATTTTAATATTTGTACCCCGATGCATTAAGAACTATGTATTTTTCATTTAACATAAACACACCTTAGACAATAATATATATAATAACGAGTGTCGACGAACTCATCGATGTATTCAGTTCGGGGTGGAAAAAAAACAACGAGGCACGTTCGACAAACAGTGTACCGAAATAAAAACCGAGTAGGTAGTCTGTAAAATATACCTTCAATGGTAATTTTATGTGGTACATGAATGAGGTCCTCTCGTGTCAGGAATGGCGTGCGTGCAGAGTGAAAGGAATCGAGGTGCAATTTGCTATAATCACAATGAATAGAGTCCGCCATACTTCAGGACCAGGGAAGGACGCCACTGGCTGTCGGAAAAACGAAAAATAACCACTCTCCATCACGAAGAATCGTAAAATAATGGCAAAGCTGTGTTGCCGGAGTGCTGTTGCAATTTATATGGCAATAATTTATGGCGAAGAATAAAAACAACCCTCGGCTACTGTCCGCAAGGCCTATAATTTTAGTCACTTTGGCTCAAATATGTACAATGGTACAGTAAAATGATTTTAAAAATGAAGAAATACTTGATAAACTTAATTATAATTTTATGAATCCTTCTACAGCCTGCGGTGTTTAAAGGGCAGGTATGTATAACTAACGGACCGTGGTCAAATTGATTAAGTATAGATCTGGACAGCAAAGTTCATGATGCAAATCAGTACAACTACAGTTTATACTGCGGTCGTTAAATCACCACCAGATAATCATCAACATTATCAATACCGTTCGCAAGACACTATTAAATAACAGTCTTTAGGTAAGTATAAATAAAGCAAGCTGCAGCTTCGCAAAATATCGTAAAAACCAATGAACATTTATATTATAATTGTATAATTGATAATCTCCCGTCTAAATTTTCCATTCTATCCAAAGCATTCCTCATTTAATATCTTTTCCGCTCTACTTTGAATGGATTGTATATGGATGATTCTTTTCCACCAATTCTGCCACCTAGGAGCGAACTTATATGGAAACATATACATGATTATCTCCTACACTTTCTCTGTTTTTTAAACAAACAGCTTCCAGAAAGTATCAGAAAGCCTATAGTGCTATAAATGCAGTTTAAAACAGCAGTAAAAAAACAAAAGAAAATTGGAAATAATGAACGTAGAAAAGAAATAAGAAGACATGAGATGAAGATAAAATGATAAATGAGAACAAGGATTAACAATTAAGTTTATATAAAATATTGGTTGCCTCGGATTTTAAATTTGGGAGGGACAGGTTATAAAGGTTTTTTATATAATATGTAATACAATTTTTTTTTTAAATTTTATTTCATACCATTTTTTTTTGCTTTTGTCTACTCTGTAAAAAAGCTCTCACAAGCGTTTATATTCTCTTAAATATATAAATATGTATAAAATGTAGTATTTATTTGATGGTATTACGATGGTGGGAAATTAATTTTCTTTCATGGCAGGCAATCGGGTTTGGAAACGTTTCGAGCTCTTCCCAAGGCGACTATAAATTTCAATTTATTATAACGAGATGACATTTAGAATTTTAAGACTGCATGCCCTTTCATGCATTTGTCTACGTACACATAATATTATATGGCGGCATGTAGGATTCAATGTGGTGAAGAAGCTTAGTGGAAACTTTGTAAACAGCGGGGAGCTATCAACGACGCCAGTGTAACGCCGTCTCCTATTTAATGCACTTAACCGTAAATATATCACCACCAATGAAATTACACAATATTCTATATACATTAAAAAATAACAGCAGTTGGTCCAGAGTAAACTTGACAGACGGACATCGGTTGTTTGAATAACGTGACAGGTGACAGTCGTTGGACCGAGACAAGCTTCAACAAAGTGACGGATAGTGGAATATAATTCTTCAAAATAAAAACCGATGGCTATTTTTCATCTTTTTATTTTTGTAATAAACGGGAGTATCTAATCAATGAGTGCATGTAAAATAATTAAGTATAAAACTTATAATTAAATAATTATTTTGAGAATACCGATATACATAATGCAGATGTGAATGGGACATAAGTAAATGGATGTATAAAAATATAGGCTTCCCGATACTTTCGGGAAGCTGTTTGTTTTTAAATAAATAAAATAAAAAATAAAATAAGCACAATCAATTAACCTAAATAAAGAAAATTAAAATCAAGTATAAATATGTAGATGGTTTCCTTTAAAATTGCACATAGGAATAATTACATTTTTTTTTAATTATTCGGAATTATGTGCAAAAAATATAAATTTCAGCAGAAAATAAAAAGCATTTTCAATAGTTTTATAATGAGACCAACGAAATTCTTTAGACTATTAGAATCTTATAAACGATATTAATGATGATGATGAGTATTTTTTAACGAATGCAGTATAAAAGTGAAGTCTAAAAATATTAATTTTAAGTAAAATATTTTCTTCTTATTTTTCAATCATTATTATTGTCAATTTTTAAGCCTTCGAAAAATCCACAACATATGATATTATTTTTAATTGAAAAAAAACTGTACATAATAAGACAATAATTAAAAGTATAATGAATCTTGAAACTATATTTTGTACAATTTACAATTTTTCAATCGTATTTACATGAGATATTTATATTCGTTTAATAATTGATTAAATATTTTAGTCCTTCGTCTGATGTAATATTTTTAGTGTGTTTGTTAAATGAACATACAATTTATGTTGTTTTTTTTTCACTTACCCAATTTCAATGTTTGAATTAACAAAGGTCCCTGAATTGATTAGTCATGTCATCAATGAAATGAAGTTATGTACCCATTTAGATGCTAATCAGGAGTCAGTTAGTTACGTGGTTCAAATACGATCACATACTATTATGTCCAGTCCACAAGGATTAAAACGTCTTTATTAAGATTGATATCTTCCCCTTTGGGATATAATAGAGTAAAAGTGCATTTACAGAAGAGGGAAAAACGTACAATCGCACTTGGCAACGAGATGCTTGTCCAATTATAAAAGGCAAGCAATTATGAAAAGCCGGTCGCTAGTGAAGATTGAGATCATCTTGTGTATCCTGTAAGAACCAGAACCACTGCTACAAATATTTCAATTTATATATTATTGAAGAGTGCAATTGAAATATTATTAAAGATTTCAAATTACGCTGTTTTTCATAAAAAGGTTAGGTTAGGTATAGATCAATAATGTAATTATTAAATCCATTGTTTCAATACCTATAGTTATTTATTTAATATCTGATTTGGTTAATAAACTTAAATCATCGATGCATTGGCTTAATACACTGAAACTTAAGAATTTTTTTATAGGGAATTTAAATATAATGATAACCTTATTTACAGAATGTAAGATATATATATATATATATATATATATATATATATATATACTACAATTTTTTTAGTTAAAAGTGATTATTACACCGCACTGATTCAGGATCCATGAATAATTTTGGGGGTTACCCTTTACTATAACTAACTAACTAACTTACTATTACAACGCACTGAATCAGGAAATAAGCACCTTGATTAAACAAAATTTATTAATTTATTTATTACCTATGTAAAATATAATTATTATTGACTAATTAATGTTATTTTCAGTGTGTAATACATTTTTATTCAATATAAAAATGGAGGAACTATAGACAAATTTTAATATACTTTTAATAAAATAATTGTTACGTTCCGCCATTCTATGTGTTATAAAGTTTGTTTCAAATGGATGATTAATAAGAGCATCGAAGATAGTAAAAGACGATAGTTAAAAATATGTAGCTGGTCATTTAAAGGGGTTTAAAATTTCATATTGCTTTATATAAAATATATATAGATTTTTCGTAATTATAGGTTGCGACAGACTTAATATGTAGTAAGGTTTTGAGAAATATTTTTATTATTTAACACTTGAACCTGTTCGAATTTGATTATTCGGTCTGAAGAAGATTTTGATAATATTATGTATTATTAATCCCAATCGTAAATATTTGATGATATGAGGTGGAATAAAATCGGATACATAATGTCTCAATATTGGAGAGAAGCCGAGAGGTCAAATGGTCCGAGTGTGACTGCATCTCGATAGCTAATAAAACAGCATCCAGTGAATCGTTAATATTCTTTAACAATATTATACGAAGATGAGACATCAAGATTGAGATGTTTCCACCATGTCAACCTTTTAACGACTGCTTTTATCTTAAGCTTACCACCGGTTCTCAAACTCCGCATACATTAACACTTATCGCATTCAACAGTTGCCCGACGACCTAACGAAGCACTTTGCTGATCAGGTTTGGAAATTTAACACATAAAGTACATCAATTTGTGGTTGTCGGTAGTATGGAAATTGGTAGTTTATATTACATCTTATTCAGTTATACAACGGGTTAAAATAATAATACATAAAACACACCGCATATTTTGAAAATTTATTTGATACTATTGAGTTCTAAATATGCTATAATAATAAATATTACTTAAACGAGTCATACAAGTATACGATGTTATCGGATTTTAAAATAAAATCAATCATTATTTTGTTAATATACAGGGTGGAATTGAATTAACTGAGAATATTTTGAGGGGTGATGAGGTAAAAATATTAAATATATTTTTTCTTCTTAATTAAAAAAAAAACACTACTGATCACTTCACAGAAACAGCAAATTTGTAATCGTATTATTGCTCGTTACGTTTCTGTGTATCAATTATTATAAACATCCTTCTATATAAAATGAAAAAAAAGTATATTATACAGAGTGGACTTGAAATAAGTGAGAATGTTTTGAGGGGGTGGTAGGGAATCGCAAATATAATCGATTTTTTTTAAAATATTTATAAAAAGAAAAAAATATTAATTACGTATTTAACAGACACAATACACACGCGACAGTCACTACTGAGTACTTCACAGAAACATCTGATTCCAAGTCGATGGCCCAAACTCAATTCCAAAAGAACTTTTAATATTTTTAATTAGTAAACTAACAACATTTTTAATAAATCTATTTTTTTCAATTATTCTTGCGATACCCTACCATCCCTTAAAATATTCTCAGTTATTTCAAGTCCACCTTGTAAAGGGCTTATAAATTTGTACATCTAAAAACATATAGAGCAAAGAGTACGTAGGTATTTACAGTGAATATTAATTATTTAATTATTTACTTATTAATATTTTTAATTAATAATAAAAAAAAATCAATATATTTTTTCACTTATTCTTGCTATACCCTACCCACTAAAATATTCTCAGTTATTTCAATTCCACCCTGTATTTAATAAAAAAATCTTATTAACATAATACACGTCTAGATTAATGATTTAATCATATCTAGAAACGAATTAAATAGCACAAGATTAAACGGCGTCAGTATCTACTACAAACTTTCTATTTAATGTCCGGAATCTTTTAGAGCGAGAACCGTTTCTCTATAATAAATTTATTCCCGATTAATCGATAGAAGAGACCGATGTATTTATGTACAATAATTACTGGGAAATAATTTAAATATGAATTAAACCAGAATAGAGTGTACTTGTGAACTCAACAGCTGTCAGAGAGTAGTTGTTAGCTGGTAAAGATTGATCAATGTTGATGAACATATTGAAGACGTATAATATTTATACGTCAATATTTAATTACGACAGTGTCATCACATACAATCAAGAGATTAATTAAATTCCACATCAATTGATTTATTTTGAGCATATTTATATTGATATAAAAATTAAATTTCAACATAAGTAGATTGAGTGAGTTTTATTGTAATTACTGTCGAAAAGTGTTTTTGAATTGATGTTTGATTTGAATTGAATTTTGGACAGATTATTTGAAATATGCGGTTCAATTAAAATGTGTTTCGAGTATAGGATATTTTGTAACGAGGCGTTATAGGTGTACTGGTTGTTATTTAAATTGTTAGTTAAATTGGTGGTCTCTTTATGGAATATGTATATAGTGTGAAAAATGATTAATATTCCACCCACTTCGATGCAATGATGGATAGTAGACGAAGCCAAACTTGGACTATTTCAAAATCGTAAAACATAGTTTTAATGAGAGCCATCAACAACTTGAGACCAGGAGGAGTCTCTTTTTAATTGACAAACTTTTCAACATGATAGGGAAACACACGAAGTTTACTGATACATATAGTTTTGATCGTAAAAACATTTATAATATGGATGCACTTAACGATATTTTATAATAAATAAGTTTTTTCAAGCGAGTAGAATATGTGACCAATTATATAAAAATAGAGTTAATTATAATATTTACCAGCATAATTATGAGGCGCGTGGCTACAAACACTGTGGTCATGGGTTCAAATCCCACTCAAGTCAAAAAAATAAATAAAAATTGATCGATTATTACGACTGGGAGATCGGGAATAATATTAAAAAAAATCCAGATCGATCATTTTGATCTAGGTATACTCTGATTTCCTGTATTGTAAGGTAAATACTGATTATTAAGTCTATGACATGTGTAACTAGTAATAGTTACGATCATTGACTTACAATTAACACGTTGTTATGTCTAAAAAACCTTCTAAAAAAGATCCTCGGGGTGTAAATAAATTAATAAATAAACATATAAAAAGGATAGATTGGATTCAAGTGGAATCAAAATCTAATAAGCGTATATTTTTGCGTTTAAAATGACAGACAATGAATTAACACGTTGTGTTGTCTAAAAAAACAAAATTTGTAAAAAAATCTCAAAAGCCCTTCAAGGAATTTGGAAATAATAAATATTGTACTAGTTAATAAATCCATATAAAGTATATATACATTGATTTTACTACGCGTATGTATTCAGTTAAATTTTTGCAATAAAATATTATTTTGATAACAACATAGTATAGAGAATAGTGTTCATTTGGCATTTTGATATTAAAATTATCTTTTTATTATACGAGAGTAAAATATATTATTATTTTTGAAGTAAGCCCTGTTGTCAAATCTGACTCTTATTTGTAATCATCATGACTTTTAGAAATGCTGATTGAGTAAATTTAAGATCTGGACTTTTACGTTATCCGCAATGCTCGTTAAAATATAATATGATGGCTGGCAAAATAATTAATTATGCGTATTTGAAGGAATGCTTACTTCCTGAAAGATGTTATTATAAAATATGGAACGAACGAATATAAAGTAAGGAACGAACGACGTGATAATATTCGAAATGACTCTGTTGAATTATATTAGCGGTTAAGAGGACGTTTATCAAGTTTCCGAATGACTACCGTTGAAAACTTTTTAACGGCTTTTCTTTACTCACGATTCCGACGAACATTCAAATAGAAGGAAGTCAATTTATGAAATTAATCGGGAGTCCGTATCGAAAAGTCAACGACCGTAAATATTTCCACTTTAAACGCATATTAAAAGTATGAAAACTTTTTCATTATGTACTTGTACTTTTTATTCCCAGTAGAAATTAAAATATTAATCCAACAGGTATAAAATCCCAACAATATATTAAAGGAAATATCTATCGATTCTTATAATATGAAAGCTGTGATTTTCGGTTGAAAATACTACAAATCTACGAATGTATAAGCCTAGTAATAGCCCAGGGGATAAGGTGAGTGAGTACAAATACTGTGGTCTTGGGTTCAAATCCCGCTCATGACAAAAAAACATGATTTGAACTGGGTTGTTTTCAACTGGGAGATGGGAATGATATTTTTTATTTAATTTTACATATAAATACATATATTATGATATCATACTGCAGTACCACTAGAGCATTACGGGGGATCCCAAGTCGCCGTGATGATGGTGCAGGACACTTCAGTTGGATATTCATAAAATCCATATCGATAGTCTTGATCCCAGTTTACTCTGATTTCCTGTATTGTAAAGTAAATACTCATTATTAAGTCGGTGACCTGTGTAACTAATAAAAATTAAGATCGCCGACCGATAATTAATACGTTGTTGTGTATAAAAAAGCTAAAAAGCCCATCAGCGCGTTAATAAATGAATTGTGTAAATGTTGAATATTTACCTGTCTTATTATTTTATCACAAATCAAAAAGACACAGACAGAGCCGTAATAGTACCGAAAGACAATGAATTAACACGTAGTATTGTGTCTGAAAAACCAAATTTGTAAAAACCCTTCTCAAAAAGCCCTTCGGGGCGTATATAAATAAATAGTGTAACAGTATTCAGATTGTGTATTATTAAATGCTATTCTATTGAAACAATATACAATACGGTAAAGCGAGATAAAGATACGCCATGAAGCGAGGAAAATAAGCCGAATCTTATTGGCGTCATTTCATGTCCAAAATTGCAAAAGTAGAAATGCGGGATGCAGAAGGATCGTCAGGTTCAATAAGGCGGAAGAGTTTGGCTCATTCCGTGCAGCGGTTTGGATTCAATATTCGGTCTGGGCCCCGAGGGTAGTCATAAAAACATGAATTGTGCATGAAATTCAGGTGGAAAGTCATCCGTTTGGAAAATGTAGCTGAAATGGGCACGAGAACCGAAAGGACAGGTGTTGCCAGCCACTGGGGATTATTTCAATATCACCCCGCCGCAACTTTGACACTCGCCAAATTATCATAAAGGGAAATATTTAATCTAAATTCCTGAAGATAATCTGACAAAGTGTATGACGTGATTAATCATAAGATATCACAAATGCGTGTTTAGTTCAAGTGGATCAAGTGGCCAAAAACATCAGTTACCTGACAAAAATTATACTGTAAACATCTGTCTTCATATCTTCAGTTATATTTCACAGTAAAATGGGTAAATGCATTGTTACTACATGTCATATGGACTCAAACATACACTTAAATAGATCTAGGCTCACTTTTACCGCTGAGTACTTCTCTAACATGTTTCAAATATTATTGCGTTTTAATCGCCAATGTATTGTCACAACCACTCTTGGTGATGACTAGAAACGTGTTGAGTGAGGGAGACAAGCTTATGCCTTTATCGAATAGAAGAGAAGAGTGCAACAATACACGGGATAAACAAACTTACACGAATTGCTTATATGCAATGCGATATCTAAGGTTTATATCTATGATTTTAATAGGATTTGGTAATGTACAAAATAATCTAAGAATGGTGACTTTTCATTTATTATTACAATTTTTTCTTGTTGGGTGTTTCCTCCTTGTTTTTATTTTTTATCATTTATTAATTTTTTTGTTACATACAATATGCCATCGAGGCAAAATCTAAGTACCTACTTATTATGCTTATTCGGTGTTAATTAAAGAATTTTTTCACATAATAATTTGAAGCAGATTATTTTGGTTATTATTACTCGATAAATTGTGAAAAATTTTAGAGTTCCTATATACTATGAAATTTTAATCTGATTTATTAATATTCGCAATATTTTTTGTTATATTTTATATATTGAATTCTCATAGTCATGATATTCCTAATGACTTGGCTTTTACACGATGGCGATGTAACTTGATAGTAGTAAATAATTGCACAAATAATTACTAGCCGAAAGGAAATGGAAATTTGTCAGTCATTGTTAAGAAAGTCATGAGAATTTGACGGGTATTAAAAGTAATATTGGATTTTAATGTATTTGAATAATTAGATAATGTAAAAATTTGAATATATGATACATATCTACTGTAAAAATCCTACAAAATAATTATTATTGAATTAAGTTAATATTCTATTTAAGAAGAATTGATACAATCGGTTCTGAAAAATACAAATATTTGAACCTACGATAAATAATCATGGGTTCAAAACCCACTCAAGTCAAGAATTTTTAAATTGATTTGATCGGTTATCACGAATGGGAGATCGGGAATAATATTAATAAAATCCCGATCGATCTTGATCCAGGTTTACTCTGATTTCCTGTATTGTAAAGTAAATACTGATTATTAAGTCGGTGACCTGTGTAACTAGTAATAGTTAAGATCACCGACAGAAAATTAACACGTTGTTGTGTCTAAAAAAACCTCTTCGGGGCGTAAATAAATAAATAATAATATGTTTGTAATAAAACTACTTCTGTAGTAATCCTCGAATCAAGCATAGTTCCAAATCCTATAGAGCCAGATTAACGCTACTATGTAGTGATTTTATTACACGTATGGCGTGATAAATGCGCGAAATTACACGTTTCGAAAAGTCGTTAGTGAGTTTTTTAAGCATTGTAGCGAGTAGGTATAGAGTTTTAGTACATTAACCAGGATTCGTAGAAAAACACCAAAGGTCACCAGCACCGGGTTGGTCCCAGAGCAATAAAGACACGAGGGGGTGGCACGGGGGACTAGAGTCGTAAAATTTACCCGAGTAAAGGGAAAGCCTTGTTTTTCGGGAGAAAACAATTTTTGAGACGGTGTGGCTGATCTCAAGAGTACACCCTGCAATTACGCCGGGTTATGTAATAAATTCTTCCTATATTTAAATATATTCAATGATAACATTTGTAGTACAATATTTTGAATATTATTAAAATACAGCCTCACAATTTGTTTAAGTAATTATACATAAAATACAAATGTATGAAAAATATTGAGTTGAATGTCTGATTTTAGATTACATATAGTTAATTAAGAGAATTTTCGGGATTGTGAAGTTTTTATATTGTGTAGATATTATGGTTTAGCACTGACACTAGCCAAAAGCTTTGCAAAGAAGATATGAATTGCTTCTCCTCCTTAAATCCACCCCCCTTGACAACTTTTATCTAAGAAGACCAACCACCAAAAAGACACCGCTTTTCATAAAGGCAGATGCAGAAGCATTCCAAGCTATACGCATATAAAAATACCTACACATATATTTTTTAATAAAAAATGTGAACTCAAAGCGTGGATTTAGTACAACAATCTTGTCAGAAAACACAATAACAATGTACCTACCCACTGCTTAAGTCGTGAATGATTTTCCGCATCGTTTCCCACAAAAACCTCGTTTTATTTAACTCGACTTTACGATGAATCCAATCGATCACAAAACATTTGCCTAGAGGGGTGAGTATATCAATTTGTCCCACCATTACATTTTCCGACGATTGACTTTGCTCTAATGCGTTTTGGATTGTTCAGTTGAACACTTTTTATACATTTCAATCACCTGGACGTAATTACGATTGGAAAACGATTATACTTTACAGGGAATACTTTTTTTTAAATTTAAAACGACATTTCGTAGGTAGCATTAAAAATTATAAATCATCAGAGACCTGAACTAATCGTCAGATTATACAGGACAATTAACTAAATGGACGCACAGCTCAGATTACTTGGTCAGTCAGGTGGCGTTCTCAAACGGTCACCCGTTTCAGTACTACCTGTGTTCGAGGTTTGTTAACTTAAAGTGATTGGACAAGAACCGGTGCATTAAAAAAGGCATTGCAACATTAACAGATTTAATCTAAATGAAACATTGATATTTATTGTGGTTGCTACATTTAACTTCTGTACATATTAACGGAGTTTAACGGTTAATCAGGAAATAATCTTTGAATGTGAATATTATACGAAGGGTAAATTGAATCTTGTGCATAAAATTAAATTTATCCAAAACAAATGTTAATGCATTAGGATACTCGTTAATACATAAGGTGTATGAGTATTTTAGAATATCAAAATATTTTATGATGACTTTTTAAAATTCAATTATTTAATTGGATCACGTAGGTGTATTATATGTATGGATAAAGAAACACGCTCATACCGGTTTAAAATATCGTAATTATTTCAACGAGTAAACTATAGGCAGAAGTCGTTGACGACAAGTACCTAAGGTAGTTTCCTACCTTTATGGCGAAGGTCAGCCATGTTGGATTACAAGTAGCTAGGGGCAAAAACTGGACACTACAAGATTTCACTACAGTCTATGCTTCATACAGGACGTGGTTCCTGAATCACTTAGGATAAATTTATTTAAAAAAAAGTTGCAGTAATTTATAGATGCATTAAAGGCGATGATATCGAGGCTATACTGCTAAAATGCACCAAGTCATATTTTGACTATTTCTTTTTGTATGTTTTTTATTACTTTATCTACTGCCAAAACGCACTTAGTCGTATCATCAATATTTTGGGAGAAAAAAATGAACTAAGTCATATTAACATTTTTAGTTTCTGTTAGTTAGTTAGTTAGTTCTGGTAGTTAAAATAGAGGTATTTTTTTATAATTGTGTTATATTTGGAAAGATAAAAGAAGTCATCGACTTGTACCACATTGTAAATTATTCAAATATATACCATAAATTTATCTCAAAACTATGAAATATGCATTTTGGCAATATACCCTCGATATTTAAGAGTGAGTTAGTATGAATTCGATCATTGAGTAAAAAAAATGTACTGTCAAGTTCTTGGAAATGTAGCGTCTCTCTAAAAAAAGTATTATATAATTACCATGAGTTAAAGATTTATCTTTGGTGGCTCCATGGCAGCAGATACCTAAAAAATAAAATATTATTTTTAAAACAAATTAAAATCATATTTAAACACCCCGTAAATGTGGTTGTACGCAGCTTTATTAACCAATGTTGAATTTTGTAGGATTTAAAGTGACTAGAATAGAACTATAAATTTTGTAGATGAAAGCGAATGTGAAAGCTTTCACTGGCACGGTTTGGTAGTATGAGCTTAACGGAGGCGGTACATGTTTTGGGACATAAAGCTCCCCGGTGGGCTTTTATCAAACACACCATATCAAAAGTATGCACACACACTAGTTAGTTAGTTTGTTCCGTGTCGAATGAGAATTTTAATTTTAAGACATAATAAAAAGGAAGGGGTGGTTTCACGTGCCGCCACACGATAAACGAAGAACCGCAGAAAGGGGGAGCAGACAATTTCCTACATTAATTTGTGAAGGCTTCACACCATGCACGTGTACTAAATACAAATACAGTCAACGACACTTGCAGGGGGTTGCCTAATTAATGCAGATTAAACCAGTATGTATCGTAATTTCGTATATACATCTCGGATATAAATTGGGCTTTTAAAGAAAGTACCGCCGCGGGCACATCACAAGCTTTTTTGTTGTATTATATTACCTACCATTGGTTTTCGGCGGTCGACGAACAACTTTATTTTATACAATTATTAATGTAA
This sequence comes from Agraylea sexmaculata, assembly GCA_022606485.1. NCBI lineage: Eukaryota > Metazoa > Arthropoda > Insecta > Trichoptera > Hydroptilidae > Agraylea > Agraylea sexmaculata. Next base: position 156,096 of record JAGTTH010005823.1, on the reverse strand, counting down.
GTCATGAATAAAGATGTTTATGTATTTAGAGATTAACTATCTGTACCTTCATTTTAAAATAAACGTGTGGGTAAGTACAATACATGCGATAGAGTTCTATGAAATGAAATACAAATCTCTGCTTCTTATAGTTGTAAAGCAAATTTCAAACTTTGCACATGTTCATAAGCTAGCTAACCAATCAATGGCCGTGATTGATTATATGATAACTTACTGAAAACTATAAAAAAACATATAATGTAATGATATCCCTGATCACCGGTGTTTAAGTTAGTTTGGCATTTGCCTCACAATAAGTATTTTCTATATACAGGTCAATAATAAATCCAAAAAAATAAATGAAAAGACTTGAATATTTTTATACATTTGCTAAATATTTATATTTATATATAAATCCAATAAAATGCATTTGAATATTCATTTTAAATTCTCACCAATAAAATTTTAACTTACACAGGATGGATATATATATATAAATAAATAAAGTTACTAGAATATTTTTGAGGGTGGTTGGGTATCACAAGAAAACGTGAAAAAAATTTATATAAATATATTAATTAAAAATATTAATAGTGCTTTTGGAATCTAGTTTAGGCCACCATATTGGAATCAGGTGTTTCTGTGAAGTACTCAGTAGTGACTGTCGCGTGTGTATTGTATATGTTAAATACGTAATTTGTATTATTAATTAATAATAAATGTATATATGTATATTGTTAATATTTTTTTCGCTTATATTTGCGAGACCCTAAAGATATTCTCAGTTATTTCAAGTCCACGCCGTATAATATCCTTTTTTTTTCATTTTACAAATAAAGGATGTTTATAATAATAATACCTACTGCAAATTGATACACAGTAACGTAACGAGCAATAATAAGATTACGACGAACTAAATTGCTTCATCTATTTGAATCATAAAAAGAACGAAGCGACAGGAAATAGGTGCTGAGTTAGTCAATAATCATCTATTAAAGCGGGCGTTTGTAGTTGAAAAAATGATGAAAAATATACATCCCGTGTATTTTTTGCTTATCGATCGAATGCAATAACGGTGTGTGTCCAGCAATTACCGGAGCTAGTTATGCTCAAAATACCAACGGCGCGTGTAATCATCGTAAATGTGATATGAACATAATTCGACGAAGATATTACACACGGCAAACGGGGACTACACGTGAGAAAAGCAACAATGAGTCAAGTAAAAAGCTGTAATGATAATAAAAAATGTGTATATGCGGGGAAGGTTCTCATGCAGCCAAGCAAGACCAACTCTCACAGCAAGGCGAACCCTCTTTGCATTCGTATTTATAACTAAGAATATGACCGGAATAATTGACCGATTGCACTATTTCAAACATTTCACAGTGTTTCAGTGAATTCTATGTAAATAATATGTATTTGCGGTAGGGCAAAGAAACCTATCAAAAATTCTAACCCGACCTAGGGCTGCGGGATTTTTAACCACAGTTATGTCGGGATATATTATGAATGTAAAATTAAAAAAAAAAATTATTGTAACTTATTTTCCACAATGTTTGTTGGAAGCAACACTATTCCAATATTAAGTAATAATAAATAAATTTCTTTAATTATGGAATTACATCCAGACGTCAACAGAATTTAAACCACTTTGAGCAAAAATTAAGAGATAGTAACAATAAATAAATAATATGAAATAACTGCTCTGGATTCAGAAGCAATCTGAACATTTTTTTGTGGATAATTTGCTGTCATGCAATTGTCTCCTGACACGATGTAATTAGTCACGTTAATTTTACTAATCGCCCTAATCTTAAACTTGGGATTCGTAGGCGTGCGTCGCTGTAAACGTAAACCGTAAAGACGGCAATAGAGTTACTTTGCTGTACTTTTGATCGTTTTTTTGTTAATAAGTGCCTCGCCCGAGGCTCAGACGAGGCATTAACTAACAAAAACCGATCATAAGTGTAGCTAAGTAACTCTACAATCGTATTTACGGTGACGTATGCTTGGGAATCCATTACTTTACAGCCTTATTCAATATAATAGTGTGTGAGTCTATTTGTACACGCACCAATATCACCAGCTTTAGTACGACTCACTAAGAAACTATTGTATTGAATATGGCCGTTAGTTCTGTAGGATCCAGGGGCTAAAGCTAAGATATATTTATTTGATTTTTACAAGAAGACGGCGATGGAAATTGGCGTTCAAAATAGGTAGTGCTTATATTTTAGCGACATGATCGTTACTCTACAGACTATGTTAATATTTTTTATCTATAAATCTTTTGATAGAGTTATATCGATGCAGGTGGTCTGTTTTAGGGGAGGTCTTATGAGTGAATTGACGTAATTCGATACCACAAGCCTGAATGAAATTAGTCGCCCAATAAACATATGGTGGTGGTATCAAGTTATATTGGAGGCACAATATTAACACAAGGTGTGTATGTGTTCTCATTAAAATGACGTATAAGGCTGGATGTACGGTGATACATTTTAAACATTTAGAAACCGTTTGCTCGGTAGTCTATTAGAGATAGGCTTTAGTAATAGTACTTGTTATATAAGAGGTGCAAGTTTCCTTGGTCCCGTTGCGGAAGGCCGATATATTTACGAGTACGTGCCATAAGGCTTACTATCGCACTACAACTTGTAAAACAGGATACCTTTATAATACGGAAAATATTATTATTTTAAATGGTAACAATATTTAAATTAGTCAAAAAGTCATATTCCTACTTATAGGGTATCAGTGATTTTTATAGTGATATCGAAGATAGTAATTTGTAAAATAACTACCTAATAAATATTGACATATATACTAAAAAATCTAAACAAAACTTTCATAATAATATACATTGATTTAAATTGTAACAAATGACTTGACATGAGCCTAAAACGAACAATAATTTTTATGTTGTCCAAAATAAAGCATATTTAAAACAGAAAGATTTTATTTACAAAAAATCAATTAGTTATTTATAACAGATACTTTTGTATTGATTATAAGCCTCGGCCAAGAGGGTGAAAAAACATGTTTTAAATTGTAGAGCACTGCGCGGATTACATTTTTACTATTTATATTGATTCATTATTCGGTAAAACGTATATATTCAATTTGAATTTTCGGATAATAATAGCCCAATCTTAAAACATAATCATATTAATAAAATAAAATTACTGTTTTTTAAATTTGCATTCAACTTTATAGTTTATCCCACGAATATAATAATTGATGTATGATAACTGTATTAAATAATAAAGTAAATCGTTGCAGAGCTTGAATACGTCAAATCACTTGAATACACCCACATGGACTATGTCTGATTATTTTTTGCGATTTTTTTAAAGCTTTTATTTGAATTCAAATACGGTGTAATTAGAAGAAGATTAATTCTAAATAACAACATAAATAATTCATGTTAAGTAAAAGTGCATTTAATAATCTATTAGTATTTATTTATGGTTAGTATCGTTTTTATACTACAGTATACTTCCAGGAATAGTGGAATTGATCCCGTAAATAATTTCCTTGTTTTACAAGTTTAGCAATGGCATGCACGAGACAATTTATGCATTTCGCATTAGAAACTAATTAGAACTGTTCCGGCGAACACTCGTAAATATTATGAATATGAAACCTTTCCACATTACACATTTTACAATTCACACATATTAAAAAACGAATAGCATTTAATTTGATAGTGGTAAGAAGATCTCTTATCTCATTAGCGTTTGAAGAATGTATTTTTTATTTCAACCGTGGCGTGATCGCCGTACCGTGGGATGTCGTAGTACATTATCTAAATCCGAAAAAATATATAATGACTTGATCATTGAACGATATATTTTGGATTAAAAAAGCCTAAACTAACATCCTGGATAGGTAAATAAACACATTACTGTGTCCTGATAAAGTCGAGGGAAATGAATATATAATTTTGGTAGATAATGAAGTTCAACCGCAACCACAGGAGGAAGCCAGCGAAACAAATCATAAAATAAGAGAAGCCTTTCTGCTACCTAGAAGTGGGAGGGCATTAAAACCAGTTCCCAAAGAGACTTTGCCTTTGTTTCAGGTAAAGAGTTACCAACGGCCATATTAAATATTGCCGATTATTAATACCAAACGAGCCGAGGAGTTTCCAAGAAAGGATATTATACCTACTGGACGGATTCCTGAATAATATTTTTTTTTTAGTTCAAACAATTCTTGATTTGATGAGAGTTATTCATATTTAATTTTATTTTAGTTATTTGCATGAGAAATTCTAATTATTTAATTAGAAGCGTCAGTTTTTTGTTCCGTGAACAATTCCCACGATTCACCGGATAATGCATAAACAATTAACCTTGTAATTATTAACACCCAACGAATTCAAATACTATAATTATCATATCATGACAATTTGCGCTAGATAAATTATATACGAAAGTAAAAAGATCAATCGTACGCAATATTAATTTCACGAATGATCAAACGGACATTTTCACGGACGATAAAATAGAAGGTTTCTAAAGTGCGGACGATTAAATCGAATTCAAGTTGTAATTTTTGAATAATGACTTTCCAGATCGCAAACTGTCAAGTGGAAATTTAGCTTGTCTTTGAATCCAGAGTACACTAGAGGGTGATTTTCTATTGAGGGCGGTGTCAGTTGTTTCTTTGATGCATTTTATTTACAAAAGAGGAGCAGTTCCCTTTCATAAAATTTCAAAGGAGTACAAGATGAATGAATTTGCGCTTCCCTCTTGCTTTTATCAAGAGTAGTAATGGATATGCCATAATTTTATAGTTAGCCATAGGACGTATTATATGGCGTATCCTGCTTTTTAATCTAAAGAAATAAATAACTCCAAAAGAATTTTACTTAGACCTATACATAATAAAATTAAAAATATACATTAGATATATAAGGATGGTAATATATTTTCATTAAGATTGTAATTGTACATAGATCACATTTAAGGCTTTGTATGTACATAGGTGGATATAAATCAATTTGTAATACGAGGGAAGATTACAGTAAAATATTGCAGAGGGGAGAAGACGAATATCATGGACACGGTAGATCAATTCAAATAAGTACTACATATTTATAAAAAAATGTGTGTTCATAAAAACAAACCATTTCTAATCAAAAGAGATAAATGGTCAAGTACAACCGATGTGAAAGTAATTGGTTCACATTTGGGTCAAATCCACCACGGTGAGAGCATATAAATCTTTTCCGATCTGATAGAGTGCAACACCCCACAATTAAGCCCTTTAATTATTTCCACAATTGCGGACTGGTCAAACGAATGGTCGACAGTGGGTGTTTAACCTTTCTTATCTAGCCGGACAGTCAGTGAGTGGCCTTAGGGTGAGTCCATAAATGTGTGTCCAGGTACATTGAAGGGAAATGTTTGCCTAATAATACAATGAAATCACCCGAGGCTGATTGTGATTGATGTGTGGCATGTAACGTATATCTAATTAGGAACAGACACGTAAAATCAAATTAAAACACTACTTTGAAAAAAAATTGTAATCAGTTTTAATTGAAATAGGATCTAATTCGATGGGTCAGTAACACAATACAAAACCAGGAGATAAGACGCGTGGCAACAAATACTGTGGTCATGGGTTCAAATCGCGCTCAAGTCAATTATTTTATAAATTAATTTGATTAATTATTTCGACTGGGAGATCGGGAATAATATTAATAAAATCCCGATCCATCGTCTTGATCCAGGTTTACTCTGATTTACTGGATTGTAAGTCAAATACTGAGGCGATTATTAAGTCGGTGACCTGTGTAACTAGTAATAGTTAAAATCACCGACAGACAATTAACACTTTGATGTGTAAAAAAAACCCTCTCAAAAAAGCTCCTCGGAGCGTAAAAAAATAAAAAAATCTGATTTCGAGTTAAATAGTGTACTTTTATTGACTATTACCGATACTATTGATAACAAAAGACGCATCTATATTAGAAGCTTATGTATAAATATATTATATGAAAATGCATATCATATATTTATTTTATTAATGTCAAAATATTTGGCATATTGATGATGAATGTGTATATTAAATGAACACCAAACCTATTTGGTTGCACCAAAATAATCATATTAATCAATAACACAAATATTTGAAGTCCAATAATATTAATTTTGTTCTCTCCAAACTGTCAGATTGTAGATACGTTTTTGTGTTACTGACTCATAGAATTGGTTAAATAAATTCATTTAAAAAAATCGATGGGGTCTTATCAGCAAAAAATATGGTATTAATACATTTATAGAGATTTGTGTTATGGGGTAAACAAAACGATAAAAGTGTTATTATATTATAGCTATGCCATTAATGAAGTTACACTATTTTTGTGATGATAAAAATAGTAGTAAAATTCAGTGGCAAAGTTCCGATGTATATTCTCTTATTAAATATGTATAATATATTATAAGGAATATTTTTATACAAAAAGACAAAGATACTTATACGCTATTATTTAAAAGGTTTTAAGGCTATTACTGATTTGAAACGCTCAAATTGCTGCCTTTTTGATGTGAACCTAAAGTTCCCGGTAAAAGGTGTTTAGAAAGGGTTGTAAAATAACAAATTTTCTATATCCTTTCTACCATACAATAATATGTTTATGGTCGTTTTTCTGTCATTTTTGAAGTTGTTTAGTGATGCATTGTGAAACACGCGAGGTGAACTAAAGAGCTTATCTAGATTGCTAGCTCAACAATGGTCAGAAAAGTCATTGAACTGTATGCTTTTTGTCGTCAAACCACTTTACATTCGATTTAGTTTAAATTTTCAACAACTTATAAGCTGTTGCTGTCAATATGTCTATATTCAGGTTTTAATTATTGTTTTGGTATGAACGCCGATTAATACAATAAACCGGTCGACTACTTGTCACATATCGAACGGAATCACCGAATGTTTGAATATTAATGAGCTGACAAAAGCCATGAAATCGCGATTAAAAAATTAAGTGTAGAATTGATAGTGTGAACTAACAAATGCCTTTAGAGCGGACTTTGATCTCTCAGTTCTTGCGCAAGATTAAAAAAATCTACTCTTCTATGAGACAATGAACTTTAATATACAACCCAATTTATTACCACAAGTGACTTATAAATTTTCATCGATCTAATAAACTTTGGTATTAAAACATTTTTTATGATATGTATGCGCCCCGGGGGAATTTTTTACTTTTTTATTTGGTTTTAGATTTTGTGTGAATTTAACCAGTTGGTAATATACCTATGGTTACACAGTCCACCAGTTGCCAACAAAGGCAAATGATCGCCTCATTATATATTTTACAAATCAGGAAATCGGAGTAAATCTGGATCGAGACGATCAATCGAAAATTTATTCCCTATCGATTTATTATATTGATAGGTTGAAAATGATGGTCTGTTTTAATATTTGAAGTGTGGTTGGATAAGTTTGCCGATGTCTGGCAAGCACCTGTCGGAGGTGGCAAGGCAATGCAATGTAATGGAGCAGGTATAAAAAGGCGAGGGGTGCCAAGGCCCCTTTAATAAAAAGACCCGCTTTAATAACGCTAAGAGTAGAAGCAAAAAAATACAATAACTGACCAAAGAAACGCCTCTTCCAGACCATCAAATTAAACCGTGCCCGTTTCCATAGATTCTTCATAAATTACATTTGGTTCGAAAAGGCCCGCGCGTCGAAATCAAACGACCCAAAAGATGATTTTTATATTTTCTTATTAGTTAATGACTTCCCGCGGTTGAAATTATTGTTTTATCTTTTCGGGCACAGAGCAAAATCGATAATTTCATACTATTCGAATGCGTCATGCACGCGCCCTTCTAAATACACTTGCTGCCCTAAACGCTAGTCTATTCATACAAAACAAGAACAATATTTTTTTTAAATTATTAATAGTCCATGTTACATTCCTCTAAAAATTCCTTCATATAATTGATGCTCCAGCAGCATATTATAATGAGGACAGAATATTCAAATGGCATATTTTGAAATATTAAACAATAAGCAAAAAAACTAGAACGGCATGAATTTTAATTGGCGTTTTACGAACTGTGACAAAAACGTTTAAAAACTTGTATATTAAAATGTTGAATGCATTTCATTGACTTTTGATGTGTTGAAAGTGATCATTAGTTTCAAATAAATGAATAGTAATATTTTTGCAAGGAATTTCAGACAAATATCATTAAATGTAAAAATATTTGATTTAATTTACAATGCATAGTAAATAATGTACAACCTTTTATTTAGATACTGAATATCTATTTTTTATAAATATATATTCAGGATCTAAATGTAATATTTAATTATTATAATCATAAATATTATATAACAATCTATTTAGTTGTTCCGAATAGGATGAAGGGAACAGAGTGCAATGTTCCGCAGAGGGATGTAACAGAATACGACGGGGTTAGGGTGCTGTCATGGAGGGATGCAAGAAATCCACCACCCTCCCTATTCGAAGGGTTATTTGCCAAATAATGACGTGTTATCTAACCCGGCATTTGTCATTGCTAATGGAAGTTATCTTATTCCTATTCAGATGTCACAGAGGCTTTATTTCAATGTCCCTTTCGATTAAGACTATCTATGAAGAATGTATATTAGAACGACAATTTTACGGATTTTAATAAGCGGATATAGATCTTGAGGAAATGAGTTAACTATCTAAGTAAATTCACATTATTTGAAGTGTGATTAAATTGCTCTTCAGAAAAGTTTATCTGATTTTTCACACATGAATGTCTGTTTTTTTGTTGTAAAACGTGATGATTCAAAGCGACAAGTAAAAGCCATTAAGTCGTTCGGTGGACAATGGATGGGAAAATTCGGCGTTTTTCTAAGACAGATTTGATGGAGGTAACGGCAAGACAACTTTTGGGACAGAGAGACAAGAAATTTATGATGATGGCTTGGTTGACGGTGACAAAATGACATCAGGTGGACTGACAGTGGCTAATGAATATTACAGTCTCCCCCTTTCCCCGTCATCCTGGATAAGTACATCTTCATTAAAGTGCTACCTTTTGAGGCTACAAAAATATGCACATGGTACTAGAATATAATGAGCCGATGCGGCGGGTATGTGAACCAGGAACTCTTCATGACTCAGCTATAAGTCTATTGGTTGAGCCTTCACTTCATTAATGAAAATCAATATTTTTTTAAGATCAGTTGCTTTACTTTAAATATAATCGTGAGAAATATCATAATTAATACATATATCTAAGATAACTGTAAGAAAATCTATTTTATCAGGTTGCAAGATTGATTACGGTAATTTGTCAAAATTCATGTCTGTAGCACAGATAAGATTAATAATTCACTAGCATGTAACCTCTCCGTATATACATTAAATAATAACTATACTAAAACTTAAAATATATATCCACTAAACCTAAAATTTTACTGATACTATTCCAATAATTATACTCAAAGTTATATTGACTGGTGTTCATTAAATTTCATTGGGTATTTAATCGAAATTATATATGTGGTAGGTATGGATATGATAAAAATTGATTAAGTTAAAATAAATATACAAAGTGTTTTTAGTTAATCGCACTAAATTTAAACTGAAATTGAGGGTAATGTCACCATGAGAATGTATGTCGTAAATGTGAAATTTAAATAGTTACTTTTAAGTATAATTTGTTATAAGACATATTAATTATGATTTCGGCATTTATTGATTCTTCATTAATTGCATTTACATAAAATTTTAGTAAGTGATTCAAATACACCATTAAAACAAATTTTACTCCAAATTTGTCGGTTCTTTTAACTTCTAACCACCCCATATTCATTTAACACTAATTAAAGTCCATTTCGTATTCAATCCAACACAATGATTTTCATTATTAGATTTACCTATTGTACTAGTATGAACAGATAAAATCACATATATTTAATTTGAGGATACTAGATATTATTAAATGTTTGTAGGATTTTTAGATTTCTATGAATCACTCCTTTGTCATACATTCATCAGTGCTGAATTCACCCTATTGCAAACACACTTTCCAAAGAAAAAGAAGCCAGGTTTCGGGTGTTAGTTTATATCGTTATTTATGTGTGGGACTTCCTTGGTAAAAAGCGAGCATTTCCGAATATCCTGAAGCAGGCATGGGGGTGGTGTTCTGTTGTAGTGCACGCCATTCTGTTATCATAGTATTTGATACACCAAGAATGTACTACGTGGCGACACTTAGTCTGCCATTACTACTATACTCTATCCTTGCATGCATTACCGCTACAAAATGTATCGAAATATCTAAGAGATTAAAGGATAAATGCAGTATTAAAAAGGGCAAACAGAGTGTCGTAAAATATGATAAATATTCGTGACTGCTGCTTTCTTAAAACCTTTACTTATCTAGAGTGCATCTATATTTTAGGACAAAGGCCTCATTGTGGATTGGGGGTGTGATAGTAGCTATTCTAGAATAACATGTAATAATATAACAAACCCCTAAATGCAGGGTGGTGTCTATGTCCAAACAATGCCAGACACCACTCCATTACACGCGATACACTGCGGTCAAATTAGTCAGATTTACTACACTACAATACAATATTTTAAGAGAAGGATATGTTTTTAGTAAGATAAAGTGTTGCTTTATTTATAAGGAAATTAAAATAATGACGTTAAATATTATACGACAAAATAATGCTGTTAAATTCAACGGTTCTAAACTTCTGTCTTAAAACGAGAATACAATTAAATGAAGTAAGTTAACTTTATAATTTCTTTAATGAGTCAGCGCGTGCTAAATGAAGAAATCTCCTATAGCAAAAAAATGGATACATGTTTAAAAGTATTAATTGTTGATTTTTAAGTACTAACGTCCGTATTCAATGTGAGTGTATTATTGAGTTATGATAAAGATCATAGTATTGGTGCATATAGGAATAGACTAGAGCTTGATAGCAAAAGCACGCATACGCACCTCACGCACACACTCTTATTACACTATTATATTGAATACGGTCGTAAATGTTATATTTTTCCGACCGAAAGGGCATAAATAAGAATTAATGGAGACAGCTCGTGGGCTTTGATTAATTTTGTTGTATGGATCAAAGAGTTGTTATAATTTTATTCTAATAAATTTGTATGGTAGTAACAAATTATAATACTGATTATTATAAAGAAATATTCAAAATTCATTTATTTACTCATAGTATAATAATATTACCAAGGGTTATAATTTTTACTAAAATTAATTTAGAAATCCTTCTATTGGATCGAAAATTTTCATTTCTATGGTCAACTATGCAGTGCCAAATCCCATAAAAGCTAATTCCGTGCCGATAACCAGGAAAATTTGGTGTATTATACATAAATATGATAATGCTTTTGAATATTGTTTACTAGAAACAAAGCTGGCTGGTTTTGTTACCGGAACACCTGCCCATTGAAACCTCTATATTGTTTTAGTCACAACTTATTTTGCATATGACTCAAACTCTTGGAAAGAAATATAAAATTTCTAACAATAAGTGTGTGTGTTATGTTAATATTTTCACCCAACGACGTGTGATAAATATTATTTTAATTTTAACGTGGGCGTAGAACCTCATACTTGGTCATTAACAAATATTTATTTGTTTTTCTCTATCAAGGAAGAGTAGGTATCACAATAATTATGTACTTTATCATTTTAAGTGCACTTGTCGAGAAGTTTCGATGGATTTATGAGTCATTGGATATACTTCCACGAGGGTGATTAAATAAGAAATGGGATTTGACAGTTGTACTGCAGGAAGAGTAAATCAATAATATTAAATGTTTTAGGGTGGATTCTAATACCGTATGTATTCAGTTCAAAGAAAGGTTGTATTATGAATCACACACGAAATTTAATTCTATGAACTCATTTGTGGAAAGGTATTGAACTCTATGACTGTTTCGGTAATTGCATTTCCATTGTGATACATTGTAATTTTTGCAGCACGAACACACGTCGATGAAAATGCAGTTACACTTCTGTAAGTCCCTTTGGTTCATTTCCACTACAGGGTGTATGGAAAATGTGTTTGTTATCCGTTGGACTATAGGATCAAACACGTAGCGTGTGTCTGGCCCTTCATTGTATAATAAACCGTACTACTAAACCCTCTTGTATCGCCCATACTTTTATTTAACTTTAAATAAAAACTATACAAATCCGTTTACCTACTGTGAGACGGCAGTGATGAAATATGCAGTATTAATTGGCGCAAAAACTGAATAATTCATTTAAAAATGTTATTGGAGATTTGGATTTTGAAATGTATCAGACCTATATTGTGTTTAATAATTAATAGTATTCTATGAAATGAAAAACAAGTATACACTACGATTTTGCATATCAAATCCAATATTACCAGCGTAATAGCTCAGGGGATAAGAAGCGTGGCTACAAATACTGTGGTCATGGGTTCAAATCCAGCTCAAGTGGAGAGATCGGGAATAATATTAATAAAATCCCGATCGATCGTCTTGATCCAGGTTTACTCTGATTTCCTGGATTGTAAAGTAAATACTGAGGCGATTATTAAGTCGGGCAGAGCCGCTCTGTCGGGGATCTGTGTAACTAGTAATAGTTAAGATCACCGACAAGCAAAAACCCTCTCAAAAAAGCTCTTTCAGAGATGTAGGTTCTCTGGTATTCCAGACGACTGTTTTCTTTTAATAATAATAATAAAAAAATAATTAAATCTATTTAATCCAATGAAACATTCATTTTGGATATTGGAATTTGATATATTCAAACAAGTTCATAAATTGATGATCTAAATGAAAAAGTGTACATGCCCAATCTAGTATTGTGTTTATTTTATATTGTCACATTATTTCAATATTCAGATAAATGAAATGCCTGAATATAAAATCTTATTCTCTCAACGAATGCACAATGCAAAATCTTCAAAGTGAACACATGAATCGCTTACGATAGAACAAAATCTATACTCCAAGCCTTTTGTTTGCGAATAGACATACGGTTATACAGATAGACAAAGTAGTAAAGTGGACAAGGGACGATAGTTGTGTTGCCAGTATATTTTGACTTCATTCCGTTGCCAAGAAAACTACCGCTCAATATGTCCCCGGGGAATATTGGTGTATATTGTACAAGAAAATGGGATGCTCCTTCACATTACATTGCTGCAATGCAAATAAATACAAATTCGTGTAAGGCAATACGAATAACACCCACTTTGCTCATGGTCTGTTAATGTTCAGACGAAGGGGATGAACTAAACTACGGAAGGGGAGCATTTTGATCAAAGAGCGATGTACGAGAATTGTATTTGGTTTAGTCTGAGATCGGGAATATGTGATTGAAATAGCTGTTCATTAAATTGATAATAACGTGACACAATAACAAATTATTTAATTCTTCCGGTGTGAAATGCTTTTTATAAATGGATAAGATTTCTATGTGAAGGTACAATCATCACCGATGAAGTCTATGGGAAAGGCGTTCGTTCCAGTTTTGCTGTAATACTTCCACGAGGTCATTGTATTATAAAATGAATTTTCAAATCATTTTTTAATTTGATTAAATTGGGTATTGCAAATAAATGAGTGTGGCATGGGGGAGTTGTGATGTTTTTTACGTGCTGAGGGGGTGTATGGTAGTAAGCAGTAGTAAAGCCATGAGGGGGTGTATGAGTCACTGGTTATACCGAGGGTGCGTCGAGTAACCAACCCCCTTACTCTTCCACGGCAACCCTCAACCCCTGGACAGCCAAAGCGGCCCCTTCTGCCTGTTAATCGTATTCCACGAGACGCTACGACCATTCTGGGGAAACCGATATACTCCCAGACAAATTTTGGCGAACGTATATAATTGATATATTATGGATTGTAAACATTTATGAATTATTACTAATATTTCTTCATACTAAGCATTTAAAATTTGTGAAATATATTTTATTATACATTGATTTGGAATTGTAAACAGCCTTTACTATTTTGGTTTTTTCGTCTAACGAAATATAATATATAACCACCGTAATAGCTCAGGGGATAAGACTCGTGACTACAAATAAGTTCAAATCCCGCTCAAGTAAAATTGATTTGATCGGTTATTACGTCAGGAAGATCAGGAATAATAATAATAAAATCCCGATCGATTATCTTGATCTGATTTCCTCTATTGTAAGGCGATTATTAAGTCGGTCGGTTAAGTTACACAGGTAACTAGTAATAGTTTTAAGATCACCGACAGACAATTGACACGTTTTGTGTCTAAAAAACAAAAAAAAAGCTCGTTAGGGCGTAAATAAATAAATAAATATATAAAAAGGAGATATTGGATTCAATTGGAATCAAAGTCTAACAAGCGTATATTTTTGTAGAGTTAGCATATTTTTTATATATTATTGTTATTAAATAGAAAGAATGAAAAAAAAATGTATGTAAATAACGGATACGGCAAAAGTTCTGCTACCATTTGATTGCGTGCTACTTTGGTTATGTGACGTTTAGATCAGTTTCGCTTTAATTTTAAGAGGCGGTTGGTCTGCCTTCAAGTGAAGCTAAAAGAACCTAACAAAATCCACCATGCTTACCTAAATCGAACCTATTTTCGTAATATTATAGTTGAATTAATTTAATGATTATTATCTAACCGATAAAGCTATTTTTTAAAGACTACCATGTTCCAATCTCAACCATACCTACTGGCACTTGAATGGTGTGAAGGCGCTTCGTAATTTTATAATGGATAAATATACGGCACAAGAACGAGCAGAAATAATGACAATGTTATAGGCAATTCAGGCTCGAGTTACAGATATTGCATTGACACGGTATAGTCGTAAACCTTTTAGTAATATAATAGTGTGGTCGAATACTTGTGTTGATGATTGTATTGTATCGTGGGTGGGGTTGTGTTATGGCAGGAGTAACAGCAGCCGGTGATCCTATCAAATTTTGGCGCTACACCAGACATACTCGTAGTTCGTACCAATGGAATAACTTTTTCATTCACCCGCCACTAGATCGACCGTGAAATGTCGCCATTATTGCACCACCCACCACCCACAGCCTTTATTAAAATTAAAAAAAACAACAAACTAGCAGATTTTCACCTATGTACAATAAAAAAGCATGATAATTAGTTCATCAAAAACATGGATGGTTTTTTTTGAACTAGCTAGAATACCCCAGTGAAATGAGAACTTAGTCCAAGTTGGTGTGATGTAGTAAACTGACGTATACGAGCTCAGTAACAATTTATAACATTGATTTTTTATTTGATTATTCCATTATTAGCTGATATTTACACAAAACATATCGAGGGTATACTGTCAAAATGCATATTTCATAGTTTTGAGATAATGGCAAATTAGTGAAAAAAAGGTCCGTTTTCAATATAATAGTGTAATAAGAGTGGCTGCGTATGGTGCGTATGCGTGTACAGCAATACTATTAAGCTCTAGTCTATTCATACATAAAAGATCACTAACAAACTCTTATTATACTTATTATATTGAATACAGACCAAAAAGTCACAGTCTTAATGGAACTATAAATTTATGATATATATTTGAATAATTTACAATGTGGTATAAGTCAATAACTTCTTTTATCTTTCCAAATATAACACAATTATAAAAAAAATACTTCTATTTTAACTATCAGAAGTAACTAACTAAAACTAAAAATGTAAATTTGACTTATATAATTTTTTTCTCCCGAAATATTAAGATAAAGTAATAAAAAACATATTCAAATGCATCCCTAACTCAAAATCGTCAAAATATGACTTAGTGCATTTCAGCAGTATACCCTCGATATTATCATACTTCAAATATTATGTTCATGGAACTATTGATTGTTCTGTTAATATCCAAAAATTCAAATCAATAATAAAACAATATGTATGCATAATAAAAATGTAAGCCGCACAGTGTTATACGATTGTGAGCAATTGAAAACCTGTTATTTCAACCTTTTGGCCGAGGTTTGCTTATAGGGTGCATTATTTTAGGTATATGTTTGATAAATAATGACATTGATTATAACGAGCATCAATATAGCTTAAGGCTTGAGTATGATTGATTACAGTCATATTGAAAAGTATGACCAAATAAATAAAAAAAAGTGTAGAGGTAACAAAGAAAACTAGAAAGAATATAAGCTATAGGTACACATAAATTTTAATAATGAACACGGCTATTATAAGCACGACAATAGTGAATATATTGATTTTATAAATGAAATAGAGTGTGTAGTCATAAAAGATGTTATATTAAAACTAGTATTCACATGAAAGTGCTGTTTTATTTTGTGGTAAAAATTCGTCTAATCAAAAATCCCCTTTCAGGGCACGTTCAAACCGGGGTAATTTTGAATTTTTAATTAGCAATCCCAACCCTCGTCGTCCTTCAGGATAAACATACATACATATATACATATGGCCTTATATAATATATATCGTGTGGACACACCAAAGGGTTGCGTAATACAGAGAGACTATAAATTTTGCGATTATTCTATTCAGACAGTGTTTATTTAAATGGGGTTTTTCATAAAGGATAAAAGATAACGACCTGCCAAAAATAAACACATAATAAAGATCACCCAAATAGTATGGGGGTTGTAGGAAAAAAATCTTAATTCATATAGTGATGATTTAGAGGATACATATACAATATACTACTTTAATTGTTAATATGCTAATTTATATTAACGTTAACATATCCAAGATCTAAATTGGCCTGGCGCCGCTGTAATATTTCCAGGGTACTAAATTATTTATATTTATTTATGAAAAAATATGCGCATTTTATCGTGCGGAAATCGCGAAAAAAACTTTTTCCAATCCAAATACAAAAGGGAAAGGAAGTATGTAATTGCCAAAATCCATGCGACGAAATGGTAATGTATTGAAAAGTTTGCCCGAAAATTGTAGATTTTGCTCCCTTTTCATACTGGAAAGAAATGAGTTTTTGGTAAACAATGCCGTACATTGTTGTGATTTATCTGAGCTTTTATTGTGCGACGTGGCTGATATTTATCATTTTATTATCGTTGAAACTTTATTATCGTTTCGGTATTTCATTAGGCGATATGGTGACAAACTGAAGTTAAGGTGTAGGAAAGCATTTGTTTGTTTTAGGTTTGTTGGTTCAGTTGAGGATAATATAATATATTCTCAGTGCAATGTGTAATTAAGCGGTTGCTTTAAGGATCTGTTCACAGGATGTATGCATCTTCTCATGAACATACACATATTACGCTAACTCATAAATTCCTGCATAGTTACTATACAAAAACTACCTTCCCGTATTAATAAATTACATTTATTTGATCGAAGTGAAAGGAAATCAAAAATTACACACGCTTTCTTCACACGTTCGATTTAGAATGAATGATAGACAAATCAGGTTTTCCCCAAAGCTCACAGAGCAAACTTCGAATTTATGTATAGCAAGCAAATTGTACAACGGCACTTTAGTCTATAAATTGAGACATTAGTACAAGTCGACACTGATATATCACGCAAAGCTTTGAAAAGATCGATTCATGCCGTGCTTTGTTATCCTGACTTTGTATTTTGTCACGTGGAATCCCATCCAGAAATATATTTAGCGAGTTGATTATAGTAATAAACTCGGTTGGCGGTAACCTGTCACAATGTACCTACATTTTACTGTCACTGTTTGATGGAATTTCGTCTATACATAAATTGTGTATTTCGCTTATGGTCTTTAGATTTTTGTATGTGTAGGTATGCATATTTGAAATAAATCGCATAAATATCATTTGTTTTTATGAAAATCATCAACATGTTTGAGTGCTATAAAAAGATTGAAAATCATTACATACATAAAGAAGCATTTAACCTATAAGATAATTAAAAATAAAAATAATGGCTTTTAATCTATATTTAACTATGCAGAGTGAGTCTTTTGAATTAAATTGTTTGATATTCAATATTTATAGAATAAAAATACACATGTACCCACTCAATTATATTTTAAAGACTTTTCATTTATATACCGCCTGCTCCAGCGTATAATATCGTAAGTGCAAAAAAAAACTGTGTGCTATTAAGTCTTTATGGAACTGAGCCACATATTGCATGTATGAAACGTCAAAAAATGTTGATTTTCAATCATTATTTAACCTAGTAGGACTTTTTCGAAATAGTAAAATAGTCCTATTTGACCGGCAACTAATGTAGATTCATCTATTATCTATAACATATTTCATGTCTCTGTTAATAGAATGTATTCAATCGTAAATTGTTATA
The DNA here is from genome assembly GCA_022606485.1 of Agraylea sexmaculata. Classification (NCBI taxonomy): domain Eukaryota; kingdom Metazoa; phylum Arthropoda; class Insecta; order Trichoptera; family Hydroptilidae; genus Agraylea; species Agraylea sexmaculata. Next base: position 137,830 of record JAGTTH010005823.1, on the reverse strand, counting down.
TTTTATAAATAATAATTAAACCGAGTGACACGTGACAGGTGGTGTTACCAGATTGAATATGTGGCTCAGTTCCATAAAGACTAAAGAGCACAGAGATTTTTTTTGCACTTACGATATTATACGCTGGAGCAGGCGATACATACTTTAGTGATTACCTGAACTATGCAAAATTTTAAGGGATACACAATATGGTATTCTTTTGTAGATGAAAGATTTTTTTTCTTTAAAAAAAAAGGAAATCGACTATGAATGAGATTGTTAATCGAATGAGCGTACTATGTATGTATGCAAACTGCAACAAGTTAAATGTATTTCCAAGGAAATGATTGGTTTTACATATGTAGTGTGTATCTATATGGTGTATGTCTAGATTCGTAGAACCGATGCATGTACTGGTATCGAAATAAAACGAATAGTTAGTAGATTATATGATTTGTTACGTTTGAATCGTGACTCGAAATTGACTAAAGAACAATGGTGTACTACTTAAAATAGCCGTCAGACCGAAATGCACGCTTTCAATACCCATTGTGATTACATCTGGTGGGCTAATGGTGATTAACGAGTCATTTAATAAAGTAATTAGGGATGTTTTTTAAAGCTTAATACAATTATTTGATAAGTTATAGTATGGAAGCGGTGCTTCTTCTATATAATTCTGTTTGTGTGTGTTGATAGTATGATGGCGTCGGTTGATCGGTTGTACCGGTCCACCAGAGCATTCACCTTGAAGGTGAGAGGCCCCTTCCCCACCACCTTCCATAATATTCTTGACTGCCTTCCCCACCACCATAACTTAGCACCATAAAACCTTCGAGCGACGATGATGGAAGAAGAGCAATCCTCACTTGCTGACCGCTATATAATAAAAAAATCATTGCGATGATAAACGCATACAAACTTATGTGAAACACAAATAAATGAAGATGAAGCTTTTTTTACAATGGTATCATTTTATTGACGAATAGAATATTTTTTTATTAATTTATTTACGCTCCGAGGAGCTTTTATTTTAGAAAGGGTTTTTTATACACAACAACGTGTTAATTGTCTATCGGTGAACTTAACTATTACTAGTTACACAAGTCACCGACGTAATAATCAGTATTTACCTTACAATACAGGAAATCAGAGTAAACCTGGATCGAGACGATCGATCGGGATTTGATTAATATTATTCCCGATCTCCCAGTCGTAATAACCGATCAAATCAATTTAAAAATTCTTGACTTGAGTGGGATTTGAACCCATGACCACAGTATTTGTAGCCACGCTTCTTATCCCCTGAGCTATTACGCTGGTAGTAATACATATTATTTTTTATATAAGCATTGGCTTAAGTGTTAATCATAAAATTGCACGATAGATCATCGTTCATTTTGTCGTAATAACGAATAAAAACGAAGTTAAAATTATAATTAAACTAGTACAGTGGTAACTCGAGATACAAATTTAATTCTTTCTGGGATCATCGTCGTATATCAAAACAAACGTATCTCAAAGCAATTTTTCCCATACAATTCCATACAAACTGCCATTAATCCGTTCCAGTCCCTCAAAGAGTCCAAACAAAAAAATGGTTTTCTTAACGAACATTCATTCGTATGTCGAGGTACCACTGTACCTATTTGGAAAATAGTATACGATAACTAAACGCAGTGATTATTTATTATAGTTGTAATTATAAGATTTTTATTTTTGATTGGGTTTGAACTAAAAATTGTGAGAAATCGTCCTTATTCAGATAGCACAAAGATAATTTAGAAATACATTTAGATAATATAAGAACCAAGATGAAATAACTGAAAGATCATCAATGCCAAACTAGTCCAGTAAAATTAGGATTTCGTCTCGGAATTTGAGCCTAGAAGCTGTAATTTTGCATACACATGTATTTTAGTGTTATAAAAGTTGTGTGAAAAATCGAATAAAATCAGGTGACGGGTTTGAAAGTTATTCAACGTTATTATAAATTACAGGCTCAAATTCCGAGGTTTAGCCCTTTTTCTTCCTAATTAGACTGGGCTAAATGTAAAATTTTAGAGGCGAACACTAAATTACTGCAAAGGGCTGTGATTAGTGATATTGTAACATATGATATTATACCTAGTTTTGCTCTGTGACCTTAAATTAGTAATCTGGGCATGTCTGACACGCTGAGCATGTGTGACATTTACTCTACACGCCTATACATTTGTGAAAAAAAGGTGTGGCAACATTTAATTACTGAACTGTTAATACCTAATGACTTAAAAAACTACAATAAATAGGAAAAAGGCATGCATATAACATACATAATGGACATATTTAAACAAATAATATTATGATAATATGAAGTATTCAGTATCTCTCGATAAATAAGGAGATAACCACAATGGAGTAAAAGTGTGAGGTTTTATCACGAGAGTAACAGCTTCAGTTACTTGAAAACCACACCACATAAATCTCATTACCTGTTTCGAAATTGGAGACTGTTTCTGAAGGTAATTCGATTAGATTACCATGTAATATAAAGTTTACACATTTATTGAAACATATCTACTTATTTCCGTCAATCCCAAAGAGAATGTTTAAAATTGCTTTACAACGGTCAATATGATTAACGAAAAAAAATATAAGTTCAACGATTGCGTCCAATACACACACACACACATATATATATATATATATATATATATATATATATATATACTTTATATATATATATATATATATATATATATATATATATATATCTATATATTAATTTAGTGATAATTATCCTAGTGTTCATTACAATTATTATCGCACGTGTATTATAAAAAAAGCGCGCGAAATAAGATTTTTATGATTCGAATTTCCGCCAATTTTTTGCCCCACAAGATGAGAACCAGCTTTATGTAGTGAATCAACGGTGAGTATACGAGAACAACTTTCACAAAAAGTCGGACGAAATATATTGTAATGTAATATTTACTTGCATTCTCAAATCGTCCATTCATTGTAGTAAAAACACAGCTATCAACCTACCAAAAAAATTTATATATTTTATTCGTGAAGTTTGCAGGTATTGTTTGGTGAACGTCTGACGTGCGAATCCGTGAACTGAATCATAAAATAATATGTGATACAATCGGCTTTGATATTTGAATACGGTTAAGGAATTTAAAAGTAAAAGTGGATTTATTCATATGAAACAATGTAACAACGATTATTACCAACCCATGCAAATACTCCTCGGTCAGAATGGTGTTTAACTTGTATACAGACAGTATGAATAATGAGTGGAAATGATTTATGAGGGTGTCCATCGGATGTGATCTCACATTTCGATATCTATACGAAGAGTGTAATTAATACATACTCTATGTATGTATTTACGAGAGGAATAAATTTATATATGCCGTGGGATTTTCTCAACAAGAAAATTATATTGTACGTGTGTTTTTGTATATTAATTCATTGTAGTCAAGTTCATTGCCTTATTGAAAATTATTACTTAACTAATAAAAATATATAGGTATCATAGAATTTGGTTATTTCTTAAAATGATACATAAATACATATTCAACACACGATTTGCTAACAATGTTAATACATTATTAAAGGTAATCAATATAATGATGGAATAAATCTACTAGAATTACATTTTTACTATCGAGATAAATTACGAAAGGCCGTGACTGGTCACACCATAATATAATCTTCATGATAAATTTTAAAAATAAAATAATAACGTTTGATGTGATATTAAAATCAATGCAAGCGTAGTTCAAAAGAATCTTATAAGAAAAAATGACTTATTTGATTTTAAGAAATATACAAATCAATAGATATAAGATAAACTTAAATTATTACATGCATAAGTGTATAAAAGTTGTAGAAAGAATACAACTTGTTGAAGGGTGATTGATAGTGTGGTTTCTTAGTGACTTTGAATTTTCCGAAACAATTTAATATTAATATTGATATATGAACTTACACATAGTGGATGGTTGTTTTTAATCCATAAATTAATTTGTGTGAGAATCCTTTGAAATTCACAGTAAACAATCAAAATATCACGAATCACTTTTATAAGGGGCGACACAACCAACCAACAACACTGTCAGAACTCAACTGTTTTACTTCGGAACATATCCGCTTCAAAATTGTATGTAGCTGGCAACCCTAAATTTCTTGCACAGCAATGCAGATATTTTATTAAATCGAATAGTTTTTAAACAATCAGGTGCATGTTTTAAACAATAAAATGATATTTAAAAAACGGATTAAAAATTATTGGATTTTCTATTTTATTTCATGCAAGGAAAGGACAGTAGTAATTTGAAAGGTAAACATATTTATAGATTTTTTTGATTAAACAGATTTGATATAAGTTAATCTACGAATTAATAAAAATACAAATTTTCGTGATTGGAAAATTGTATATTAAAAATAAGGAAGCTAGCAACATTACTGATAAGTCTGTCAAAGTGAAGTACCGGCCGCAATTTTGGATGAGATAAGAATTGGATTTCCTAGATATCGATTATTATATAAGAAACCCTTCAACTAATTACACGTGTTAAGGTAATTGATTTATTCTGAATATTTTTATTCCCCATGAATATATTTAATGTTTAACGACTACATCCATGGTTTACTCAACTAATTAACATGTTATTGAAAATTAGAGATGTCTTATCGGAGTCAGCAGCGAGTCCTGCTTACATCGAATAAATTTAATATTGAAGATGATTCGGTGAATGACTATTTGGATAACTATCAAAATAACAAAAGCAGAAGAAATACAAATACACTTTCTAACTTTTGGCCATTTACATTTATTATAATTGGCTGTGTTCTTTATTATACAATATATTTTATTGGAAATACTTTACCCAAAGTTATAAGTATTGAAGAAAATGTAATACCAATTTATTTACATTAAAATAATATATATTTTCTTAATTAATTGATAATACTTTTTAGGATCTACATTCACCCAAATTTAGTGGTGAAAGGTCTCAGCAAATTTTACACAAAATTGCTAAATTGGGACCAAAAATTGTCGGTGATTATACAAATGAAGTTACTGTGCCAAATATATTAATGGAAGAATTACAACATCTAAAAGATATTGCACATCCATCGCAGAGTTTTGAATATGAGGTACATTAATTTTCACAAAGATAAAAATATATCAGCTTTTACGTGTTATTTGACTTTTGACAATTTTGACAGTGTTCAAACAAATATTTTGTCTGTTATCATTAGTTAATCAATTTGAGATAACAAAAACTATTAAATTTATTATTTTAAGTTTTTTATCATCTTATTAAAATTAACTATCCTATTTTACAGTCTCAAATAGCGCTATTATTTGTAAATAAGTAATTTTTTATCATAAACATAAAAAATTTGGGGAATTGATAAAATATTGGCTCTGTTTTTACTTAATGATTTATTGTTCAAGCTTCAAAAAGGTAGTGGTGCTTATCAATTGCGGTTCACTCCATCATTTACAAATGTATATGAAAATGTTCAAAATGTAATTGGAATAATAAGGGGAAGTAATGGCTCCAACAGTATTGTAATTAATTGCCACTACGATTCTGCACCAACAAGTAGTGGTTTGTATAAGTTTTTAACAATTTCGTTAATATTTCAAGAAACCCTATTTTTAAATGTATGGTAATATTTTAGGAGCATCAGATGATGGCGTCGCCTGTTCTGCAATGATAGAAATTGCACGTGCTTTAGTAACTTCTCCGAATAGGTTTGAGCATAATATTGTATTTTTGTTTAATGGTGCTGAAGAATCACCATTACAAGTAAATATAAATAATATTTGAAATATACTTACAATGTGATATTACAATAATTAAACTAAATTTATAGGCATCACATTTGTTCTTACAACATAAATGGGCCAAAGCATGTCGTATAATTATCAATCTCGAAGCAGCTGGATTGGGTGGACGTTCAATTTTATTTCAATCAGGACCGAAAAATCCGTGGCTATTAAAAGTAGTCTTATCCAGAATATGTATTTGTAAAAAAAATATATATTATCTTTTTTTTTTAGTATTATTCTCAACATGTTCCTCATCCAAGTGGAATGGTGGCTGGTGAAGAAATATTTCAAAGTGGTTTAATTCCGTCAGATACTGATTTTAGATTATTCCGTGATTTTGGAAATATGACAGGTACATTATTGATTGTATTCGGTTATGAATAAATTATTATTAATCTTTAATTTATAAATGAAGGTTATGACTTTGCTTTCTTTCGAAATGGTTATGTTTACCATACTAATTTTGATGCTGAGGAATACATACCTGTCGGAAGTCATCAACATCTTGGAGATAATATATTATCGCTCGTCAAAGCATTAGCAAATGCTGATGAAATTTACCATCTGAAAGTATGTTTCATAATGCTTGAAATTTTTATAATTCAAACTCACTTGATGATAATTCATAACTTAACTTTTAGGAAAATACTGAGGGAAAAATGGTATACTTTGATTATTTGGGATTTTTTTTTATAGCATATTCAGAAGAAACCGGCATACTTCTCAACAGTATTACTATTTTAATATCAATAATCAGCATAATATGTTACAGAAAACGATTTTCCAAAGGTAATTTAAATTATACATTATAAATCGATATAGTATTAAATCTTAATGCTCTTGTTTTTTTTAGTTTCCATAAATGAAATTGTGATTTCAATTATGAGTCGATTGTTTGGAATGGCAGGTGCTTTCTGTGGATGTACTTTGTCAGGGTATTTGATTGATTACTTTTATCCTCTTTCGATGCCATGGTATTCGAATACTTGGTTAATATTTCCTTTGTACTGGTGTCCGGGTATAATTTTTTATACTCTAGCATTTTTCATAATCGATTCATGGAGAATTCGTAAAGTATGCCAATTTATAAATATAATTTTGTATATTATTTTTGTACTTATCTTGATAATATAACAAACTTTTAGAAAGGATATTCCCACACATCATTGTGTCAACTGGCTCTAATTTCTTATCAATGTATTATGACATTGCTTTTATTCATATTGGTGTGCGTTAAAATAAGATCAGCTTGTATGGTTATGATACCAGTTTTGCTATCATCGTTGGCAAATTTTTTTATATATGCCACAACCCTTTATCGAAATTGTAAGTATACAATGCTATCTTTATTTTTGTCATTAATGTTGTTTGGATTGTAATAGGTTTTTTTTTTATATACATGAGTTTTTTTAATGATATTCAATTATGATGCCTGGAAATATTTATTTTATTTATATAAAAATGATGGGCGTTTGAATGCTAAATTTGCCAATACTCATATCAGTCTGCTACAATTTGTAGAGGTTTACATTCCGATAAAGGGACCAATGTGTCGCAGACCAATCTGAGTTAGAACTATTCAGAAGACTTCTTTAAAACTAGTGCATTTGTTTATAATATACACATTATGTTTATTAATATAGACTATCTCAATTATTGAATTAATACTTAATTTCATATCTTTTCTTGCAGTAAAAAAATGGGTGACCTTTTACATAGTTATGAATTTGCCATTCCTTTTCTTAGTATTTCATTCAATAAACCATATATATTCCTTATTCATACCGATAATGGCAAGATCAGGTCCTCTTAATGCTGATGTGTTCATAGGAATTGTTACAAGTATATGCATTATTTATAGTTTAAGCTATATTGTAAGTTTATATTACTTTATCATATTTTTTATAAATTTATCATAATCAATGGTGCATTTATTTTAGATTCCATTATTAATTATCGTCAGAAAGCCATTATTTTTCTTGTGTTTTTTGTCTGGTATCACATTGACTTGTGTAGTTTTGTCTATTTCTACACCTATTGGACATCCGTACAGAAAAGGTCCCGATCATCCATCTCCGCAAAGATTTTGGATTATGGTATTTTATTTCTATTGGAACATTTGAATTGCATTAATTTTTCAAATTGTATTTAATTTCAGCATACAGATAGGAAATTTTATAATGAGAGTAATATGTTAAGACGACATGAGACAGGTTACTTTATGTTGAACTTAGATAGGAATAGTGTAAAAACTGTACCCATCAAAAATAGAGCAATAAATGAAATTATTCATGACTGCGAGACTGAAATGTACTGTGGTGTACCTTTGTACTCTGGAAGAATGGTTAAATTAGGGTGAGTATGAATATTTAATAATACTTGTCATAAGTGTGTAAATTATTATAATAATATGTTTTATTTTTAAAAGACAAAAAGCTAATTGGATTTCATCCGTACCTCCAACATTTCCTACAGAGACAGTTTTGAAAGTCAATCAAAAGACTTGTAAGACAAAGACTCAATGCACATATGACCTTTCTTTGATAGGTATGTTGCATCATTGAAATGATACTAGAAAAAAATCTGGATTTTGTAAGTGCAGACAGTTGCGCTATAAACTCGAAAGTGTATATAAAGTGTGGAGCGGTAAAAAAAGCCTTAATTTCATTATTTGATATAAAACTTAATTACAGGTCCGGATAGAATGACACTTTTATTTTCACCAAGAGCTGGAAATAGTCTAATCGGTTGGAGTTTGCCGTCTGTACCTGAACAATCAACACTTTGGAAAGATCGACCGATATATCATATCCATATTGTTCGTGGAGAAGTGAAAAACATTTTTAATTTGACTCTTTCCTTTGATGTAAGATATATTATTTGAACAGACTTGATAACATAATTGTTCGATAAATCTGAGATTTATTTTTAATTGTAGGTAACTGAAGTATCTTCTCCGATTGCTGACATATCTTTGACGGGAAACTTTGTCCATGACACAAATCAAAGAACCGCAGAGTATGAGGAATTTTTGAACCATTTGCCTGAGTGGGCTCACAAAATTGCATGGATTAGCTCTTTCAACGCCTATGTAATTTAATCAGCCAATGGTCCTTTTTAATATATTGTTGTTAATTATTGATAAAATATTTATGTATTTATTGATTGTTAGTATTGTATTGAAAAGCTGTCTTTTGTTGTGATAAATAATGAATGTAGTATTATTTTTATGGAAGGGAAATGTAAGCATAGATAGAGCAATAAATATTTCTCCAAATAAGATTTTATTCAATCTAAATGAAACAAATATAAAACAATAACAAAGTGTTTATTCAGTTGACAGTAGCGTTTGGAGCTGGGAAAGTCAGATTAGTAAACAGATATGTATGTGTCTAGAGGCTACGAAGCGCTGGAGTGCGGGACTTGGGCCCGACAACTAGCAACATATCGATAATTATATTCTTGTGTGGACACTCAAGGACTTTTTACCTACAAACTATCGATATACATTTTTAAATATAATACGAATAATAATATTTAATTTCACTGAATTTGACTACCTAAAAAATAAAACAATCAGCTTTTAATTTTCATCACACTCAAGAAATACCTTTATTTTGGTTAAGGGTTGCTATGCAGTTACAGCTATCATTTTTTGGTTATATTGTGATTAGTAGAATTATCTATTTTTTATTTATTTGGTTTAAATTCACTGGTTATGCCAGATATAATAATAATAATAATCATAATAATAATAATAATCATCCTCTTGAAAGGACTAGTAATACATTGATCTCTTCTATTACACTTGCTTTTTAACACATTGATATTTCATTTAAAACATTAACAACTTAAGAAAATAATCATACAAAGCCACAATATATTTTTTTCTCTTTCTAAATGATGAAAATGCAAGACTCGGGTGTTTTTATATGTTGTGTTATTGACATTTTTTTTTCTGTTAATTGTTAACATGCACCAACTCATCGTCATACAATATGATAAAAGACAACTCAGTGTTAACGGTGTAGTAAATTCTAAAACCGATAAACTTATATTATTTAATGGTGAAACACCCTGCGTTAATCCATATCATGTTAACCTAGGACACATTGATTATATAACTATTCATTATAAACTATTACAATTTTTAAAAGTAAATTCAATAATATGCAATGTCCAGCATCGCACATCAAGAGTTGTTTCATTATAAATCATATTTGTTTCTTAAGTTATTACTCATAATAAAACATACATAATATGGAGATTTTGGCGATGATCAAATGTTATTTCTATGTAATAATGTACATTCAGTCATTCAATCTTTGTTGAAACAAAGAAAATAAGAAGTATATATATAATTATGTATATTAAATATGTGTGTGTGTTTGTGATTTTTCTATGAAACTAGTGCTTGTACCGATAAGCACTGAATGAGAGATTTAAGTGTTTTTTTTTTTTGAGATTGTAAAAGTGGTAGATGTATTGAGAATGGGGAGAATTCAATCAAAAGTGAAGGGATCATTACTTATTTATTAAAGGAACACTTTGCCTGTGGTGGTAACAGAGCGAGCAAAGTAAAGATTGCTCAGAATATAAAGTGTACTGATTTTATACATTATATTCAATAGATATAGTTTCGAGTACTAAGTTTAGGTTTCATCTCTGGATTCAGTGCTTTGAGAAATATGATAAAATAAGTTTCATAGCTTTTGTATTGGTTCATATTTTAAGATAAAAGTAAATAGAGAATGTGAATACTATGTGATTTATTCTCACTAAATGATTGTAAAAAATAAAATAATAGGACCTGCCTTTATTTTCAGTTCAACTGAATTGTGTATAAATTAATAATCATACATTTACATCATACAACATATATACTCTGAAACATCGATCAAAAGTTAAATGTTATGATAGCTAACAAAAAGTATAAGAAAAAAGGAACATGGCGCAATGAAAATACATAAACGAGAATATGCTCAGCTCAACAACAAACACTGAAATTCTTTTTAACACTTACACTAATGTCTTGTTAAATAAATATTAAATTTTGATAACATTCTTAGCTAAATATGTATATATATGAGTTCAAATATATATTTTCATACATATTTACTAAACATATATATAAATATACATATGTATATTCCAAAAAATGTGCAGTCTGCTCGGATGATACAAACATCAAAGCATGGGTTTATTTTGAAATCAATTAACACACACTCTCGAAATATATGTTAATACTTTTTGAAATAAAAAAAAATATATCACACATTTATCTCATACAATATATAGCTCTAGATAGAAAAGTTTACAACGATGGGCCACTGGTCAAGAAGTTAAGTCAAATTCATAAATATTCACACATGGTTTAGGGGGCTCAGCCCGGAGAGAGTGATTCAACACTATCAAACATATACAATTTTATATGTATGGCAAGAGAGAGAGCAGCACATATTCATTTAATACAACCGAGTTTATAATTCTTTTCTCATCAAAACATGTAAGCGAAATTAGCATTATGATACAATATTTGCAGGCTGGCAATCCTATGTGTTGCGACCAGCATTTTTGGATAGTGTCGGCACAAGATGGAACTGGTTTGCTCCTCGGTTTTGAAACACCAATAGGAAGATGTTCACTGCCGGAGGCGCCACCAGCCCTGCACCTTCTCTGTTAATTTTTTACAAATTCCCAGCAACCTCCGTCACATTCCACCTTCTCCTTCCGAGCCTTCTCCTTCTTCAAGTGTAACCTGATAGGAAAATATAATTTTGTTAATATCAAAACGATTAGATATTTACTTATTTTAACAAGTGAAATGAGTTTGATTACATACTTGAAATCGGATTTTGTCAATTCTGCTATCAGGACGGTCCGGAGCTTGTGGTGGAGGATCGTCTGAAGGAGGCGGAGAAGGAGGTATCATGCTTTGGTACCAGTCTCGGTTTTCTTCTAGAGTATCAAGTATGTCTTGAGCATCAGGATGAACTAAATCTGCCCAAGTTTCCCATAGAGGATGTACAATGTAGTCGATGAAACCAACCTATAATAAATAAAATATATTTTATTATGTTTCAATTAACTTTCTTAGGACATGTTGTCGGTATGTGTATTTACCTGTGATTTTTCAATTGTAGCATTATGCCTATCACACATGGGACTAATATCCATTTTTTGTTCTCTTTCTCTATCTCCTTGCTGGAAGAATTCTTCCATGAGAAGTCCAACCCATTTTTTGTACAAAGGTAAAGGTTTGGTGGGGTTGCTTAAATCAGCACAGTGCACTAGATTTTCAAGTACTTGGATTCTGTCAGTATAGTTATCTAATAATAGTACTCCTGATCCGGCTACTTTCTTTGTTTCAACCATAGTTTTGAGATCCGCCAGTAGGCTCATGTGCTTAGACATGTCTGTCGATAACACCATGTCTATCACCATTTTGCGCAGGGTTTGGCGTTGCTTCTTGTGCAGATTGATAAAGATATCGCAGCCTTCATTTTGCAAAAGTTTGAAAGCGACGGCCAGGTGGTGGTTTTCTAATACTGATTCGTCATTGTACATAAGTGCCAGTTCGGAGCTGGAATTGATGAGGAATTGGTTGGTGAGTCCCGGATGGTCCACATCGTGGATAGTGGCAGCAAATAATGCAGCGCAGACTTCCAAAGGTGTGAATACAGATTCTAAGGCAGGAGTATTAAGAAGAACATGAGTACTCTGAGTGACATCAGCTGCATGGAGAGAATTGTGGAACGGATTGTCTTTAACGTAGTGATCTTCCAGTGTCATCATAAATGTTATGAATGTCTTAGATGGAATAAGCAATGTCTTAAGAAGATCACGACTCTGTAAGTGAAATACATTATATAAGATATTTTATTGGATTCAATATCAATAAAAAGGAATATTGTTTAAATACAAACCGTAAAGGCGGTGTAAGCAATGCATGTGAGCGGTCTGTTATTGGTGAGATCTCCAACTCGGAATATGTCAATACCCCATCGGTCCACATCTGCCAAAGTTCGGCCCAGTTCTTCTTCATGAATACTTTCCACTCCATATCTAGGCAACTTCTCTCCAGTGAAACTGTTTGTATGGGTCAGTGCACGTTTCACTCCGGATATCTAAGATTTCAATAAATAATAATTAAAATTATTAAAACCACTTTGAACCAGTTTATAAAATGAAATAATATACATATGTATGTATATTGTTATCTCAATTTATGAGGATAACCAACTTATAAATATGTGCGCTGTACAGAAGGTCTCATGAAGATAAACACTGATACACGCTCGTCATATGTTCTTATTAAAATATGAATTTTAATAAACAAAAATATAAACAAACCTGAGACATAGTTGAAGATGCTGTGGCATGACGCGGCCTTTCCTTTTTCTTGGTCGTTCTTTCGGCCGCATCTTCAACGTGTAAAGATGGTATATCGAGCTCTTGTTGTTTATCTGTAAGAAAGTAACGGTACATTATAAAAGGGTTATATTATTCAGCATAAAGCAAGTGGCGGATAATATTCTTACCTAAGAACGTGGAGCAGATGTATTCTGATATTTGGTTGCCCGATTTGCTGGACTCTGAGAAGTGGCTCAGTTCTTTATTGAGCATGCGTTTGAACTGCAAAGAAACAAGAAAACGATTGTTATAGAAGTGTTATGCAAGTTTGTTTACAATACAAGAGCAGATCTTTATTTATTATCATCGTTGACGCGGTAATATCAGGCAAACTTGAACAAAAGTTCAAATGTACATTTGATAATCTGCAATCGTAATGTGTAAAACGACGATACACTGCGGAAGGAAGATTATAACAATTATAAATTCGTGGCAAAGACGATAGTTTACCTTGTGACTTCAATTTTGGCGGCGTTTAGACAAATTAGGACGATTTTACGAGTAGTAGGTACGTGATGTACAAATGTTTTCCGCTCTGTATTCAGATAATGAATTACAATAGAACTTTGTATCGATCGGCATTTTTGCACCGGTAATTAGTTCGTACTGAATAAATATAAATAATTAGCTAGTTGTTTTCGCGCGTCTTGCTTGGAATATAAATTAAACGGTGAATGTTCAGTGAGTTGACAGCAATCGTATACTTTCTAATATTATTATAAAACGTGTCTGACTCTCATATTATGATTTCTCACATTTTCATAATGGCCGTTCTGTCGCATCGAGAGCATTTGGATTTTTAATTAAATCATTGAGCGATATTCTAAAATGTACACACTAGGTTACGAATACGAATAAAAAATATCTTTATCATTTATTGAAAAAAATAAGCATTTTTTGCGCGTCAATACATATCGCAGTCACTATAATGCTCATTATACAAATAAGCCGTGTATATGTATATAATAAAAACTACATGTTCGTGTATGTTGGGAGGAAAACACGTTATATAACAGTTTTCAAGATTCAATACACGATTATGATTATATAAATGATATGTTGAGTGTTTTGATTTTCTGAATTTTTGTGCATTGAAGTGAATTGATAAGAAAGAAGGTTAGATGTTTAAGAGTAATAAAATCATTCATCCAAGGTCGGGAGATCAACAACAGGATATGTTTATTTAATAAAATAAATGATTTTTTTAACCTTATATTATTCAGGATCACTTATCATCAATCATTATACCTATAACTATGTATTTGATTTTTTTTAAAGATTAATGCATGTGAGTTTTATTTATGAATTACTTTATATAGTGCCGTATTCAATATAAAAATGTAATAAGGGTGTGTTAGTGAGTCGTATGTGTACGGATAGTCTAAAGAATGGGATTCCTAGGCGTGCGTCTCCGCTTTTTTATCAGCTAAAACCACACAAAAAACAAATGTTGAATTTATCTAAAAAATATTTTATACTTTGATATAATATCATGTTTCAATTTACATTTTGTTGTAATAATTATTTCATTTATTGAATATCTAATCTCTAATAGTTTTGTTGAAATCATAATGAATCTTATTTTCTTCACATATTTTTAATGAGCATATTAAAAAAAACAATTAATTAACGATTTTTTAATTCAAAACATACACAAATTATTAGTATACTACTATCCTTTTATCTTTTATCAAAAAAATGACAATAAAAACGTAAAATTTGTTTTTGAATGTCTTTATCTCTAATTCAACGTTGAATATGATCAAACAAAATTATCTTTTAAAATCTTATAAATGGATTATGAGTGGTCCAGAAACTATATAAAACAGTATAGCGTAAATGGATTCCTAGACGTGCGTCGCCGTAAACGTACGCCGTAAAGACGGTAATACAGTTGGTTTGCTGTACTTTTGATCGATTTTTTGATAATCAGTGCCTCGCGCGAAGCTCAGACGAGGCATTAATTAACAAAAATCGTATTTACGGTGCCTAGGAATCCATAACTTACAGATTGGTAGTATTTGTGTACACGCACACACTATTATGTTAAATACGGCAAACAGACTGTAGACAACTTTTATGTGTTACGCTTAATAAGTAGTTTTAATTAAGAAAATTGAAGGAAAAAAAATCCGAGAGCAAATAAGTAAAATAATTGTATGATTTTTTGTCTTATAAGAGACTGTAATATTCTTTTAAATACTATAAGTGCAGAGGCTACTTAGGTTCGAGCGGAAGATTCTTTTGGTCCTGTTCAGGAGGCACCGGGACTATTTAGAATTAGACGGAACGATGAGATTTACTCATTATATAAGAGCGTGAACGTAGTGCAGTTTATTAGGGCTTTAACATTAGGTTGGGTTAAAGAGCAGGAGGGATAGTATCGGAAACACTATCCAGCAAGCCTGTGGGTAAGGCAGGGTAGACCTAGGCTAAGGTGGGCGGACGAGTTCTATAAGGTAGTTAGGAGTTTAGGTATTAATAACTGGAGGAGCATTAAGTGGAAGATGCTGGTGCGAGAAGCCTTGCTTCATCACTGAACTGGAGTGCTTGTGATGATGAAGTGCAGATGTGTTATGAAAAGTGTTTATAAAATATGTTTGTAATATAGACCTGAAGAGCTGCCACGGCCACTACACAGGCCAAGTCAGCTAGGGCTCCATAGTCAGCCGCTTGTTGGGCCAGAACCCTCTGGCGCTCCGCCCTGGCTGAGGCCTCAGCCCCTGAGCCTACTTGGGGCCCCATCACCATGTCGTTCTTGCCGGCAATACTCGCCTTGGACACGGCGATCTCACCTAGAGACTCGCTACGGAAATAACGAACACTTGTTCATGACTGTTCGCTAGTGAGTCTCCCGCACCGACAATAAACGGACGTTGTTTTAGACAGAGGACGAAACGAAATATGATGAACGACAATTCTATTCCTGATAAAAAAACTTGCAAACCCCTCCCCCTACACAATGATATATTGTTTGCTAGCTCGATAAGCTCTCTTATCTGATATCAGCGAACTACTTGCTAAAGCCCCTCACAATTTTGCAAAAAAAAAAACTAAACGCGCAAATTATTTCAATAAATAATATGTGCGCCCACACATGGCAGCCAAAAGACGAAAACAAAATAATAAACAATATCAACGTGACGTTTTAGTTGCTAATGCTTGCATGACTAAATTTGAATGGATAAATATAGATCGGCCGCTTAATTACACATTGTTTTCATAATTATCTTACAAAAGAATAATAGAACGATTATCGTGGTTAACTTCGCCCGATTAGTAAAGTATTTATCTAAAATGCGTGGTGTTTACGAGCGATTTGTACTTACATATCATTTGCAAATAGTGGTTTGTTATCAATGGGATATCAGTGTGTGTTCTAATTAGATCTAATCAATAGAAGGGATCATGGAATTTAATATGTACAATATGCTTCGAGACAAACAAGTTAAAGCTTGTTCTCATCATACTATTTGTACTATTCCTACGTACGTAGTTATTATACAATAAAATTTATCATATTTGCTAAATGCATTTTATAACCTGGCGATTTTCTTGTCTTCTAAATCATAATCGTATGTTAAATATTTAAGTATAATGCAATATAACATGTTTCCTATATAATCAGATATTGGTTCCGCCGACAATACCAGTCATTCGAGGAGTTTGTTTTGACGAGGTAATGCCTTTTATTTAAAATACATTAGTTATTATTGTTTTTTTTTTTAATATATAGTTTTATTCCTAATTGGTAAGCACGTATGAATATTTTAAGGGAGGAAGGGGGGACTAATTTAATTTTTAAAGACATCCATATATTGTATATAGAATATCCTAATAATAATATTAATACTATAAGGGAAAATAATCAATAATGTGTTTGTTCCTTAAGCCAATATATTACAAATTGCAAAAAGGGAAATATATATCCGTTACGAAACTACTGAAAATTTCAATTAAAAATAATTCAGTTTATTATAGTTAGGAGAAATATACAGAGGGTGGTAGGGTATCGAAAAAACAAGTGAAAAAAACTATTCAATATTAATTTTAAAAAAATCGTGCATTTGAAATCGATATTGGGTGGCCATATTGAAATCAGCTGTTTCTGTGAAGTACGCAGTAGTCAAAGATATGAATAATTCGTGTAGCCTGTGTATTGTTGCACTCTTCTCTCCTATTCGATAAAGGCATAAGTGTGTCTCCCTCACTCAACACATTTATAGTGACCACTGAGAGTGATTGTGACAATACTTTGGCAATTAAAACTCAATAATATTTTAAACGTGTTAAAGAAGCGGTCTTTGGTAAAAAGTGAGCCTAGATGTATTTGAGTGTATGTTTGAGTTCATATGACATGTAGTAACAATGTATTTACCCATTTTACTGTGAAATATAACTGAAGGTATGAAGAGAGATGTTTACAGTATAATGTTTGCCAGGTAACTCATGTTTTTGGCCACTTGATCAACTTGAACTAAACACGCATTTAGCCACTCATGCGATATCTTATGTTTATATCTATGGCAGTAGTTAAGTCGTGTGTAATATGTGTGTTAAATACTGTAAATAAATAAATATCGTGACGACTTGCCTATTGACGGGAGTCCCTTTATAAGGGGTTGGCCAGGCCACCTTGGCCTTTACGGGAGAATATAGTAGAGATGGTTTCCCAGGCCACCACACAGCAATGAGTACTTAAGATCTAGTTTGCTAAGCTAGATCTACCAAGTGACTCCGGTGCCGTGAATCGAACCCGGGAGTCTTCACTCACGAATCCGTTACACTAACCACTGGGCCACAAGGCGGCTCTAAATACTGTAATATATATTTAACTTATTTTACAATACCCTACCATCCCCCATAATTATTACTGAATCGTTCTAGGTGTGGTATTTGTATGGTGTTTAATGTTGATGGATGGAGATATGTTAGTAGGTAGAATATTCGAGTGAAAGTGAGAGGATGGATGGTGTGTTTTAGTGTAGTAGGAAGGCAACGTGTTGCATTGTATTGGGAGATGGAGACAGAGTGCGAGATGTGTCCATATGTGGTATGATGATGGTGTCTGGAGTAGTGGCGCCGAGGAGTGGAAGAGCAGGTCTTGGTGAGGAGCAACGCCCACCTGCCGCATTCCAATGCCGAAGTGTGTCGCCGGTAAACAAATTACGATGCAACTATATTCAATATCTACCATCACTGGACTTGCCATGTCCTTTACATATCAAAACACATTTATTCCCTATCATTATATTACCTCGTGGAGGAACCTCGGTATAAGTCTTTAATCCATACCAGATACCTGTACGTATACTAAACATGACGTATAACGAACGTATTTTTTACCAAAAGAAATAAAATAAAAATTATTAATCCACTCCCGTCACAAAAATCACGATTGATTTGTTTACCTATATATTTTTATGAGATCTTGAAATATATGAGAATATTTTAAGGGGTGATTTAAGGGTAGCACAAATATAAGCGAAAATTAATTACGTATTTAAAAGACACAATACACACGCGAAATTCACTACTGAGTACTTCACAGAAACAGCTCATTTCAAGATAGTGACCCAAACTCAGTTCCAAAAGCACTATTAATACTTACAATAATTTTTTTAACTTTTATGAATTTTTTGGCTTATACATATATGCGATACCCTACTACCCTCTAAAATATTCTCAATTATTTCAAGTCCATCCTGTATAAAATGGAGTTACGTAAATTTAATCCATTTTTTCTGGATAAAAAATTGCATTAAAATGAAGTTGCATGTATCTGCAAAAAGCCGACGATATGACTATTCTTATTAATATGTGAATCCGTCTAATTTCTGCAAGAAGCATATGGTTCCTTGTCCAAACGAGGGTCGTATATCAAGCAAAATACTTCAATAATAAAGGTTCTACCGTTTTATAAAATAGTTTAGAAAGGCGTATTTCTTATCGACACAAAATTTATTGGAATAAAATTGAATTGGATTGATTGTATACTTCCTACAATCAATGTAATTTTAATTGTATAATAAATAACTGATATTCAGAACTCCATCTTTGCTAATTTGAAGATTAATTATACAATGAGGCAATAAAGAAGCACGAATTCTTTGTGTTAAAGAAATAAATATCAAAAGCATTGTATTTAATAAACGATCATAATAAGCATTATATAATATATGTATATTATGAAGACAAAAATGGTGAATACACATAGTCCCAATATCAAATAAAAAAATCACGTGTTGGAATTTTCAATAGAGAGAAAAAAGACAAATAGTCTGTTCAAATATATGACTCACCTTCGTCGACAAAGCGACGTTGGATCAAACGTTTCTAGCATTCCAATAAGGAAATTGGACCTTTCTATAGAATGTCAGGACTCAAGACGGGAGAAGCTTAGAGTTCGGCAGATGAAGAGTGTTTGGCAAGTGATTTGAAAAATGTGGAAGACGATGTTTCGATACGCACTACCTTGTCTAATCGGCTTCCCATTCACGGTGAAACTAATTGTAACAGAGACACCGCTCACAAATGTTTTTCAGACGCGGTCTATTTGAGAAGAATAATAAAAAAAAACACCGCAATATCAGCTCAAAAATAGTAGAATCTAGTTTTTTGATCTCTATGAATAGTGTTTATTATTCAGAAGCAACTGGACATTAGTCAACCGTTGTAAATGCGCCACAATATGAGGGACCAAACACATTTTTGAATTTAAAAAAAATGCGTTGTTTTTCCACGACTAAGATAACACGTGCGCGATAAAAATCTTTTTCATTCATATATATAAAAAAAAAATTCTTGGGAAGTAAAAACACGAATTTGTCTCAAATTTTTATTATTAAGAGAAAACAGTCGTCTGGAATTCCAGACCACCTACATCTCTGATGAAGCTTTTTGAGAGGGTTTTTAGACACAATAACGTGTTAATTATTTGTCGGTGATCTTAACTATTACTAGTTACATAAGTCACCGACTTAAAAATCAGTATTTACCTTACCATACAGGAAGTTTGAGTAAACCTGGATCGAGACGATCGATCGGGATTTTATTAATATTATTCCCGATCTCCCAGTCGCAATAACCCATCAAAGCAATTAAAAAAAAATTGACTTGAGTGGGATTTGAACCCATGACAACAGTATTTATAGCCACGCTTCTTTTCCCCTGTAACGCTTCATAAGACATTTTTTGTTTATGAAGCGTTACGCGATTACTGAAGGCAATGTTTCACTTTCGCTTTCACATAATGAACCTTCGATCGATTCGAGATCAGGGCCGAAAAAAAACGTTAGTTCCAAAAATATGAAAACTCAATTCTACGTCACGCCTGGTCTATGACGTAAAACATTGGTTGAATTACACGCGACTATTAAATTAATATGTTACTATTTTGGTATATAAATATATTTATCATATTGCATAATTATATAAACGATGAAAGTGTGACGGATTGTAATTGATGGTTGTGATATAATTATCGCTTTCTGAATACGCTATGGCCAAAGGCAATTGAAGTAAATTTAATTTGTCACAAGTGGTCAGGGTTGATGGTAATCTTGAGGGTTGTGGTGTAGCTTGCTGACGTCAACGACATCCATGAAGAGATCCCTGTTCGAGTGACCTGCTTCTGAAAGGTCGCTTGGGTAGACTTCTAAGCAACGAGGTTATACACCACTACCGACTGAGAAATTAACAAGCCAGTCAGAATATAGAGTAACAAATCAAACTTCGTTGATTTCATCAAAAAAATGAGGTCAAACACTTGTAAAATACTAATTGGCGGTAGTGAATATTAAGGGCTATTGAGGTCGCAAATGAATATTCATTAATGGGTCGTTGATTACAGACGCGAATATGGGTCAACGTGAATACTTTGTTAATTGAAAGGTATGAACGTACCGGACGAAATAAGTTGTCGGTGCATTGAAATCTCGAATGGGGCATATTTTCAGTGCAGGTACGAGAATGCGACTGGTGAAATGGACGGAATAGAACATGAGATATTATAACGCTGAGTTAACATTGATCTAGACGTTGACGTCAAACAATCAGATGACTGACATCTTGAATTGTGGTGGGTTTGCACAGATAATGGGATTTGGTTTGAGTCAATACACTCTTTATCTGAATCATGCGTAACGTCAATATTTATATTACATACGACACCTGACCACGCTGACACATTCATGACTTTCTCAAGAAAGTTTCTTTATATATATTTATAATAAAAATCACCCGTGAATGAGACGACAAAGGTGACTTTTGTTTTTAGTAGAAAAAATATGTACATGAATGAAACAGTGTGTAATAAAATGCAATATTAATAGTGTATGTACAAAAGAGAGAGGAAGTACCGAGATGATTTTCTCTAAAGGCGCCATCGTGTCGCCGAGACACCGGTCTTTTACAAAGTCGAGAGAATTGCATTCAACTATATATATTTAATGATGAAAATCAATGTAAATGATGATGAATGAAGCTGTTAGTCACACATCTGTGAAAAGATCGGGCCGGTCTGTCTAATAAGAATAACAAACCATTCATTAGCGTCAAACGGAATGGAAAATTTTACAAATACCCTCGGATTTGGGATGGGAAAAATATCACAAATAATATAATCGAGATCAAGAAAACACACGCTGGTCGAGTCACGTACGTTCGTCCTCTGTCTAATTAGGTTTGTATCCGTTTATAGCCATCGCGTTCGACGGATAATAAATAATATTATGGAAAATAAAACGATTGCTGCATACCTTGAGACTTGGGTATTCATTCGCGACTCGCTTTGTATAAGAATAAACTATTATAATATCACAATTGGAATGTTGCCTTTGACAAGGTATCACAGTTAAAACACACTGAACCGAACACACAAAACGATGTTGAACTTTGACTGTGTAGTTATTGGATGGTTGTTGTGAAGTGACGTGCGACTAGTATGAGGTTCGACTGTCGACTGAGGCGGCGCGATCACCAGTCCGCTTTTTATACCTCCTTCACTACACATGCCTTTTAAATAGTTTACTATCTAACTATACTCGACAATTATTATAATTCAATAGCATTTATATAACAACACTAATTATGAAACATTATCATTACATTTATGGTCTATTGGCATTTTTTATACACGGTGAATTCGGTACGCGGATGGTGAAAAATAGGGAGTCAGGTTGAATCACTTTTCATGACACTTTCATTGTGACGTTGGTCTTTTGCCAACACGTGTTAGTCATTTCGTATTTATTAAGTTATATTTTTGGGTATCGACGAACTCATTATAGAAGAAGAGTACAAACAAATTACAACTTACGTTGTACTAGTATGAATCTGGAAAAGTAATATACGCCCTGAGGGTACTTTTTTTTTATAAATTTTGGATTTTAGACACAAAAAAGTGTTAATTTATTGATGTATATATTTACATTACAATCCAGCGAATCTGACTAAACCTTGATCAAACAAGACGATAGATCGGGATTTTTATTAATATGTTTTATTCCTGATTTTCCAGTCGAAATAACTGATCAAATTATTATTATTTGTAGCAACGTGCCTTATTACGCCGGTTTACTATTTACCGTTACTGTTAAGTAATGGATTCCCAGGAATACGTCACCGTAAACGTATACCGTAAATACGATAGTAGGGTTACTTAGCTACACTTATGATCGGCTTTTTGTTAGTTAATGCCTCGTCTGAGCTTCGGGCGAGGCACAAATTAACAAAAAACCGATCAAAAGTACAGCAAAGCAACTCTATTACCGTCTTTAAGGTGTACGTTTACGGCGACGCACGCCTATGAATCCCTTTACGCTATACTATTTTATATAGTTTTTGAATCACTCATAATCAATTTATAGGATTTTAGAGGATACTTTTGTTTGATTATATTCAAGGTGTTTCTATGAATTAGAGATAAAGATATTCAAAAACAAATTTTACGTTTTTATTGTATTTTTTTTGATAAAAGATAAAAGGATAGTAGAATACTGATAATTTGTGTATATTTTAAATTTAAAAATCGTTAATTAATTGTTTTTTTTTAATATCTTCGTTAAAAATATCATAAGAAAATTAGATTCATTATGATTTCAACATAACTATTAGAGATTAGATATTCAATAAATGAACTAATTATGAAAACAAAATATAAATTCAATCTTGATATTATATCAAAGTATAAAAGATTTTTTACGATAAATTCAACATTTGTTTTTTGTGTGGTAAACTGATAAAAATATTTATTGATGTCACATGTTACGATTTTTATTGATAATAATTTTGACTACTCTGTATAATATTTTCTGTATTTTTTATAAATTGGAAATCGAAAAATCAGTTAGTTGTCTGGATTTCTCGGTTGATTGATTGTTTAGTTTATTGCATATATTGATTTCATAAGATTTTTTCTCATCTACGGTGATTGCGGTAAATAATTCAATAATTCAACAAAATAATTCTCAGTTCTTTTATCCGAATATAACCGGAAAAATGGCTATGATGAATTAACACCTCGTGTTTTTGAAACAAAAATAGAATTAATGTTTTCGTCACAGCCGAGAGGAATTTTCCAAAATTGCTTCTCAAATTGATCTTTACATTAAAAAATCATATTTTTATCGATATCATTATAAAATACTAAAGTTCGGCATTCACTGTTCAATAAATTTATTTTAAAGCAATAAATCGAATTTAGCATTTTGTGTAAATTGCTCGTTCCGTTAACCTAGAGATTATTTTAAGACCAGATTCCAGATATTTCATTGACGGACAATCTCTCAAAAACACAAAGACGTATTACGTGGAAAAATACTATAAACAAGATCAGCGATGAAAGCCAACGATAAACCATACTGATTTTGAACGAATGCAGAATTATCCATCAAAAGTATGGCTCGACCGATGAAAATACGACTGTTTATTACGATTAAGTTTAATAATATATGCGAAAATTAAACAAGAGCCGGTTGTGTGACGTCAAAGATTTTTTTATTTCAATCGCATAACAATAAATAGACTTATTTGATTCAACCAAAGCCGCTTTATTACATTTTATACATTGAAAACAAGTTTAGTGAATGAATTATGTAGAATATTGTGTTTTTTATCCGATATCTACTAATGAATAACAAATTTTAAAAAAATACACAAATATTTATGAGACATAAACAATTATTGTAATAATAATATATTAAAGAGAGGGAAATTTTGCAGAATCCATTGTTTTATGGCACCGTTTTTTTTAGAAATTCTCATGAATTGTAAAAGAAAAACGTCAAATTGGCGCCGTATCAAAAAAACATTCATTGTGTTATATTTTTAAGTTTCTCGTAGAACTTTAAAAGAGGAACAGTTCTGTAAAACAATAAGACGAACAAATGTGTCATATTCCGCAAATTAGATTGCTCGTTTTTCACGTTTTGAAAACTAATTTTATTTGAGCTGAAGTAATGAAATCCGAAAAGGGTTCTTTAAATTGGATGGAAACGAGCTGAGGTAGTGTAATGAAACTTTGTTTCGATTATATTCTTCAGGCTTGTGAAATTGAAAGTACGTGTTTTGGGTGTGAATATTGTGTGTTTTACATATTGGTAGGCACGTTTTTCATTTTATGTGAGATTCTCAAATAGGTACACTTTAATATTAAATCCGTTATGTTGAAATCATAAAACATGATATCAAAATTATTTGACTGATTGTACTATGTTTTAGGATTTTTGATTTGTATTAATTTTTTTATTGGCGATCTTTGACTATGTCATTTATACTAGGTCGATAAATTAAACACCTTACCTTTCTTAGAATTAGAATTAATTAGAATTAGAATTAATTGTTTTTTTAGTATTATTGGAACCCATAACCACGGTTTTTTAGATATAGGCCTATCCCTTGAATACTTTTTTTCTGTTAATATGTTTACAATATTCAACACAAGTAGATATACAGGACTTGATTGATCAGGGAGTGATCAATTCGCAAAAAATAATCAAATATTAAAAAATATATAGGGTGGACTTAAAATAACTGAGAATATTTTAGGGGGTGGTAGGGAATCGCAAATATAAGCGAAAAAAAATTTTTTTATTAATTAAAAATTAAAAAATAATTAATAATATTAATAGTGCTTTTGAAATCGAGTTTAGGCCACCATATTGGAATCAACTGTTTCTCTGAAGTACTCAGTAGTGACTGTTACGTGTAGATTGTGTCTGATATACGTTAATTATTATTATTAATTATTTTTTAATATTTATCAATTAAAAAATATATTTAATTTTTATTTTCGATTATTCTTACGATACCCTACCACCCCCTAAAATATTCTCAGCTATTTCAAGTCCACCCTGTATATTTATTATTGATTTGAAATTGAAAATATTACCGAACAGAAACAATACAAAAGCGACAATCAATACTCAGTCAATACAATAAAAAATATTTTTTTGAAATAAAGAAATGTAATTATATACATTCGTTTCATAAAAATCTAAAAGTTCACACGGTGAATTAGAAAAGACTTGTTAGTTAGCATTTAAACATAAATATCAGAGTGCGGAAACGGATTTGGGTCAATTTTATTTTTGCTATCCGTTTAAAATCGAATCAGTTACGTTTTTATTCTCTTACAGCAGGTGTGGGTGGATTCTAATAAAATTCTCAACATTCTTAAGATGATTATTTATAAATTGCGAGGGGCGAATGACGACGAAATCGGTTTCCGCAATTCGTGACTCAAAATACCGGCGACACTATGAACATTGTTCATTTATGGACACGATCATTATTCACTATTGTTTTCATATTATAAGCTAACATATGGAGCAGGCTGAGTGATTTCAGATCTAGATTCTATAAAAGAATACAAAGAAACTGCTTCGACTATTATAGTATTGTTTGCATAAATGACATACATTAGTCAGAAATTATGAGTATTCATGATCACTGTTGTTAAGTGCAATTAGTCAGAATTCTTTTTTATAACATAAATATATTTTTGACCTAAAATCCCATTGAAGTAAAAATTATTTGGCTAAATCTATTAATAAAACACTGACCTACGCTGACATAGTGTATTTTATTATGTTTTGATACAACATGTATTTTATTGATACTAAAATAATTAAATGTAAGGAATATGTAAACAAAGTACGGTACAGCGTAATTTCACACAAAATGCACTAGTCATTTTGCAAATTAAACAATACCTTGTTGACGTAAATTTCAAAATTGAACTTGTACTTGAACTAATCCAATGACATAATAAGTTGTTTTTATTATTCTCTAATGACAACATATATTCACTCTCATCCTGTCATAATAAATTATTTTATTATTAATAAATTATTTTTTTATACAAAAAAAAATGCTTAGGCCCATTTTTGCATATTTTTTTAAAGTCGTACTGGCATTACATAATGAAGATAAAAAGATTTTACTTTCAATTAAAAACATGTTGTATACCTGTTTTAAAATACAAATAAAAATTATAAACACATTTTTCAATCTAACCAATATCCCAATAAATAATAAAAACCTTGTTTTATTTAGCCGAAAAACATTTAAATTAATTTTATTATTGTTTTTAACATTTTATAATATAAAAAAAATCAAAATGCGGATATTGTATTAAGTAAATACGATGACCTTTGTATATTTTTATAGTGTATTTATATATAGTTCATCGTCCTCGTTGGAGATTTTTTTATACAAAAGTGACACATGTAATATTTAAATGTTCTCTGTTGAATGTGTGTTTCAAAGTGATAATCAAAATGAATGGCAATGGTCCATTCAGACACATGGCTGAACACAGACATGAGGAATTCAGATTTATTACAGAATCGTGGCACGCGTGAACTAAACTAGACTAGAGTCAAACAAGAGGTTGTTGCGCAGTTAAAGGCTATGAAATTTTCGTGGATTTGTGTGTGAATACGGTTTATCTGAAGGCCGACTTGCGGATTTTTTATATGAGTTCTATACACGATGACCTAGGACACGCAACCTCGTACATGTCACTAACCTGACATTATATTCTATTAAATAAATCGAATATCTAAAGCGCTTATTATCTATAAAATATCTATATTATCAGCATAATAGCTCAGGGGATGAGGCGCGTATAAAACATAATTATTACGATTGGGAGATTAGGAATAATATTAACAAAATACCAATCGATCGTCTTGATCCAGGTTTACTCTCATTAATTCGGTGACCTGTGTAACTTGTCACTAATAAAATATATAAATAAAAATAATAATTACCGCAACGTATATAAATACAATTTCTGAAAAAAAAATTTTGCCGCCATGTTTAATAATTGGGAATTACGAACCATTCTTTCTGCTTAATGTCATCGAAGCAATCTAATATAAGCTTATTAAATTGGAACTTAATAAAATCCTTTTCGAACTTGTAATATTTCATATAATAATAAAAGTGTGGTGTAAACGGTGAATTAATAACTAGTAATAGTTAAGATCGCATAATAAATAAATATTTATATATCCACTACAATTTCAGTTTTATGTCGACAAGACGCAGCTGTGTGATTTTCCGCAAATTAAATAATGAGAAAGTCACTTTGAAAAAAAAGTAAATATTCTAGCTCAAATAATGTATAACTGTAATCCAAGGGCGGTTCATAAAAAAACATAAAAAGATTAAATTTATGATATTTTGAGATTATCGTATGTAATTGTAGCGTCAAGGTGAAGCCGACGTAGAAGTTCGATTATTTCCGGAGACGATTTTACAAAGGCTATTTAATGAAGAGACGGCGAAAAGAAAAAAAAAACATTTATTATCGTATTACCCAGTTTGAAATTATCTCCGCATAGCGGATATTTGAGACTAATGAAGGATCCAAGAATTGAGAGATGGGAAAATACAATTTCGAAATTCATTATTACCGCATGATATATTTATTGAGATAACATCACTTTGTTGTGATTGTGCATGAAGAAATTGTAGGGGTAAAATTTACATTTTGTTGTGAGTAATATAGACAATTTCTGAGAAATCCAATCCTATAAATAAGCGCACAATTAAATCTGAGTCATAATAGAAGATGATTGATAAAGAAATTAAAATATTCATATACATAAGTCATAGGGTTCGAGTTGGGGTCAAAAAGCCGGCAATGGCGGCAAGTTGTTAGCATTATTATTCATAGTTTTGTATTGTTTGTTCGCGTGTTATGTGTGACTAAGCTAACTAATAATCATGTATATTTATTGAAAAAATTCGCATTGATTTCATCGATGCTGATCAAAATATGTGACCTATATTTAGGTGAAGATTGAAAAAATATCTTCTTAGCAGTGTCTGGAAATTCTGACGCCATTACTCGCTGAAAGCTCCATTTTAATTATAATATAAAAAGGTCAGCAGTTTATGTTATACTCGATTTAATTCTGACCCGATGGATTTTAACAATACGGTCATAAATGTTGTAAAAATTTCAACCCTCGTGGGATTTCAAGCTTTTAGCATTCTCAAGTGAACGAATAGAAGTATCACAAAAAGAAATCGTTAAATAATGTTTGGGTTAAAGTAATTTTAGTTACGTGATCGATTCTCACACACGATAAAAACCATTGATTATTACACGGTGAACGGTGAAATGAAAATCCCATAAACACAATGAATTCAATTGTTCTTGAAAATGTGCATGTGAATAGTAATTTCCCGGCTACTAAAGTTATCTAACATCTTATATCACTTATCTTTCAGTGAAATTATTATGATAAATTGTTAAGTATTGCCTATTCTATTTGATAAGTGTAAAAATATTATTGGATGATTTCGATAAGTCTAAATCAAAATAGACAGCTCAGATTTTTTTATTAGATCGGAGATTGTTTGAAAAGTTTCACGATGCAAGTAGACATATCACTATCTCGGATTGTAAATATCTGATAAAACAATTAATCATAACATCATGTGATTTCACAGAAACGTTTCCGTTACAAAGCTGACACATTTCCCGAAATTTATTCAATATGCGGATAAGTTACAGTAGAATAGTAAACAAGTGACGTAAATGACGTATCCGTGAGAATATCCTGTCAATAAAAAATATTCTACATAAAACCCAAACATTATTTAATAATTATTGGATGTTGGCAATTCAATTTAATTGAACAGATATTTTATCGAAAATGTTTATAAAATAATGTTTAAATTTGATTGATATATTTTCAAAAGTAGTGACTTTGATTGAACAAAATATGTATAGAATTTCCCATTTACGTGACATAAACGAATATTTTTACTTCTAACAAATATATTTTGCCAAGATGATGTATAACATAATTTTCGAATTCAATCACAGGTGATTCCCCAAATTTAATATTAAAATTATAATTTTTAGTATCACAATATTAAGCCCCGAGGCACTTTTTGCTTCGAAGGGTTTTTATAAATTTAGGGTTTTTAGATACAAGAAAGTGTTAATTAATTGTCTGTCAGTGATCTTCCTGACAATCCAGAAAATCAGAGTAAACCTGGACCAAGACGATTCGGTATTTTATTAATAATATTCCCGATCTTTCAGTCTTCATAACCGATTAAATCGTTTTTTTATTTGAGATAGATTTGAACCCATTACCACAGTATTTGTAGCTACGTGCTTTATTCCTTGAGCTATTATGCTGGTTATTATTAAAGAATCTTTTCACTAAAATATACAACGAATCTATCTGAATGGCCTCAGTAAATATATTTGTTTTGGATATTTGTATTGTAGTTTAGTATTTCCATCGTATTTCCTTGTGATCTGTTGTTGTATTATTTATTAAATATATATTACAGTGAATGTTAATAGTATTGAGAGTAACAAAAGTGGGCTAAACGATTATTCCAAGATAGAAGAAGGTGTTGAATATTTTAAGAGAAAACAGCAGCGGGAATACACTGAGGTACATAAGAAATCTATAAGTGAGATAAAAAGGTGTTTGAAGAGTTATACATTTCATAGAAGTGTAGAAAAAGGTGTAGCAATACAGGTGGAGGAGTACTTGGGTTCTTGGTTATTCTCTTAAAGCTCTCCTTCCTAATGACGTACTTGGCTTGGGTCCACTCTGGACCACCTTCTCTTATTTTGAGAAGTAAAAAATATTTGCCTATTGGACAGAATTCACCACCCGAAGGAGAACGAATTCGAATATCATCCCCGTGTCTTGTAACGCAAGAAAATTAGAAAAAAATAAGACTTCCCCTCCCCCGTTTATGTATAATATTTTTTATTACACTCTAAAATTACAATTGCTTGTGTAATTGCTATTGCTTGGTATTTTTAATGATCACGTATAAATTTTTCATCAATTATAAAAGATGTAAGCGTTTTGGTGTTAACTGGTCTATTTTAGAAAATGTAAAAATTAACTAGAATAACCCAATTATTATTTTGCCGTTCTTATACATGTGTATATCAACAAAATTGTGAAATTATGACATTTTTATAATAAGATGGCTCTTTGATAAAAAAATTGCCGTGTCTTTTTTTAAATTATATATTTTTTAATACAATATAATTTATTATAATTAATAATAATGCCTTTTGAATGAGTCGTCTGTCAGGGGGACAGATAATGACCTGTTCAATCTGTCCCTTAGGAAGAGCGTGCACAAATTTTAGTCTTTATCATACTAATACCTTTTTACATTGTCCCATCTTTTTATGTTTTTCTTCTTTTTTTTTAAATTTATTGTTCTTTTTTTCTCTTCTTTCATTTTCTAACTAACGAGTGCTGCACTATTATCACGGCGACTTGGGATCCCCCATAATGCTCTAATGGTACTGCAGTATGATATAACTAGGATAATTTTAATTAAAATTTTCAATTTGTTAATGTTTTTAAATGTTGGCTGCTTGGTTTTTAATAGGACGGTAATAATTTGTTATTATTTTCATTCAGAAGATGTTTGAATTTACAAAATAAATTATAAATGAAATAATTCAATACGGTTTTCATATGATGAAAACACTCATTTAAAAAGCGAGTTTCCCGATAAATACTCTTTTTTTTGAGAATTGTCATTTATTATGCATTATTAAATATTATTTCGAAATTAATATTATATTATTATCATTAAAATACCCGTTTGGAGATTTTAGATATATATTAATTATATGAAAATTATTCTTCCATCTGGTAACACTGATGGATGATTGATGGATCCGCACAGACATATAACATACACACACCTTCAATTTTATATACATGAATTTATATGTAAGATAAATATGGGTATGAATTATCATGACATATGTTTTCCATTGTAGTATTTATTAATCCATTGTATTAACAGTAAATAATATTTGAGGAAAGATTAATATGGCAATGAATACGATTATAATGATGTCGTAGGAGAGGAATAAAGTTGTAAAGAGTACTCATAATATTAAACATGGGGGTTGAAATCTTCAGGAGTTTGGGGATGGGGATGATGAAAATTGATGCCTCCGTCCGTTGAAACAACAAAGCGAAAGCATCGCTACACCTGATATGATTAAAAACCTATTAGCATACTAATCAGATGCTAGATGTAGTGTTCTATATCCACTTATTATTACTTTGAAAAACGAAAATGCGCCTCTCGAATAAGAAGACACAGTTCAAGTCTTAATTACCCCCATAGTTAAAATTTCTCCGCCCAACATTGAATACATAATCAATTACTTTACAAACTTTGTAATCGCTCACGTAATTTTCAATAATATGGGTGTATTTTGAGTTGTACAATTTAATTTCGTTTATTACAGAAGCGTTTTCCCCGATATTGTTTTCACGAACTCGTAAATATATATTTTTTTATTAAATTATCGTGTTCATATAATTAAAATAACCACTTCATGAAATATACGCAATATTTAAATAGGGTCATGTAGTCATAATTAAGAATAATGAGGTGATGATTAAATTCCTTGACCAAATGACTTATAAAATAACTGTGTGTATGAAAAATAATAGAATTAGGAGGCTTGAGTATTCCGGTAGGGAAATATTTCGCTTCCTCTATTTTGTCTTAGATGCTGGTTGGTAATAAATTGTAATGGAAGAATACAATAGCTGTGAATAAAAAGCACATCAATCTCAATGAATGGCGCCAAAGCGTAGATATTATAATAAACAGTAACAGGGAGTGGCCTATAGAAAATATTATCACTATCTTATTATTGCAATTAAAAGAAGAGTTTCACTCATTTGACATCATGAATGCACGTGCTTTATATTAAATTTATCCAAATATTAAAACATATTCAGTGTTAACTCTCTTTTCCTGTATTACTTTTAGAGTGGCTCATAATATTTTCATTTTAACTCACATTGAAATTATCTTATGTTTTAAATTTTAATTGTACACTTGTAGACTTTCCATCAAACGAAGTGTTTGGATGGATTTTTTATACTTCAAAGTAAAAAAATATTTTGAATCTTCATAAAAATTAAATATTCTGATTCATTTAATATAAATAAAATTGTTCAAATGATAAATTAAAAAAATGTTTCCACAAGTAAAAAGGCACATCGACGTGAAGTTGGTCGCGGATCAATAATGTATGAACTGTCAAAATTATGCTGAATAAACCCAACCAATAAAACTGGGATTATTGACCTAAAATATAACTAAATCTTCATTCTGATACTATTTTTTTACTTTTGAGTGTATACTATTCTATTGAATATCTTTGTTTAATGGAAATTATTGAAGGGTAAAATATGGAAAAGGGTTTACGTTAAGTGAAAAACCTTTTTTTCATGAACATCTAAGCTAACATTAATGTTTGTAAATGCATTGTTAAAACACATAAATAATTAAATGGCAAATAGAGCCAGGTTACATTTTATTGCCATTGAGATAAGGGTTTTTATCAATGTAAATTGTTACACATGTTGATCTGGTATTATATGATGACACGTTGGCCTGTTTTCTAGCACGTACTACTCTTCTAGACAAACGGACGCCGACCTCAAGAACACCCCCAAAATAATCAATAATCTGCTTCCTTAAATACAATTATTTGGCATTAAAATGACGCACAAATAAGGATCTGTTTAAAAATCTAATCAGTTTAAAAAGCACAAGGCTTTGAAATATTTTCATCCTACATTTTTGTTGGTGATTTATCGGTGTCAAGGTTTTGAAGATCCTACGTGACGGTGACAAACGATCGATAAACGAACCACGGTCATTCTTAATATCACTTCATCTAAAAGTGTTATTATTATTAAAAAAAAACAAAGGTTTATTAAATTCCAATGACAATATTGAGTTTTTCAATATTGCATATTGCTACACGTATGAGATATCAGCGCCTTTTAGATAATGTCGCTATAAAAATCGTGGTTATGGATTCGATTATTGCACTTATTGAATAAATTAAATTATATCAATCGGCTATTTTAAACAGGAGATTGTAAATAATTAAATCCCAGTCTCGTTTCAGGTTTAATCTGCTATTAAGGCAGAATTTTAAGATATGTTATGTGTAATACCACAGATATATTTGCAGGTCGTACATCTGGATGTATAAATATCAATATGGCGGACAAGGTAGACGAGTCTATCTCGGTCAAATTCATCAGCTTGGATATTTAAATATATCGGTTATGAGACGATTATAAGGAAATTGGACATGAGTATTACAGACGATAAAAAATAATACAAGACTAAATAGAGATATTAAAATATTAATGATCCAAAGCGCGTACTTTGACCGATAAGCTGTGGGTTCGATCGATTGTTAAATAAATAGTTTATGCAATCGAGTAATGTATATTTTCATATCAATTCGTAACAACATATTTCCCTTTGACCATACATCATATTCCCAAATACATAAAATAATATTTTGACGTAGGGTTATCGGGTTTCAAGTACTCATATTTGAGTGGATTTTCCCACTTTCCAATTGATACGTAATATTTCCAATACGATGTGTAATATTTTCAATATGCTAGAATTAAAAATGTCAATTGTATGTGACGACTGAGTCATTTATATTATGACGTACATAATACAATATTGCCGGTTGCCATGCCGACTATTTATTTGCTCCAGTGAATCATTAATTGGTATTTATTAAATATATTATATACACACTAGTGTGAAAAATATTCAAACAAAGAAAAAAGGTGTATTTTTAGGGTCCTATGCGATTTTTTTTAAATTATTTCACAATATATGCATGTCTAGAAAATAAAGTTGATAATTGATTCCAAGACACAATAATGACGTAAAATAGTACGAAGAACTCGTGTGAAAAATTGTATGGCATTGTGGGTTGTTTCGCATAAGGAAAATAATAAAAATTATATATAACACATTGGATATCTCATTAGCAGTAGCCATATTTAATTAGTAGTAATAAAAAAATCATGTATGCGTTTTATTTTAAAATTGTTGATTTTCTTGTAAAATTTTTTGATACAGAGTAGGAAAAATACAGTGAGATAACAATATTAACTTATACAAATATTTGATACTAGGGTAATTTTAATTGAAATCTTCAATTTGTTAATGTTTTTTGATGTTCTGCTTGGTATTTTTTCTAATAGGACGGTAATAAGTTGTTTATTATTTAATTCAGAAGATTTTTGAATTTTCAGAGGAAATTATAAATAAAATAATTCAATACGGTTTTCATATGATGACAACACTCATAAAAATATTTAAAAAGGGAGTTTCCCGACAAATACTGTTTTTTGAAAATTGTTATTTATTAATTGCATTATTAAATATCTCTAATATTATTTTGAAATTAATTTTATATTATTATCATTTAAATATCCGTTTCGAGATTTTAGATATGTATTAATTGTAGGAAAATAATTATGTGAAATATTATGCTTCCATCTGGTAACACTGATGGTTGAGGGACCCACGGACCCGTACACACACCTTAGACAAATATATATATTATTATCACGATATTTCTTGGAAAAAACTTATATTAAGCCAGTAATAAATATAAATATTTTTTGTTAATATATTAGGGTAGCACTGGCAGGTTTCCTTATTAGCTGATCAGGGTATAATAAAATGATAGAGGCGCGTGGTCATAATTCAAAATATAGTGGTTTTCGCCGGCAAGGTAGTAATATTAGTGACCGTGGACATATCGCATGTTTAGTTGTAGGCATATTTGTCATGTGAAATATGTATATTAGTTAGGCTGAGGGGGTGGCACGGGGGTGGTGATCAGGTGGTGGTTGTAGTGACGTCAGAAGGTTCCACGTGAGTATGTTTGATGTGCAGGTGAGTCCCGCCCAATATCGATTATCACTATACCTACGAGCATCACGCATATTAATTCATTTTATTAAAACAAAATTCACGACGAACATCTATAGTTAAACACATGTGCCAAGTCCCATATCGACACATATAAATACAATTATTTTTATCTACAGAGTGTCTTTGGGTAATATTTATGATTTAATCTTTACAAGTTACAACTATTTTAACTTATTTGTAATCCCATCATAAGTTACTGACATTCATTATTTTTCTTCCTTTCGTTTAAATAAGTTTAAATTGACTAACGTCATATTATAAATGAGGCGTTGAAAAGAGGAAAGGCGAAGCCAACAATAGACGACTTTGAATTACAGCGTATTTAAAATATTCAACACAAGGGCGAAGAATATAACGTTAAACAAAACACATTTATGATATGAAAAAAAAATTAATGTGTCACTTTAATCCTTATAATTTAAGCGCGCTTCTTTTCCATAAATAAATTTTTTTTCGTCACATGTTCGCTTCGCCATTTCTCTCTTATATATATATATATATATATATATATATATATATATATATATATATATATATATATATATATATGCTAGATATATATATATATATATATATATGGCTACAAATAATGTGGTTATAGATTAAAATCGAAATCAAGTAAAAAAAAAGATTTGATCGGTTATATTATTGGGAGATTAGGGATAATATTAATAAATTAGCAATCGATTGTCTTGATCCAGGCTTACTCTGATTATCTGTTTTGTAAGGTAAATACTGAAGCGATTATTAAATCGGTGAACTGTGTAACTAGTAATAGTTAATATCACCAATTAATTATCACTTTAAATTTATAAATTAATATTTAAAACCCTCGGGGCGTATATGTATAAATAAATATACAAACAGTAAAGAGCGTCAAATTGGGATTTTAATAATTGTAAAATCTACATATAAGACCCACCGTTAAAATGCTAACTTTCACACCTTCAATCTATCCAATGAGACAATGCAAACAAACGAGCGCTTGACTCTGATTGGTTGTATTCTCTCATTGGAGGGATTATACAGTCCTGTAGCATGTATGTGGCCTCTATTATAATAACAAAGGAATTTAATCAAGTAAATGTCGTATCTGTGGTAATAATTATAAGTGCTAATTTGTATCCAATCCTGCTATCTATTTTAATTAATTACCACGTAGAAAGCCTATTAGTTAATTAATTGTAAAAAAATGTTGTTTGTAAGAATATATACTGGTATAATATAAACGCTTCCGATCATTGAACGGACCATTTTTTGCACTCGTAATATACAATTGATTGTATTAAATTGAGAGTGTTTGTGTAGTTGGGTGTGATAACAGATACATTTCATATCAGCCATGTGCTTTACTAATATATTTATTAACCTCGACACGCACATATGCGTTTTATCTTACAACCGCTGATAACTGATGTATTGGTCACAAAACTCGTTATAAATAAAAAAAAGATTGGATGTGTCATCCTAATTAGTTACTTTCCATTTAAATTCATCCGAGTTGAGACGAGTTTGTGTTTTTCCGGGAAAATAGAAAGCTGCGAGTGGAAAATTTAATATTTTTCCACCTGAAACAGCCAGAAGAGCAGTGTCAGAATGATAATCAAGAGAATTCTCATCCAGGAAACAAAAAAAAAACAATTTAGAAAATTTTCCTTTGAAAAAATCCCGCAGGGATAACGCTTTCCAACTTATCTATTCTCCCGCACCTGTACGCGAAAAACACATAAATAAAAATATGTTTTGCTATAAATAGTGTTTATATTATATTTAATTGTATGATTGAACGATTCACAAAGGTTTGAGATAATTTAAGATCGTTTGCAAAATATACTGAAAGGATTATAATTAATTAGTTCTCGTTTGAAGAGCGTATAGCAGGAAATAATAAAGTCAAGGCTTACGGAAGTCGTCATAATTAATTTGTCGTGTTAAAAGCCTATTATATTAAAATTGGCCCTCCATCTCTAGAGATTTCAATTAAAACACAAATTTTTTAAATGAGTTTTTTCCCTCTTGTGACCACTTGATGAATGGCTATTTTTCAATGGTTGAGTTTTGCTCAATGTCAAACGTTTGCCCTATATGAAAGGACAGATGTAAGGTTATCTGGCACAATGCGGACATATATGTCTTTTAATTTGATAGCCATGAAGATTTTAGACACTGAGTCCATAGAAATAAGAATATAAATGTTTGCACTGTATTGTAGTGTGGTGTTTGGCGACCATTTATGACTGTTTGTGTGGTACAGGTCGTTCGAATTCAGGGCAAGCAAAATTTTCCACCGCCATACAACAAACATTACTTTATCTGTTTGTTAGTTGTCAGCAACCAAAGGGCCAGATAACGTACCATTATAATATTAAAACCATAACCCTAAATTATAGAAAATGTGATCATCAATCACGGAATTGATTAATGAAAAACCTATTCGCAAACAAAATTTGTACTATCAAAGATCATTCATTAACGATTGTTTTTGCCTCAGATTTTAATGAATGTGTTAATACGTTTACAAACATCATATAATATAAGACTCCATTAGGACTCTCGTCTATTATCAGTTTTGCATCTGCTGAGTAAATATTTTGAATCAGACTCCAAAGACAAAGTCTAAATCTTCACATGGCTTAACTTTTAGGTCGATTACTCAACTCTAAAATAATAATAATATAACTGATATTTTGGCACGGTTAAATTTCAATATATTAAAAGGTCATTGACTGTAGAGATAATTAAAAATATGCTTACATGCGCGGTTGTTGTTAAATCTAGAGCAGCTGAAAAAAACTAATAAAATTCAGCATTCTAACCTAAATTCAACATATATTTTATATGTTGATTTATTACTTGTATAAATTAATTATCTTATAACGCATAAAGGTTTTGTTTTAATGTTCTAACTCATACTAAACCTATCATCTCCAGAATTATATGAAGATGCTTCAATATATCACATTTTATCTACAAAGGTATATGGTATTTTTCATGTACTTATTCCGAGCAAATTTTTTTATTAAATATAGAAACAACACTTATATTATCTATGTTCTATTGAAAGATCGATGGTTTTCCATAAATTATACGGTGTTTGGCGTTATTTTTGAATGACAGGCAACATTAAAAAATATCATTCGCATATTAGTTCGCATAAAAGGAGTCATAACATTATATCTTTAGTCTTTTTGATGGTTATAAAATAGCTTGTATATATGTAAGGTATTGTAAAATTGAGTTGTGCATTAAATAATAATACATATGAAGTTGTTCTCAATTGGGAGACTATGGTCATCCGTCAGGACAGTCTCTCTCTTCCTGTGATACATTAATAATGTGTACACTGTACTCGGGTGCAATGTGCA
The DNA here is from genome assembly GCA_022606485.1 of Agraylea sexmaculata. Classification (NCBI taxonomy): domain Eukaryota; kingdom Metazoa; phylum Arthropoda; class Insecta; order Trichoptera; family Hydroptilidae; genus Agraylea; species Agraylea sexmaculata. Next base: position 98,917 of record JAGTTH010005823.1, on the reverse strand, counting down.
TTTCATTGCAAACAATTAAGGGTCATCATCACCAATAAATGTCCATTCAATAAGAAAAAATAAATGATTGTTTGTGAATCTGCCAAAATGTGTCATACATTCATTATATGATACATAGAACACGCACGGTGCATTATGCAAAATTTATTTTAAATAGTGCGCCCATTGAAAATAAATTATTTCATCCATAAACATTAATAATTGAGGAAATTACGCACAACTGACGAGTAAGTACAATGACTAAGTAAAAAACTTTTAATCCTAATCCGGATTAGAATTACGTACAGTTGAACAGAACACAAAAGCGAATAATTATTTAGGTGTGAATGTTACGTTAAATTTATACATATTGTATTTGAGGTTGTTTAAAATCAAATAATATAATTCAGAGGCTTAGAATCAATTTGATCTAATAACTTTCTGCTTTTAATCGATATGATTGGAATAGTATTTTGAAGCTTCTGAGCCTAATTAATCATGTTGCATGACTGAGGACGGAAATATTAAAAGAATTCATTTGATTTATATAAATTAATGCTATTAAACTGTATATTAATAAATATGTTTTATTTAATCAAACGATGCTAATCAAGTTTATATAAAAATAACATTTCAACTGAGAATAAAAATATACAACACATTAAAAATTAATATATTTATGTACAATGTGGTCGAGATTGTTGTCCATGTAAGGCCATTGACCATTTTGTTAAATTAGAGAAGCAAATTTTTAAATAGTAGACGTCATATCGACTTATAAGGTATACTTTGACATTCTCAAACTATTAATGTGGACTTGTGACGCAATATGGTGGTTTATAGAAAAGGAGTGGCTTATTCTAAAAAAAGCAACATGGTGAGTAAAACCAACGGCAAATATAATTATATCAATAAACTGGTTTGTTCAACTAAACCACTTATGATTATTTATTTGTAGACACATTGCACTGTCTCATATCGAAATTAATAAGAATCAACATCGAAAGAGGTTATTGTTGAGTGAAAACAAACATGAGCTATTTTTAACCAAAGTGTAATTGCGCATTGCTTTGAAACGAATTTATTTAAAATGAATTTTCTTCAAGAAATATACCGAAATTTGTCAATAAGTAATTATAAATATTTATTATCAGCATTCGAATTGAAATAATGCAAATTCATTCCTATGTACGTTCAGTCGATGACTAAAAATTCATAATTTTTTATTTCAGTACCCAATCACCAAAATTTTAACTACAACTGATTTCTCTACATCTATGCTTTTAAAGCTTATTAAAGTTTCTCAAAATTAAAATTTATTATATAGGCATTTTCATCTGAATTGTGGTTGTTCGGTAATGAGTTTTAAATAGAATTGAAGAACAGTACAGAAATAAATTGGTTACTTTTCGTAAAAAAAAAATGATTTTCAATTTTTCATGTGACAATAGCCCATTACAAAGTGTCATGTGATTGAAGTTCTTAGTCACGTTATATTCGAATATAAGAAAAAACGTGATCTGTAATGAATGGTCAATTGTGGGAAGACAGAAATAGCAGTGGATGGATCAATGTTAATTGCTCATTTAAAGCTACGTCCATGTTATAAGATGATAATTTTAATTAATTTATTGTAATAAAATATTGAAAATGATATATTGACCTCCCAAAAGGCCTTGGATTTCGTTTTATTCATTGAAATCCCCAGTCCTCAAAAGAGTTCTTCAGATTCGGTCAAAGAATGCTTCAGTGATGCTACAGCTTTTTGAAAAACCCTCGCGGCCTCGTCTTCAATATTTAAGTATTCATAATAAAATACTTCAATAGGCTCGTTAAAAACAGTTGTTTGTGATACAATTACTGCATTATTATTTTTTACGATATATTAGATTATACGATCAAAACAATTCTAGAACTGTGACGTATATGTAACCGTCAAAACAAGATTCTGTAATCGATAATACCTGTGTGCAAATAAAATATTATAATCAACATGGTGTCAGAAAATTATTTGACACATTTAAGAATAACAAAATTTATACAAGCAAAAAAATCAATTTTTGTAAAAAAAAACACTATATAGTAATATTTTCTCGAACGAAAAATATGTTAAAAAATGTATTAAATTATTTAAACATGTTCGTTGAAAAAATATTCAATAAAAGGTACGTTGAAAAGTAAGTCAGATGATAAACATTGACTAAGACAGGGGATGAATTCTAAAAATTCATGAATGATTTGGGAAAAACTGGAATACACTCGAAAAAAATATGTCAACCACGCATGGGATCAGATTTATAAAGTCGTTCCGGGGGTGGATATCGATAGGCATATTTGAGGGTACAAAATGGCGGCGGGGTAGAGGGTGTAAGGGGTGCTGTCAAAGTTGTCCAAGGGCCTGCAAATATAATTATGCCGGCTTCAATTCACCCGTTTCGCAATCAGTTCTTAATATGGCTGCCCCCGGCCCCCTTTTCTTTAATAATTAACCAACCGATTCTAAAGTCGCTCTAATTCACTTTTTGATATTTACAATATTCATTCATGCCTTCAGCCTCGAAGTTACCTTAAAAAATATAGCATTTCGATTACAGATAACAACGATTCTGAATTATCAGGCATTCATAGAGTGTGCTTTTAAGCATAATTCAACACCTACTGATTTATTTACCAATTTAAATAATAAGTTTAATTTGAAGACTCTCTTTATATACATATACTCAAATATTGTCACTATGTAAACAATTTATATGATCAGTTCGGATGTTTTTGTAATAAAAATCTTGTTGTTTTCGATTGTCGGCTTATCGAACGTGTTGGATGTTAGAGACTATAGCGTTGCAGGTGGCCACAGCCCGCGTATATGTATAATATGCGTATGTAGTAGTGACAAGCACGTTACAATGTATGAAAACAATACACATGACGCTTCTATAGATTGTATATTTTTACATTTTTTTAAAAAGAAAATAGATTAAGCAATTAAATTATATGATTGAAATTTTTATAGAAAAGTTTCCTTTGCAAAATGTTATAATTCATTTAAAAAAAATGGATATTTGCACTGGAATGGAAATTTAAACAATAATTTATTACTATTATTGTTTATTCGTGTTTTTTTATGTAAACCATGTTTAACAGTCCCTAAAAAAATATCCATACACAGAAAACTACATTGAAATTTAAATTGATTTATTAGTGTATGGCTCAGGGGGCAGGCCCATTTCTACAAGGTAATGGGTTCGAATCCTGCAGAAATAATAAAATTCTTTATTGGATTGTATATTCACAATACAGAAGAATTTCGATGTACGTATGCTTTGATATTCATCCTGATAATATGCGAAATATTTTGCTTGATGACATTCGTTTGAATACGATCCATGTGCGTTAGAAAAATATAATATTTTTGTGAGAAAAATATGTTTGCTACAGCTCCTAGTTGATTGTGTAGATTTGTGGCGTATATTGAGGTTCTACTGTGATTAACCAGATCTCTAAAAATCCCACCGGGTGACGTAGAATAAAAATACATTTTTTTCCTAATAATAATAATAATGAGAGAGTTTTCCAAATAATCTTGAAACATGGCTTTTGATAACAAATCAGCGAGTTTATCCAAACAATAACATGGTTGAAGAACCAATAGTGTGTTTATTATTAGTTCAAGAAGAGGGAAAACAATAAGAGTTACGCACTCGGCTCTTGTGTTCAGCCTCTTGCCGTAAAGGAACTGTAAAGGGATGAATTTTATTTATATTTTCCGAGGGTAAATATGCTCGGTATATGGAGATATATATATTGTGTATTACAAAGACGTATTTATGTGGAGAGTAAATAAAAGAGGCGAGGGAGAAACCGAGTTTGCTGAAGAGCGTCGGCTATAACATTGAATATTGAGACGACCGACATATCGTTTCGTATTTAAAGCAAAACTAATATTTTACATCTCATATTTATATTGCAGTAAAATACATAGCTATAAAAAAATACCACAGCTATGTTATATCCACGAACTATTAAAAAAAAAGAACCACAGTCTATTCTAGTACTTTTCTATACATAAAACATAAAAAAATATTTATTATCAAATACGAACAAACAATCCTTTTTATCACATGTTTTTTGTATAATGTATAAATAATATTCATTTGTTTTTGTTAAAAAAATATATATTATCAGTAGACATGCTCCTTAAAAAGCATTTAAAACATTCTATTATTGAAAATAATTATTTTATTACATATAAAAAAAAACAATGTGTTAAAAACATTTACTTGAAATGAATATTTCAATTGATAAATATTAAATTAAAAAAAAACAAATGCACACAGTTTTTCCAGCTATTTTCAATTTTATATGATTGCGTTTTTTTTTAAATATAAAAGTAAGATCAATAAACGAATATAAAAATAATTTTGTAGGTGATGTTTACATCTTTTTGTGCCAAATTAACATTACTTATTATTTGTGCTGTAATGTCACAAATTTTTGAGTGCCAAATTTTTTTGTTTCTTTGGGTGACAATCTATCAATTTTTATATTTGACACCAGTAACATAGTTTTAAAACGCAATTGTTCTTATATATGAATTTTTAATATATAATTTATAAACGGACTGCTCTTGAAAATCCAATAAATGCGTACAGTATTCGTGCACAAGAACTACGCTGCATATTAACCTAGATTTTCACTACTGAAATTTTGCCACAAAATGCCTCTGAAGAAATAATACTGTAGGTTAATGACGAAACTTATTAATATCCGTGATAGAATTGAATTTTATTGATTTACGGAAACACGTGATTGCAGGAAGACTAAAAGTTAAATGAAAATGGCTATGACAAGGAATATAAATATTGATTATTTAATCGACTTTTTGTTAGCTCTTATAAACAATTAAAAATTAACTCAATTTAATAAAAATATCGACATAAATTTTATTTCACAAGTTTCATAGCCAGTATCTCTAAAAAAATAAAATATATTTTTATAAGATTACAGGAAGACTATGGAAAAACGACTATTAGAAATTGAAAATGGCCGCGACACGGAATAGAAAATAAAATATTTTATCCGGTAGTGAAATAGCAAAATCATTATTAATAAATCAATTATTTAAAAGAACGGTGACACAGATTGAAGATCTTTAATCTTTTATCTATTAGCGTATCGTATTTTGAATATATTGTTTATAAAATATATTTTTTTTATTAATTAATATTGAAAAATAATTAATAATATTAATTACGTATAACACACACAATATAAACAAAAAATTCACTACTGAGTACTTCAGAGAAACAGTTAATTCTAAGATGGTGGCCTAAACTAGATTCCAAAAGCACTATTAATATAATTAATTATTTAAATTTTTTTTCAGATATTCTTTCAATACCCTACCACCCCCCAAAATATTCTCAGTTAGTTTAAGTCCACCCTGTATATACAAAAGAAAATATATATTTTGTAATTTGTTACTCTTCTTCCAACGCTTGCATTTTTATAAAACTACATGCTGTCAATTAGTAAATGTGTATGCATTTATTTGAAATGAATATGTTTAACTATTACAGTTACAAATATCACATATGGCGGTAGGGCATAGGTCTTTTATATAAGGTCTACAATCCAGGAAATTAGAGTAAGCCTCCAGATGATTACTAAAAAATATATATTTTTTTTTTTCTTTAATTTTTGAGTAGAGGTGCTCTGCATATTCAGCAGTGTACAGATCTTTTCAAGTGGCTTGATATCCAACGAGAAGACCTTGGCTCATTTAGAGTTAAAGCGTTGATGGTTTATTTATTATATGCAGTGTTATTTTGAATGATGTTCGTGATGTATGAGTAAATGCATGCGTTATAATGGCTGCACTGTGTACAACCTGTGTTAGAAGGGCAAATGCTTAGTTAAATGTTAATGGGAAACCTTGTCCTTTGACAGCAATTGGAATGACCTACAATAAGGACAGGCCAATCAGGGTCTTGGTCAATACTTTTAACCATGTGCATATTTATCATTAACATCCCCAAACAAATAAATACATCATGTTGTAACAACATTATTTATAGAATTATCTGCCTCGATATATATTGTGTGTTTACACAATCGTAGATAGTGTATGATTTTGAAATTGATAACGGTGTTTATCTTGATCGATCGCGATATTAGGATTACTGTAAATAATATAATTTGAGAGCGTCTATTTATAAATGGACGACGTAATTCAATTACATTTAATATATTATCCGAGTGCTATTTCAAAGTAATTCACGCTCTTTGGAGAGACGAGGGTAACCTAGATAATTCTGTCATCACCATTTCATATTTATAGACTGACAATTTATACTATTATATTATAATAAAGTCACATATCAATTTAACGAGAAAATAAAAACATTTGGCTGAGACAACTTAACATGAATAATTTATTAGACCACAATATTATCTTTATATATGGTTAAAAGCACGCAAAAAGGAAACTCTTCTCCTCTGAAAGAAGGCCCCAAGATTCTTAAAAATTATAAATCATTCGATAGGATAAATATAATCATTAAATCCAAGGGTAATATTTTCATCATGCTTTATAATTAATATATATTCATATTGAGAAATGAGTCGCTTCGAATCGTCTTAATAAATAAACATGCCAAAATACAACATAAAATATTTTTTATTATTAAATATAAAATAAATCTACATATATGTATTGTTATTAATTTAAATATAAATAAAAACAAGTTGTAGTAGATCCATAAAGACAGTTTCAAGAAAGTATTATAAATATTGGTTTAATATTACTGTGTTAGAAATGAAATCTTATAAGATAACATAGACTAGATTTCATAATTATGATCTGTAATAAAATACTTATATAATGAGTAGCATAATTAATACCACGATGAAATAGTTGTGCATTTTTTGTATATTGAGTTTATGCCATAGGAGTTTATTATAACATTATTTTATAATATACACGATCGCATTGCAAAATATATTATTTTAAGTCTGGGAATTATATGATGGTTTATGGTTTTGCAACTAATAAATATTGATATTTTTCACATTTAAAACCATTACAATAAACATTTTAACAGTACAATTTGTCTTGTCAACGTGGTTTTTGGCTGAGATTCCATACTTTTTGGTACGAGCTTCTGGGCACGTATCTCCTGTATAATAAAACACAAAAACACAGAGTTGTTCATTGCAAAAAGGCTACAAGCCGAATTCCTGAATTTATGGTCTGAAAATATTTCATAAAAGTTGCATCGTGAATTATAAAATTGTCACTATTAAATGGAGAAGGATTTGAACATGAAAAAAAAATCAAACTTGAGCTAAAAAAGTAGTACTAACTATAAAAAGACATATTTAAAAAGTCGCGTATCTTAGGCCAATTATTCTCAAAGTGAAGGTCGTGGAGAAAATTTAATCGCAGAAAAATATATTTTTTTTAATTTCATCTCTATTCCAGATCTGGTTCTATCAATCCAATATAAACGATCGGAAATTTCTATGAACACCATAGGTTTGGAAATACTAACATGAAAAATTCTCATGCCGAGCAAATTGGGTGAGAAAAAATTAAGTGCAAAAGGTTGGAGGACCAAAAAGTTTAAGCAATATTAAGCTAGAGTAACTTTAAAATTTTTTTAACGTTTGAATAAATAAGTCAAATAGAATATCGGTTGAAATTCGTCAAATTGTTTTCAGTCCATTTGAGTATCGTTACGCTTTTATCATTTGAATACGGTTTATATAACGTGTATATCATTAGAAGAGCTTTTTGTTATGCTAATGGAGGACGAGATAACACAGACAGATAAAAAGAAAACTCAAAGTGCCGATGGGACACCCTACCAGATATATTTGTATTCAAATAATAATGAAAAAGTACTTAACACTAATAGAGCGGTAAAAATACACGGGATAGGAATTATGAAATGGACGGGCAAATCGAACACAATGTTATTTGTAAACTTCCAGGATTATATTAAACCCATTGAAGGTTATAATAGAATTACAACTGCTTGCTATCTAACTGGGTAGAAATAAGCCGATTAGATAGTTCATATGAAAACAGCGAATGTTTTTATATCTAAAATGTAGAAAGCTATGAATTTATTTATCAGTGCCTTTTCCCTTCAAAGGTTCCATCTCATTGGTGACACGTGGCAAGATTACGAAAGATGTTCAAAATAAAATAAATCAATTGTGTGTTTTTTAAACGTAAAAATAAGCCTCCATTGCTTCGGCACAAACAAAATGTTGTCGGAATATCCCACAAATCTGCGGGCGTTACGGAAAACTGTATCTATTTATTTAAATGCAAATGGCAGAGTGACACGTTGTTTGTTGTTTTTTTTCGTTTCAAGGACAGTGAAATTTGAGAATTGACCAGCGAGAATGCCATTTTTAATTTTGAATATCTGAAAAAATAGGCCAGAGAACAATGAAAACCACGTCAATATTAGTTTATACGTAAAGAAGAGAATGTTAATATTAGATCGCAACTAGTTAACAAACCCTTTATTTAATAAAAGTATAGTAGTAATAAAATAACCAGTGTAAAATCTCAGGGGATAAGGCTGTAAATACTGTAAAATGGGTTCAAATTTCACTCAATTAAAAAAAATGATGGGTTATTACGACTGGTAGAACGGGAAAAATATTATTAATAAAATACCGATCGAAAATCTTGATCCAGGTCTACTCTTATTTCCCGTATTGTTAGGTAAATACTGATTATTAAGTCGGTGACCTGTGTACTAGTAATAGTTAAGATCACCGACAGATAATTAACACGTTGTTGTGTCTAAAAAACCAAAACTTGTAAAAACCTTCTCAAAAAAGCTCCTCGAGCGTATATAAATATATCAAGAGTGATTTATATATTACATATTTTATAGAATACGAATTGAGTACAAATAACTGTATACATATTTATGTGTTGATTAGGATTTCTTTTGCAGAAGAAGAACAATTTTGTCATGATTTATATGCTCAATAAAGCAAGAATAATCAAAGATTGGACTAAATCATCGGTGGGTTAGTGTGATGTAGCAAAATTAAACTAAGTTTACACTTTCAAGGTAATAATAAAAATGTAATTATATCCGGATTAAGCTTTATTATGATCGTCAAATGAGCTTTGAATTGACAACAGTGGTCAAAGGGAGACCTAATCTTAGTGAGGTCTTTTTTCCTTTCCTTGGGTACTGAAGGTCGACCTTTCTTTGGCTTTTGAACCTTCGTTGCCGAGTAAACAGCTCGTAATACACTTTGATATTACCCTGGTCGAGTAAGGATTTGAAAAATGAAAATAAATACACATAAAATGGAATAAGAGTGATATTATACGGTCTTTTATGGTTAAGAGACCGCGAGGTTGAAAAATGTATTATATCCAAAACAATTATTTAATGTTTCAATCATAATCAGCTTGTCAATTTTAATTGGTCAAATTGAGAAATTTAATTAAATGAAGTGTTTGAAAAGCAGAGCTCCGAGGGAGCTGTAAACAATGTTGTAACGAAAACTCGAAAATTTATTACATTAAATTGCTGTCGATATTTTCAAGATTCAAATATTCTCCATTAATTGTTATGAATACCGACAGCAGAAATCGATCGATGGCTTCGCAAGAGACTTGGGGTGGAAGGAGCAAGGTAATAATAGCAATAAAAATAAGCAAAGCAAAAGAGAGGGATGATAAGGTGAAGAGGAGCAATTTTCCAATATGGCCTCGGCTAAAGTAACACTCGGTTATATTATTTGTATTTCTGTACAATACTTGACCCTGCGCCTAGTATTTGTGAGCCACGTATATAATCATTTAATGTAGAGTTCACGTGTGAAAACACACGAGTTTCACTATTCATACGTGATTAATTGGATGTTAATCATAATTTCTGGTATATTAATAATTTGTATAAAAAAGACTGTGAGTGCGTGAACAGTATATTTGGACCCCCATTAATGGTTTTCCTGCGATAACTAAATACAGATTATGTCAATAATTGCATTTATGTAAATTTGCACCAACGTAATGAGCTAAAGAGGCAGATTAGATGATTCTTATGTTATTACAAAAGTAAAATATTGAACGAGGAACACCTGCAGCAGATTCTAGATGATTTATCGATTGTTTATATTATGTCATTAAGGAAAAAAATTAAAATCGGTTTTGTGAAGGTTGCGAGGAGTATAGGAGATTAAGGAGGATGGCAGGAAGATCGTCCATGACCTGTTCTTCCTTTAGATGGTATTCTTCGAGTATGGGAGGAAAGCCACTTTATAATGTAATAAAATAAACCTTAAACTGTTTAACGACACGATTTCTCTACGACACCAAGAACACCTGCTCTGCAACTTAATATATCTAACCATGACATTCATCAGCATTTAACAATTAATATAAATGCTTGTGACAGTAGAATTAACCAGTTGAATGAACATGTAGAGGTATTTATTTACTTAAATAAAAATATAAAATGTTTATGGAGCTAGTTGTGTCGATCATCTATTAAAGGGGAACGATTGACAAATGCTTTTGTATAACTTATATTAAATTTAACGGAATTTCCCAATAACATGCATACACATAAGTATGTATACCTCGTCAATAGTCATCTCTGTATATATTATTTTATAAATTTCACCAAAAGATAAACATTTTAGATATCAATGATTCGGTGAGATTGTATTTATACATTATATCAAATGATTGACAAACGAGCGCTTTTGAAACGTATTTGAGCATCAAAGGCTCTTTGGGGGCGTAGGAAAGTAATAGAATTCCAATAGTGTGGTTTATTTGTTGTGTGTATATTGAGAAAATAGTCGAGCTGATGCTTTGTACCAATCGAAATATAATATAATAAATAGCAATTTCAAGATAATATTATATTTGCAGTACTCGGTGGGTGTATTATGGGCGGGGGGTTAGAATCCCCCGGATGAAGTACGGAAATTTGAATTCAATAGCTTTCGGTTTTGACGGTGTCATCTTCCTGTATTAAAGGTAGAATTTTTATCAATGAATGTTTTATTCGTTTATAATTTATTTGGAAAAAAATATATGAAAAGCATTCTATGAAGTTCATAAAATAGACGTCTGTCGATGGAATTTTATTGTGCAAAATTTATCGAGAATCTGGCATACCGTATTATCAGATTTTCGTCCTTATTGAGCCGGACAAATGATATTATTATTGGTTACTCTTCGAGTTGAGCGCGAACTTTGCCCTTTTAGAAGCAAAAATATGCTATTTTTGCTTCCATTCGGTTCTCGGATTTACTGGCACAAAGCAGAGCGGTAGAAATATAAAATGGCCGCTGCGAATGCTGACGTTAAAAATACGCCCAGACGATCAATATGTATACAAATTAATACGAAAAAAAATTAAATGTCCGTCCTTCGGTATAAATATTGCAGAGAGCGTGGGGTGAAATATAATTCGATCGTGGGAAGGAATCCTTGGTACGAAAATATTCTGATTATCTGCATGGATGAAAGCCGTCGAACGAGTGGAAACAGGCGTGAGAAAATACAATAGTGGAAACTAACCTTGAGTGAAGCCATGTCAGAAACTGATCTGTGAGTCTGAATAGTCTCCAGTTGATCCAGGCACCAATCGAGCTCTTCCATAGTTTCCAGAGCCAGCTTCATGTACGCATCGTCTGATTTCAATATTAATTTATATTAAAATAATGTTGCAACATTTATGAATAATGATTTGTAATATTTATAGGGTTTATACCTCCGGGGGCCAAGTTTCTAGGTTGCGGCGTAGCAGCTGTCGCCGCGCCGGATGAACGCCTGGACCTGCAACAAGTGTTCACAATGTAGTGCAAATTGCCTATACACAGGCGAAACATCTTGTGTGAACATTACATATTTATTTGTTATTCAAAATAACTACTACAAAGCAAATTTTTAACACATTTTCAAAATAAAGAGTGGTAATCGAATCCAAAATATGGAAACTTGTATATTATTATTCAAATAAAAAAAAATACTTACTTAGCTGTGGGTACATTTGTGAGATTCAGGAAATTGTTCCTGACGCTGCGCAAACTGGCCAGCACCTGCGCAAAGGGCGTCACAATCAAGTCCTCTCCATGACTGAAAAATAGTCATAAAAATATTATTAAATAACCAAATATGACATGCATAAACTATGGTGCTACGCTAATAACTATCTAAAACTAAAATTGACTAAAGTTATTTATATTTGATTCTTCCGAAAGCAATACCATGTTCAATAATCATCGGTATTTGTTTTTTTAGTGATAGTATATTGAAAAAGTTAAACTTGCCGAGCTGAATTGATCGGTTCGTATATTTGTCTTTGGCACACGTGCTAAGCCAACATCGCAAAAGCTTTTTGGATGAGACTTTGATCTGGTGTAGGCTAATAAGTCATTCAAAAAGCTGCTGAATAAATATAATTTAAAAAATCTCGCCGAAAGATTAATTGTATTATAATGGTTTGTTAAGATAATGAAACGAGAGGCTTTGGTTTAGTATCCATGGTTACGAGATGTCGGCTATACTCGTCAATATTGATCCGAATATTCGAATATACTATTCTGTTTTTTTTGTCTCATTTTAATTGGAATCGCAAAATTCGGGTCGTAAAACTATTCGATGGAAAATGTCATACATATTATGTGTATATGCCGTAAAAATGGATACAAACTACAATACCGAATCTTCGTTTAAAATACAATTTTGAAATTATACATATAAGGTTCGTAAACTTTTTTGAACCACTCCATGAGAAAGATATTTAACTTGGAAGGTTTATAAATAAAAATATTTACCCACTTATGTTTTTATATCTGGAGTTTGGTTCTTATGTACTTATATTTCAACCCTTAGTCCGATTAAATCCCATTGTGATTGTCCACAACCCCATAAACGCCCCCTTAGAAGGCTTCGGTACACCCTGATTTTTTAAAAATATACTTTATTATTTTCATTAAATTTTGATAAGATGTAATATGTATTCATCTGGTTGTGATGATTATGAAAAAAAAAAATACTAGAGACAAGTCAGCCCATGAACTCTAAAAATTTAATAAAGTGTAGGTCATTTTTAGAGAGACGTTTTTTTCATATGAACAAGTTTACACAGAGAGGTTCCTAAAAATTTAATTTCAAGACGATAATTTTGTAGACATTGTGAAAATTATTAATAAAAGGGACAATAATTAAAATTCAACCCGCCTACGAATGCTTCACCGTCTTTGTAAAATTGCGCCGTATTTTATTTTTTAATATTAAATTTACACAAATCCGTTCGCAGGCAAAAACGTCTGTTATTGGATTTGAAAAATAAATGATGTTTTATGAAAGGCTTTGACTCGGGAATACGTCAATATGTAGTTGTGCTCTTTTGATTTCATATATTATGTTTCTTTTTATAGAAACACGCTCGTCAGGTTTGATTGCCCTCACCTACCTTGTTTAGAAACGACATTTTGAATTATTTAATAAGAGGAGTACACTATTAGTATTTTTAATAAAAAACGCCCCACGCCATCGTCATAGAGTATATTTTAATTTTACAAATATTGATTTTCTTTGAAGTGCGCATGTCTTTTTGTACTTTGTTTAATAAATATTTGACTTTTGGAATGGAAGAGGCTAAATATTGTATTGAGTAAATTTGACAATGAGTGTTTAAAAAACATACTAAAGATCATTCAAGCATTTAAAGGATAAGCAACATTGTATATTTTTAAGCTTATAGAAATGTATTTTTAAATCAATTTAAAACCGCAATTCTTTTTGTGCTATTTGAGAGTTTCAATCTCTGAAAACCTAAGAAGGGTTGGTGTCTTCCTGTCAAACTCAAAAGGGTAGATTTTGGAAGCGGTATAAATAGACATTTCTATTTTCATTTGAACATTGTTGAGACAACATTGAGAATTGGGGAGGGTTTATTTGTGTTAAGACATGCTTTATTTTTCAGTGGCCAATTTTATCTAAGAACAAAAATTAACGGTTTATAAACTTGAATATTTTCTACTTTAAAGTCCGTGAATTATTAAAATATTTGTCTTTTTAGAGGTTAAAAAGCTATGATTTACTCTTATGGGGAATAAAAATATGATGTAATGATATAATATAATATGACGATTCAGGACCATAAATGATCGAAATACGTGATTTTACTTATCATCAAATGGATGCTACAATAAAATATATAATAATTCAGTAAAAATTGCTAAAATCAATAATTAACCTTATCGTATATTATTTTTAAACTTGAAAGCATGAAGTATAATATATTAATCGATAGTCTAATAAATGCATTGAATTGATATTGTATAAAAAAACGTTAACAAACAGTTTAAGACAGTTTTACAGAGTAAAAGTCCTCATAAATTAAACTCGAGTAGAAAAACGGGTCTTTAATAGAGAAAATTGTCTGCCAAATCGTTGTGAAAAAGAAATCGTTTAAGATAATATAATATTATTGTATTATTAAGATATGCATATATTAGACGCGTTTTTTAACATTCACCGCAAGATTTAAATGCTAATCGCCTATTTAATTTAAATAAATTATAATAATAATATAGCCTTCATATATTTTACAGAAATTTTCGTATTCACAGCGTAAGCGCATTTCGATTCCAAAGTCAAATTACTTCAACTATACTAAATGATTTTTATTAGTGTAGAAACGGAACGATGGCAATTTTTCCATCAGACTTCGTCCTGTGAAGCAAGTAATGGCGTAGGAGTCTTTGTCTAAAATATTCTTTACACGCTTCTATTATATAAAGTCTGTCTATTTATACTATTTTATGTCCTACTATTATACATAAATTGTACTTGACACATTATATGACTGGCACTTATTTACCCTTATAATATACCAAGGATTCACATTAAACATCATATTTAAGACTTGCCGAGTAATAGGATGATAATTATTTTATACAATAAAAAATCAATCGACAACAACGAAATATTCAACTGATATATTAGCAGGTCACACAACTGGGTGTATAATTAAGAAGATGGCGGATCAAGTAGATGATTCTGAGTGACCAACAATAATTGTTTAAGCGCGTTAAATGTCAATTCATTTTTTTTTTTTTTATTATTAAGAGAACACAGTCGTCTGGAATATCAGAGAACCTATATCTCTGATGGAGCTTTCTTTGAAGAGGTTTTTATACACACAACGTGTTAATTGTCTGTCGGTGATCTTAACTATTACTAGTTACACAGGTCACCGACTTAATAATCAGTATTTACCTTACAATACAGGAAATCAGAGTAAACCTGGACCATGACGATCGATCGGGATTTTATTAATATTATTCCCGATCTCCCAGTCGTAATAACCGATCAAATCAATTTTTAAAAATTCTTGACTTGAGTGGGATTCGAACCTATGACCACAGTATTAGTAGCCACGCGTCTTATCCCCTGAGCTATCACGCTGGTAATTCATGTGAATTTTCGTCTGTTGTTACAGTCTTTCCTCAGTTAAACTCATCAGTTTTGGTCGGACATCTTGATATTTATACATCCATTGGACTGCTAATTTATCGGTAGTATCGATTAATATCATCAAATATATTATTTGAATCATTGTTGAAAGGTTTGTTTTGTTATCAGGATAAAATAATGAGACAATTATTTTTAAAACAGTAGTTAATTTTATTTAAAAAAACTCAGGGTAATGGGTTTTTAATTCCTTCTTTTCCAGGTTGAATTACACATATTATTTTTAAAATATGATAGTGTACTGTGTTAAAAGTATGTTAGTAAGACATGCGAGGAATAACAGAGTGTTAAAAATAGACCAGAGCTAACTAATAGCGGCTCAGTGACTATTGTCTTAGTTTTAAATCAACACAATTTATACTGGAATTAAATTAAGTGCTTTATTACTTAGGTTTCCTCAGTATATTATTGCCTTCACATTATTGATTAAACAATAAAAATGGCATTTAGTCATTTGCCCATTATAATACCATTTTTAAACAAAAACCAAAAAGCTCATTTATTTGACTAAGCGATTTATAACAAATCAACAACAAAAAAAATACAAAATCCGATCAACTACCACTCGCCTTTTAAAAGTAGTGAGTGTTTAGGTAAAGTTTGTGTTGAAAATGGAATGTTATAAAGAAGGATGAGCTTCTGTATAAATGAATAACGTACATTATGATCATCAATTTAATAGTTTTCTTTTGGGACTAAATTGAAAAGCTTCTTTCAGTTACCCGTCAGACTTCGCAAAGGCCTTTCGTTAAAGTTCTTAACCATCAAAGGAGAAGAAAAATTAAGGACAACTCATTTCCTACCGAAGAAAACTTCAAAACGTCTTCATGGATATCGAAAAAATCACTACATTATTACATTATTAGTAAAATACGCATACAAAATATAATAAGCATGATTATTATTTTAATTTGTTTGTGTTGTATCTCCACGACAAGATTTGAGAATATTTTATATGATAATGATTTTAATATTAATATTGTATTTTTTATTTTCATGTGAACCGTATAACCAATATTAGTTAATTTATTTTAATTAAATTTGTGATTTTTTTTATTTATGGGACCAGAACTAACTGAGAATATTTCAGGGATGGTATGGTATCGCAAAAATGAGTGAAAAAAAAATTTTTTTTTTCAAAAATATTTAAATTATTAATAAAAAATATTGGATTGGTTCCTTAAGTATTGAAAAGACATAATACACACACGAGATTCACTACTGAGTACTTCACAGAAACTGCTGACTGGTTGAATGATAAATACAAAAATATTTCAAATTTTTTTCACATATTTTTGCGATAAGTTAAGTCCACGCTGTATAAAACTACTTATTTTCGGATTTCCTAAAAAGGAATAAGATATATTTAACATTTCAAAAATATGAAAATTCGTACACACGCGAATAAATAAAATATCTTATAATATCATATACGAAATATTTCTTGGAAAATTTATTTATTCGAAAAAGATTTGAATATAAATGGGGAGTAAAAAGGAAGAGACGTGGGTTGTACGTGATGTATGATTATAAAACACGTTTCATATAAATAATAGATACGAATAACATTATCAAAAAATATTTTGTTGTTTTCGATTCAAGATTCTGCAGGAGCGATTCTCCTGAAAAATAAGTGTTTCGTATAATTGTGTGTGAGTGTTTTTTTTTTGTAGTAAAAAACTCAGTGATACACAGAAGAGGGTTGTTTCCATATCATGACCTTTTAATAAACATACTTATATTATATTTTATGATATAATAGAGTGTGGGTGATTGAATAAATATGGTAACGTTTGATCGTTGGAGTGGCACAAAAATTACACGAAGCATCCGCACCGCTAAACTCTCATTAATACTAAACGATATATTAATATTATCTAAATAAAATAAGAAAAACGGGTCTGTTGCCATACTAATTAAATTGAAATCGTCGTCCTAAATAAGCTTGTAAAAAAACGACTATGAAGACATTCATTATTAGAAGGCGAGTAATTGAGAAGATGACAAATAGAGCATGATTATTTGTTTCCCAAGAGAAAACAATGGGGGATCGAAACAAAGACGATGTTATAACAAAGATCATTGAGCCTCATGTAGAATATTTCTAAGGAATCTTCGTGTGACTTTGAAGAATATTACTCTATGCGGTAATAAATAATGTTAAATACCTGTGAAATGCAGACCCTGGAGATCTGAAAATATTTTAACACATTAGACTTTTCAGCTTCAGTTCCATATGCGATGAATGAGTGATTTTTGCAGATATCAGTTACATGCTCTAATATGCAAATGATGGCATCAACCAATGGAAACTACGATGATAGTGTGAAATGGATAATGTGATGTGTGGGAAGGTTTGTGTACAACTAAAATATCGTGAACAATGTTTATTCAAACGTTTAATTTCTTCGCTTGTGTGCACTACAGAAAACTATCGGATTAATTAGTGACTAAAACAGGCGACTTTGTCACTAAAACATCTTATAAATATTCATATTTTCACTCAAAATAGGTGAGATTTTTGGGTAGTTTTCAATAGTCGAGATATAATAAAATGATTCCAAAACCTTTTATGAATAATATTGGAATGAACTATTGTTTGTAGAAGTATAAAGAAGCTAGATAAAAAATTCCCCATGGATTTACTCAGATTTTTAGTTTAAATTACAAGGGGAATAGTCTTATCAAAGAATTCTTTTGATTTTGATTAAAATACGTCTTTATAATGTCGAGGGTTTTAAGTGTGGTGGTTTCCTAGACCAATCTCTTTTGTAGATATTTCGAATATTATATATTTGGTATTTATCGACTTTATTAAAAATAATATATATTTGAGCACGCAAAGGATTTTATTACGTACCAATTTAATAAGCTTATATTAGATTGCTTCGATGACATTGAGCAGAAAGAAGGTTCGTAATTCCCAATTATTAAAAATGGCGGCTAATTAAGGGATTAAAAAATCATCGAATAAAATTTTTTATTTTTTTATTTCTATATTATAAAAGTGTTCATTCATAGTCTGTCGGTGATCCTAATTATTACAAGTTACAAAACAGGTTACCGATTAGAAAATCACCTGAGTATTTACCTTACAATCCAGAAAATTAAGAGTAAACCTGGATAATAGTAATAACCGGTCTAATCATTTTTTGTTTACTTTAGTGGGATTTGTACCCATAACCACGGTATTTTTAGCCACACCCCATATCCTCTGAGCACTTTAACCCTGGTAACTTTAGTAAATATTATTAGTGATAATGTATTCTAATTGACGTTTTAGTTAGATTATTAATATACGAATATCATTAGTTCTACAAGTGGTATTTTGTATTTTTTCCATAAATTATGTTAAGACTTTAATATTAATTATTTTAATAACCAATTGATTATCTTCCGTATTAAAATTAGTAAAAGACATGGTCTATAAACTTAATATTATAACATGTAATAATAATGTATCAACACATTGTATGTAAATTATATTTCATAAAGAAATTGGATAATAAAATATACGAATATGTATCCAACCATGGGAAATATAACTCCACTAGCAATTTTTTTAGCAAATATTTATTCTACCAAAAAGGCAGTTTGATTGGATGAGAATGTTATATTTTCACTCTTACATTTAATATATAAAAATTAACATGTTCTAAGCTAAACCAACCTACATTTGTATGTATTGTGTGTTCAAAATATACACTGACCAGTAAAATTATATTCTCATAATAAAAGTGTTGTAAGTATGTGTCGCCACACTGTAGGGCGACAAATTAATATTAATTAAGGTCAAATATACTCGTGCAGCGAATTGTCGTTTATCAAAGAATATAAACCCACTAATAATTTTGTATTAGTATATCCCACACACATATTATATAGATATTAATCAACTGACCGAATTAGATAAAATTATCACACATAATACAAATTCACTGTAACACGTTTACAATATATAATTGTTGAACGTGTGTGTATGTTGTATGTCTGTGCGGATGCATGAATCAACCATCAGTGTTACCAGACGGAAGAATAATATTTCATATAATTATTTTACTACAATTAAGACATATCTATAATCTCAAAACGGGTATTTTAATGATAATATTATTAAATTAATTTCAAAATAATATTAGAGATATTTGATAATGCATAATAAATGACAATTCTCAAAAAACAGTATTAATCGGGAGACTCGCTTTTTAAATATTAGTTTTAGTTTTTAAATATTATGAGTGTTATCATCATATTAAAACTGCATTAGATTATTATTTATTAATAATTTTAATAAAAAATTTAAACTTCTTTCGAATGAAAAAAACTTAATATCTTCGTATCGATTGAAAATATTAAATAAATTCAAAATATTTTTAGAATTCCACATTTATACTTCATTTTGAAAATCAAAAATATCTTCTAATCGATAAAAAAAACACTTTAAAGCAAAAATGAAATCAAAACTCAAATATAACCGTCCTATTAAAAAACCAAGCAGAAAATAAAAAAATATTAACAAATTGAAAATTTTAATAAAATTACCCTAGTATACATATAAATGTAAAGAGTCAGTTCGTTAGTTTAGTTACGAAAGGATGACACGGTGTCATGATCCAGTCAGGTTAAAAATATATGACCAAGAAGCTCGTTTACATGACGTCATCATATCCCGTTTCAGCCAACACTGAAGAAAACAAAACCGAGAAAGGGAAGATGATAAAATACATATTATCTCGGGAGCATTAATCAAAACTTGTCGTGATTTCTAGGGAGACGTGACCCACTTTCAGTCGTTTCTGTTCTGAATTTCCGGTTCAATTGCATAATGAAAGTCACGCGAAAAGATGATATGTAATATATATATATATATATATATATATATATATATATATATATATATATATATATATATATATACATACATATATATATATATATATATATATATATATATATATATATATATATATATATATATATATATATACATATATATATATATATATATATATATATATATAACATATATATATATACTGCTATATATGTATATATATATATATGTATATATACAAAAACGATTTGGCTTTCATCCAGCAGATTGTATTAGTATGGACCACACTACCATTGAATACATACAACTTTCAATATAATATATATTTTCCATTAAAATATACCTAATAAAATACAAAGAAAATAGTCTACGTGACTCTAAGCAGGAGATTATAGAACTGACCTCCGTCATTATTGGTTTCATAATCTATAATTAACATTAAATGTCGCCACTTGACTAACCTTCTACATTTTCTTCATGAATATAAATTACACTTATGTGGTTTAAAGTGTTAGTGATAAAATAAAGGTGGATTTTTAATCAGTGAGAATATATGAAGGTACTGAAATATAAAAAATCAATTATTTATTTGAAACAAATGTGGGTTGCCTTGAACAGCTACCAGAACTGTGATTTTAGTTAAAGAAACTATATATTATCACTTGTTAAAGTCTATATAAAATGCCAAAGATTGATAAAAATATAATGGCAAGTAATCATGTTGATATTATTCGCAATGTAAAGACAAAGGTGGAGTTTACTCGGAATTAATATTGTTGTTGTCGTATGCGGCATTTTCATTAGCGTAAAGCCTTTGAAAATATATTAAAATGAGATCGAATGGAGCTTCTCTTGTCGAAGTTATTCAATTTCGTCCATACGAGAAGAGAATTAGGAGACTCGTTTTTGTGTTATCGAGTGATGTGATAAAAATTCTCATACGCTTTTCATTTCAGAAAATACCAAAAAAAACAAACCATTTCAACATCGTGAAGAAATCGTATTTTACAATTCAATTGATTCAACATATTCAAATAAAAGTTGGTTGGAAAATACAGTTTTTTGTGCACTTTTAGAATAAAAAAACATTGTACAGATTTAATATATCCCAATATATGTACATACATAGTTGTGTGCATTTGTGATGCTAATACCCGGGTTGAATAATTTAGAATAATGATAAATATGTTATTGTCAATAGGTTTGTTAGTGAAGTGCAGTGGTTGTGTGTTTATATAATATAAAGTGTACGTTTGGCAGGTTCACAAACGACTCGACTATAGAATAATGTAACTTGCAGTCTATATTGTTATGCTGGTGGCCTACTTGCCAGGCGCCACACTGTCTACTGACGTCTGCATTCTCTTTATATACTAGCTCTATGCAATGGTCAATGAACCCCAAAACTTTTTTAAACACACTCAGATTCCTAAATCGTCGATTTCAAAGCGGTAGTAAAAAATTGGAGTAATTTTTATATCAGATACACTTGAATAATGAAATAAGCAGGTGTTTCAAAACCCTTATGCACAACACATTATTAATAACTAGGATTTTTAATATACAACAAATATTGATTTTGCAGTTAAAAAGGTCGTTTGTATTACAATATATTTTTATACAAAAGAAAAAAATGTATCCATATCAATAAAAAAAACTGCCATGCGGTTCTTTAACTTCACACAACAGAATTAAGAATATCAGAATAGGAAAAGTGTACCGAATATCAAAATATTCTTTTTTTTATACCGTGACGCCTTCCCTATTGGCGGGAGTCCCTTTATAAGGGGTTGGCCAGGCCACCTTGGCCTTTACGGGAGAATATAGTAGAGATGGTTTCCCAGGCCACCACACTGCAATGAGTACTTAACATCTAGTTTGCTAAACTAGATCTACCAAGTGACTCCGGTGCCGTGAATCGAACCCGGGAGTCTTCACTCACGAATCCGTTACACTAACCACTGGGCCACAAGGCGGCTCATAATATCAAAATATCATCAAAATATTCACGTTGTCTTATTTGTAGAGGAAGTATCAAAATTGAGACGCGCATCTTAGAGAGTTGATATATCGCAAACAGCCGTTAATATTCAGACTGCAAAACTAGTTTTTAACTTAGGTTAGGTTTAAAAAAGTATATAAAAAAAATTAGGCTGAGAGAACTCTAATAATTTTGACCAATGAGGAGCGTTTGTGGGTTATTTGTGGACAGTTTCATATTTACAGATTTCTATGTATTTGTTACAAAAGAGGTTTTCGATGATTTAAGTCCCGTGCATCGATGCGACGATTTACTTTGTGTACGTAAGTTTTAAGAGTGTTATGGTGATTGAATCATCAAAATACACGGGCTTTATTTTATTTTGATCGCATCCAGATAGAATTGGATTAATCCAATTAAAACTTTACGGTGGTGTCAGATTATTTCATTGTCATTGTGGGCTGGATTCGGCAGGCGAAGTTCCTCTCCGTCAATCACTAGAGTATCTGGCAAGTCTCGTTATCGACCGTGCGTTTAATAATTAACACAGAGAGACTAATGAAGGTCGTTCGTGGGCATCGTTATATTGATAAAAGAGGCTCGATATTAAAATAGAACATCCTCCAGGCCTTTAAAAGGTTGGGCCGTATGAGCGTGGCGGAACCTTTAATTGAACCACACGAGTACGTGAATTAAATATTATATTCTCTTTCACAAAACGTCTAAAAACACCGAATAAGCGCCTGTTTTGCTGAAGGCACTTCATTATAATCGAATCAAAACACAATTTTGTAAGATAAATGCGGCCGGGATTATCATTTTTACAAATAGCCGTGGAAATTGCTATGCTGAACAATTCACTCACTGAACTTGACATAAACGTTTGACATTTTACTTGGAAATACAAAGAGGAGATTATGAATAATGTGCATACGTTATTTTCATGCGTAAAACCTAAACAAAGCATTAACAATGCCTTTCATATATTATACTTGGTTCACTTATTTATATTATATTTACTACTTGCGGTTTAAATAAATTATAAAGCATATTTATTTATTTACGCTTCGAGTCTTCTTTTGAGGGGGTTTTTTATACACAACAACGCGTTAATTGTCTGTCGGTGATCTTAACTATTACTAGTTACACAGGTCACCGACTTAATAATCAGTATTTACTTTACAATACAGGAAATCAGAGTAAACCTGGATCGAGACGATCGATCGAGATTTTATTAATATTATTCCCTATCTCCCTGTCGTAATAACCGATCAAATCAATTTAAAAATTCTTAACTTGAATAGGATTTGAACCCATGACCACAGTATTTATACGTGGCTATCTTATCCCCTGAGTTATAACGCTGGTTAATTAATATTACGTAGACTTAAAATGATTTGACTACAGAATTGCTTCATACATAATTTGTAGCACTTTTTTATTATTCACCACAAGATTGGATTGTTAATTGATTATTTGATTTATTGTTAAATATATGAACAATGTAGCCAGACAATAATTTATTAAGTTTATTATAATTTTAAATAGCGTTTTTCGATTCCAGAGACAAATTATTTCAACTATCCACAGTCTCTTTCTCAGGATTTCCAATTATCATTGGGATGGCGTTTGTAAAAAAATACATTAGAAGTAAAAGAAGTTGCAAAGAGAAGTAAGGATGATTGGCTGTAGTTGTAGTCTTTTCAAAGCTTTGTTCCTCTAAGCCAGCTTATTTGTTATTATATACTTGGAATTGTAGGTATGTGAATTTTTAAGTACAAACGTGAATTTTTAATATTATTACGTAATACGTGTATCATTTGAAGTTTAAACATAGTTGTATTTGTATTGTGCAAGTAGTGTTAAATAACAAGTTAGATAGAAACATACAGGTTTGGCTTTAGGTTAACAACATCACGCTATTCAGGTCATTCACCTTCATCGATAATACACAATGTTTCAAAATTAATTAATTAATACATCATTAGTGAGGTTAAAATAACAATTATTTTGATTGTTGTTAGTGTTGACGTCTGGGTGGAGGTCAAAAAGTAAATAAATTTAATTAATAAATTATTTGGAATAATATACAAATAAGAGTATATGTTTTTATTTTCTTGGGATGTTAAAATAAACAGTCGACAACATGTTTAAACCGCAAAAGAAATGGCAAATAATGGAAGACAGATGTACAAACCAAAGTCTCGTATTTTATTAAAATATGTATTAAAGTACAAATTGTGACCCCTTTAATAAAATATATGTACATTTTTATTGGTATGCAATGTAAATGTTTTTAGACTAGTAAAAATAATTATTTATTTTTTTAGCAATTATATATTTATTTCTATGAGGGCAAACGGCTATTTAACTAATTTTAAATATTCGGTGATTCAACCCAGTGATAAATAAAATGAACGGAACATATTATCGATGTAGTCAAAAAACATGGCGTTTACAGCGCGTTTTGATAAATAAAAAATACCGACTCTCTTGAAAGGCATTGTTCATAATATCAAAGTAGACGAGAATATTAAATATATACTATATTGAAAAAACCCTGTCACGGTAAAGAAGTTAAACGATGCACCGAGAAGCAGTGGAAAAGTTTCGTGTAAAGTATACAAGGAAAAGACCGGAGCTGATGTAAGACAAGTTTTCATCCCTTTACTCAGAACAAACTCTAATACTCTTTCAGATAAATATGGAATAAAATAGTGGAGTAAAAACACGTATTTACAAGAACGTGGGACGGAATATCGTATTTCGAAAATGATATTTAGATATAAATTGAAATATGAGAAGCCTGAAAGCGAGTATTCTGCAATATTACGTAAGTTTTTCATCTCAAAATGGTATTTAAGTGTTAATAAGCTTAGTATGGAAAATCCATTTTGAAAGGTTATTAAGGTGGAAAAGGCTTTGCGGCTCGTCTGTGTGCTATTTTAACGCACTTGGAAGATTCGTACATATTTGATTGAAGTCAAAGGCGAATATCAGAAATGGAAGATATATTATGTAGATCCAAAGTAGATGTGACAAGCGTATGATAGAGTTACTTATTTTGTTGTTGGCGGTTTTCATATGCTAAATATCCCCGTGGAATAAATACACAGTGCCGTGTATTATACAGTACAATTCCATATCTTTGAATGAATAAATAAACCACACGTAATGGCGGTGTCACACGTATATATGTATGTATTACAAGTGAGACATAATATCATGGGGAAATCTTATTGTGTTTACATTAGGAACTAAAATCACACGTGTTGTCCGTCCCATCAAAATAGACACCCCAAACAATAAATATTATTAATTTCGTCCTAATTGTAAATAAACATAATATCAGTATAATTTATTTTAAATTTTTATGCTTTTTAGGCATTTAATCAATAGTATATTTAATTAAAAACATATATGCCAAAATCGCTGGTATGTCCGACCGAATTGAAACGATATAAGGATCGATTAGGCTTTGTCTTATTTTTAGAGACCATTTAAATGCTGCTTTTCGGGTTAAACGTGATAAGTATAAGCAAATAATAGTTAATTAAAGTCAATTATACTACCAAACAATATGTTGTTTGATATTATGTTTATTTAAACAGCGTAACCTCTCATAACAAGTATTTCGCATAGCGAACAAAATAATTATAAAAAAATACTCAAGTTACTAAGAAAGGTAAAGGGATTCGATAAATCTTATTAAGCTGAAATTTATTCGAGGACAAGTAAGTAAAATGTACAAATAATGCAATTGTAAAATATATTCAGTGACGAATTATACTCGTTATGAGAGATTCGATTATATTTCCAATGCAAATTAATACATTGATGGGTGTATTTTGAATATATAAAAAATACCACCAACGATTTATCCATAAATATTGGTATTAAAGTAATGTTTAAGTGTCTGAATAATGTAATTCAGTAAATTAACAGCAGCGATAAGAGGAAAGTTGGTCATTATGTTCGAAGTGGAATTTGTGTTACTTGAACCACGTGTGTGGAGAACAAAGTTGATGGATATTTGATTAGTGGTTTACCAACGATAATTGTAAGTAATGTAATTGCCTTTTGGGGTTCTAATCCCGATGAAAGGACGAGGGACTCTTGGGATACCTGGCGAAGTTTGACCTTCGTGGTTAATGCCTAAAGAATAGCAAACTTTGAGAGTTGCACGGTGATTTGGCAAAAATTCACCAATTATATAAATGCTTAATTAAAATAAAAATGTAACACATTTGTATATTTCATGATATTGTGACTAAAAATCAAGAAGGGCAACGAACTGTTTCGAAACATATTACGCAAGTAAATTTCTGATTGCAAAGGAAATCAAAAAGTGCTTTAACATAAGAAGTCTTACGAACGTAATTTGATATAAAATTTGACTTTGTTTGGAGTTGAATGAGTGAAGCATAAAAAAGCAGGTCGTCAAGTTGGTGTTAGTTAGAATTCTAAAAAATTAACCTTCAAAGTTTGCAGGGTTAATATGTCTCATAAAAACTCAATAATGACTGTGTTGTTTTCAAATATCGCATTCCTATTGTCAAACAAGTAAACAATGCGGAATGAACAATCACCTATATAATTTTTATATTGCATAATATAATACGTCAATTGGTTACACTCAAAGCTTCTAAAATGTTTTTTTTTATTATTATTCAACAATCGAGTAGGCGTTCATCAAAACATGTATGTAGTAAATGAATATAATTTATTAAAAAAATAGAGTGAACATGTTTTTTAATAGGCTTTCGTTTATAGCGATACTTACGACGACTTAATCGATAATTGCAAAAGGTACTAATATGTACTATTTTCTTATCTGTCGGTGTGTTTACGGTGAACGAAACGTATGTCGGCCAAGGTGGTGTGAATGACCACACTTTGGAATTAAATTAAACCTACATATGTATTAAATAAAGTTGAATAACTAACTTGTGTTGAACCGAGTTGATGCTTTATCAATTGACCGCATCGCAATCAACTGGATTGTAAGTGCGTTGTTGCCTAATAACTGCTTCAGTAACTATTATATACCCAATTAAAGCGGATCATTCCAGCGTGGATTGTTATATTTCGAGACGATGAATAAACGAATATTACATTCAATTAGATATTATTTACAAAAATATTTAATACAATTAAAATGAAGAATGGCGACTCTTTTTAATGGCGAATAATGTTGTCGTTGTGCTTCGTCATCAACATTATTAATGCCCACGCAGAATTTCCATATATTATTTCCTATAAAGTATTTCATCGGATTAGTTTAATATCTAAATATCGACCGTGAGTGTTAGCAATTGATTGAGTGATAAGAGAACCTTATCACTAACAGTAGCTGTCGATAAGTGTTTTCATTATATATATATAAATATTATTAAGTAGTTTAATATTTATATTTTGATCTAATGAATATATTATGACGCCATTCAAATTGTTGATCAATAATACAGATTTTAACCTTGGACAATACGCAAAATTCAAATGTGGCTCCTTTCAAAAATTAAACATGTAAAATGTAGAGGTAATTAATTGATCCGTTCCAATATAATTTTGAAAATCCAACAGTAATGAAATTTAAAGTCTTACTAGTCTCTCTTGGTCCTTTCGTCCCAGCACTTGTCCCAAAAACTAGACCTATGCTTTATTCGTAACACACTGGTACTGAGAGTCCTCGGTAACTTGGCACTGGTCGCTGGTGGAGTTGGGACTGCGATCCCGGCACCTCCACTAGCCAAAGCAGACAGCAGAGAAGGAGAAGAACAGTTCCCGAGGGATGTTCTGGAGAGTGCCCCGCGATATATGATTGGGGATTGAGGAGGTGTCGGACTATCGGAGGAGCTGATATTGCCGGTGCTGACATGGTCCGGCGGAGACAGCTCCTCTTTGAAAGTTACGTATCGGTCTTCGACTGAAACCATGGTTTCGTTTCCATGACAGTGGCGGTCGTCGAGGCTCAGCTGTCTGTGGACACTGTCTGCGATGGAAGTGGAGGATATTCCTGAAGGAGCCGAGGCGCTGGTCTTGGGCTGCCTCCTCTTGCACAGCTGGAAGAGGGTAGTTGTGTCAGGATGGGGGTTGTCCTGGTGCGTGTGGTCTGCCAGCTTGTCACACGCACTCTTAATCAACACCGCACTACTAGTAGTATTTGATCAGTATGGTTAATTGTTTACATGATCTGTCTACAAGTATTGTTATTAAAGGTTAGCCGACGCGCGTGATCCGCACTCGATCACCGGCGAGCTACTGACTCTCTTGCCAGCTAGACACAGTACTGCTGTGTGAGGGGGCCAAAGAGTATGAGGGGGAGCACCCCGCGACGCCCAGTGAGCGTCCGCCCTCTCCTCGGTGCCCCCACCGCACTACCACCTACCAAGCAATATTCTTCTTTATTGAATGCACTCCTCACTGATGCCAATGCGATGATTCTAGGAAAAAGGGATACTATTCAACAAGAAATACTAATTAAATCCCCGCCATATATTCGTTGACCTGGCATTATTAATTTGAATATTTAAAAAAATTGTAGTAGATAGTTACTACTAGCCATATACATAAACATAATATATCGTATGAGTGGCTAAATGCATGGTTAGTTCAAGTGGCCAAAAACATCAGTTACCTGGCAAACAAACATCTCTCTTCATATCTTCAGTTATATTTCACAGTAAAATGGGTAAATGCATTGTTACTACATGTCATATGGACTCAAACATACACTCAAATACATCTAGGCTCACTTTTTACCAAAGACTACTTCTTTAACATGTTTAAAATATTATTGCATTTTAATCGCCAAAGTATTGTCACAACCACTCTCAGTGGCCACTAGAAATATGTTAAGTGAGGGAGACACACTTATGCCTAAGAATAAGAGAGAAGAGTGCAACAACGTATTGTACCGTACTATTGTACCGTATTGTATTGTAGGTGCAATTTCGTGTAACCGGTAGGTTGAAATTGCACGAATTATTTATATGCAATGCGATATCTAATGTTTATATCTATGACAACTAGCTATGAATTATTTATCGATCGAACTATGTATATTATATACATATATATGAGTTTATATTATATATGTAGAGAGATGCTAATAATACTTGTAAAGATGACAATAAATGTGAGGCACCAATTCTATAGAAACTACATCAGCAAGTTTTGCAGCAGGCGTGTGTGTGTTTCTACCGCCTCGCCATCTCGCTAAATCAAATACTATTGCGTCTACACAACGTTTACATATATGAGTGATGCACGTTATTATGTATGACGCAATATTCGATAAAACTTCATTGGTACATATACTCTATGCACCAGTATGATTTCTCTGTATGCGTCGACTTATTTATAAATAACCTTATACATATAAATATCAATAACTTCATTGACATTTTTTATTAGATTTTCTTTACCTAGAATGAAAATTGTTATATACGATAAATCATTTTCATTGGTCAAACAGCGGCCTTAGGTTGCGGTCTGTGTTAACATCAAATATTTGGATATTGAAGGATGATTTGTATTTATTATCTGTGTCGAATGTGGTTAATTATATATTAAATTTTGCTTTTGCAGTTAATTGGGTATTATTTGAATAGTATTATGTTTATTTAGTCAAAGATATTCTTCACAAAGCAGAGCCCAATAGGATAGACAGTATTAAATAAATTTGTAGTACGAAGAGAAGGTAAATAGTCTGTTGCAGGAAAATATCATTAGACACGAATTATTATTTACATTATTCAATTCAGTTAAAATATTAACCTTAATCATAACAAATACCTGTAGTCTTGTCTGACTTGTGGCACTAATTACACAGTGACCTGGTAAACGCATGTATAAGAGTTCAATGAATGTTATTTAATATATTTTTATATAAATATTTTTAAAATTTACAAATATTTATATAAGACCGCGTATTTATAGACCAAACATTTTATATGAAGTAATAAAATAAAATATTTATGTTAATGTTTTTTTATAGTTTATATGCATAAGACGTAGTATGTTTTAGGGTTAAATTAATTCAATATTTTTACGTTTGCAATATCAAGAAGATTATTTCAAGAGAGAAAAACATATTGATTCAATCAATTTGGTGCCAAGAGTCATCAAACACCCACAGCTTCGTGTTCATCAGGAATAATAATTTGATTATTTGCATATATTCCTTTGTAAAATATCATATTGTTAATTAATGAAAATGCATACTATGCCAATGATTTACATATAAATTGGTTGTGCATCGTGTGATATATAATAATTATAATAGATCATATTATTGAAATACGAAGTGGTGCAACCTTGTTAATTGAAAGAATATTACGAAGGTACCAATTTCATTTCAAAATTAAATACATTTTTATCCGAGTGAAATGAAATATTAATGGAAAGTGCAACTTTTTCAGAATAACCAATTTCACAAAGCGGAAATGTTTTTTTTTCTCGTGTAAAAAAGAAACCCATATTTTAAGTTCACTTCACGAACCTTTTAATTAAAATTATATTCCATCTGAATGCCTGGGATTTGTTAAATAAAATTGTCAGCTAGTTCAGTATGACATCTATTCAGGGTTCACATTTGCAAGTCGTTTTTCTATTTGTATGAACAACGTGCCAAAAGATAAAACAGTCGACGATGTTGTAACTAAATATAATATTAAAACAGTACCTCTAACTAGAGTTGTTAAGTAAATATATAATTAACTCATTAATTAAGTTTAGTTGAATACTATATCCGTTAGTAATAAATTTATGAATAAAGATAAAACCTTGATTAATGCATAAAAGGAAAATAGTAATAGCCTCTATTAATTCAAATATGATTTTTTGTTACAATCAATTATTTCCATCGAAACGAACGTTATCAAAACGAATGTTTTGTAATCTAGATATTTGAGAAGAATTTATTTTTAGATATTTTTTATGTATTTTATTTATAGGTCTATGGAGGATACTGAAGGTTTCAAACGTAGTTTGTAGATATAAAGAATAGTTGTATGCTACTTCAAAATCTATTGTTTCAGTTTGTCGCTTCTTCTTTGTTTAACAAAATCGATTTTAGACCCTCGAATCCTTTTAAAAGATGAGGGCGTGAAAAAAGTACACAGTTCATTGTTAAAGAGTGACTCTTTTATTTAATTTGTAAAGAGTTGTGCTAATTAATTAATTATTTGTCATGAACTTAACGACAATAAGTCTTATAAAACATTATTAAGATTCTATTCTATTAAATTTATTTTTTCTTAAAAGTAAACTGGGTAATACGCAATTTTACGGCCGTAAAAAATGAAGAGAAGAAGAAAAAAGGACGATAAAACCAATTGTTAATATGATTATTATAGTTTGCTTTATATAAAAATAAAATAGTCGAAATTATTGCTTATTAAATGAAAAAAATATATGTAAAATAATCTGTTTGAGTAAAGTTAAAAAAACTTTGGTTCACATTATCTAATCATTTTGATATAAATATAAATAGTCGATTCAATTATAATAAAAGTAATAAGAATTTATTCAAATAGAACGGTTAATTTTTTCCTTTTGTATTATAATAAACTTAAATATTACAAAAGCCGCGAACGTATAAAAAATGACGATAGTTTTAACATTGAATGGCACCAATCAAATTGAAAGGAGAGTTGAATCGAATGACGCATAAAAAATTAATGTT
Organism: Agraylea sexmaculata; assembly: GCA_022606485.1. NCBI lineage: Eukaryota > Metazoa > Arthropoda > Insecta > Trichoptera > Hydroptilidae > Agraylea > Agraylea sexmaculata. The sequence goes on along the minus strand of JAGTTH010005823.1, from coordinate 66,894 downwards.
TCGAATTTAAATTTTTAAATTCGACTGACAGAACTTTGGAATATTGTATAATAGGAATCGGTATATTAGTAGAAAATGGTACGCATTCAGTGCTTCTTGAAATTGACACCTGTCTGATGAAAAAAATTAAATGACATCTTCAGACTGAAGGACGGTACGTAATTCCAAGTTAGGATGCCAAAATTATTCTCTATATTATACGAAAAATTATATTATAATGTATTATTAAACTTACACATAAAAACAATATAAAGAATATCTGGCGTTGGCAGTCGATGTATGTATGAATAAAAAAGGTAGGTAGTTTTAATGTAAATGTATGAATGAAAGATAAAATTCTATATGCCAATCGAAACATTATGACCGACAATCATTTTACAGATAAAAATAATTATGAAAATACCATCAAAAAACTATAATGCATACTATTTTTTTGTTTTATTTTACTAAGCTATTTTAAAATTAAATTTATAATATGTTTTAATACGATATAATCTAATTGTAAATAAACCAACGAAGATGGACTGATTGCCTAAATTTAGGCGCATTAACTTATTTCATTATCATATAAGCTAAACTTAAATTGGCCGTAGATGACTTTAAAAACCGATATTTAGAAACAAAATGTAGAAATATGATAATAGTAAATATTTTTGGAATAAGATGACATGAATATTTAATTGCCAGCTCATAGTCTATTCAGTTTGTTGACAGTTAATCGGCTCAGGTCCATATATAAATGTATTTTCGAGAACACAAAAGAATTTCTAATATTACGTATAAAGTAAATGTATTAGGAATATTATATGAAATCCACCATATACATAGAACATTGAAATAGACATATTGTATTTATTACTCGACATGGTTCATATCAAAGTAGTAGTATTACATGGAATAAACATGTTTAAGACTGAAAATCACAAATGATAAAGTTTCGAAGAGTTCTCAATTTGTTTATTTTTATTGACGTCTGTATCAAAGTTGGGCAAGTTCGAATAAATAGGTTATGAGTGTGTTCACTAGACTAAAAATAATTCGAATTTTCTAATACGTGAATGTTGAAGTGAAACTTCATATGCAAGTAACTTTCGCATTAAAATACTTTCAACACCACTAGGTTAAATCGTTCAACAATTATACGAAATAGTTTTCTCGTGTAAGGGACAAAATACGCATCATTCATTCATCTGAATACAGAGGGTAAAAGCAAAATTCGATTCGAATAAATAAATCGGTTTTAAAGTTAACGGATTGTTTTTTTTTCTCGACACTCAGGGGCCGTATTTTGAATATTTGATGAATTTCGAGGTTTCAGTAAAGCAATCAAACTTCGAGGAGATTCCATTTTTATGGACTTGCTTTTGGCACGTGAATTACACCAGAATAGTCATTATAATATACGTCTATCTAGTCTACTTTAGGAGCAAGCTAGTTATGATCGAGAATAAGATCTGTGATCAAATCAATGCTTATGTTGGATAATATTACACTAAGCAAGGCAATGTCGACTACGTGGCTACGGAATACAGAAGCAAGTGCGATTGCTCAACAACAAATCAATACATACGATCGATCCACTTGGACAGCCTCGGCTTCTTTGAATCTGGAAGAAAGAAATACCAAGATGGGAGATATTGTCTTCACTTGACGAAAAAGAAAAACTAAAACACACACAACAGACTGTCTCGCGGACCTTAAAGAAATTCACACCAAGCTCTGTCGTATCAAACATTGCAAAAACAAACACTCAAATAAATAAATCTCCATAAGAAATAATATGAATAAACATAAGCATTCCAAATTGTGCCGATGGGTCTAAATGCAAAAATTTGTAAATAAATTCAACATACGGATGCAAAATAGAAAAAAAGTGTGTAAATTAAATTTCAATAAATGCACCAACAAGTGAATGTTCTTGTGTCGTTTGTTAAGTCAGTTTGGCGTCAAAAATATCACAAGCAAAAATTTAATTATTAAAACTCATTTTATATATATTTATTAAAAGCAAAGCCGAATCAAGTAATATAATAAGCATTGAAGCCGTTTCATCGAGTTTATGCAATTCGATCATTTTATGAAATGCATGTTTTTATATATTTTTTTGTTTTGAAATACAATATGAAAATGCACATTGCTATTGGGTAATTTGAGACCTCAATAGTATTGGCGATATTTTATCACAGCATTTATAGTATTGCCATTTACACTGGACTATTTTCAATAAAAAATAAATATTAAGCACTCTATTTTTAGTTCTGTAATGGTCCAAATAATCATCGTATTAAAAATAAAAATTATTTCGAAATCATTGATATAGCATAAATATTAATGTTTAGTTTGTAAAACAGTTCAGTAATAAACAAAGGGTTTCTTTACCAGCTTCCTTAAGTCAACACTGTTAATTACTCAATTTATTATCAATATTCTTTTGTATATTTCTTTAGCAATTCTGAGAATTGATTTTATACCAACTCGGAGTGGTGAGATTTCTAGGAAAATGGCAATTAATTTACAAACCCGAAATAATAGTGATAGTATATAATAATATCTTTTGAACTTTATTATTTATGATTTCTAATATCTCAGTCACAACGATTGATCATATAAACATCATCCCTTGAGTTGTTGCGTTGTTTAATTTGAGGTATATTATGGATACCATGAAAATTATGATTATCGATATTAATCAATAACACTGCCGATGATGGTAAATCTTGACTATTCAGGATTTATATTATGTGTTGTCCTCATAAAATGCGTCTTCTAAGTATATTGTTTGTAGAAGTCTTGTAGGTATATTCTGTTGACGGTTACTTTTGAATGGCCGGCGTGCGTAAGGGTCAAGATCATCGGTGACGTGCGAGAGCATATATAAGGCGAAGTAGTTTAGTTAATGAGGTCGGATAGTGTTGACATTGAATTATTGTTATTTGGTTGTAATATAGAAGTGTTGGCGGTGCCCGGGAGAGCTAGCTGGATGGCTGTTGGATCGATAGGTGTAGATGTACCTGGGAAGGGTGGTTCCTCCTACCTCCATCCCAACCACCCTTAACACCCATTGCATCAAGCTCACCCCTACGACGCACGCTTATTTTGCATCCCACACACATGCCTGGACAAAGGGCTTCATCCTAATAAAGTGTTCAGAGAGCTTTATTTATAAATATATCCAGGGCTTTCACTATATAAAAACCGTTCGACCTTCATACCATGCACTTTTATTCTATCGTGCACTCATATTTATATCGTGCTTTCATTTTTGATTATAAAGTTTACTTATTCTAAACTGACAAAGATGAACCCATGGAGACAATTCGATGAATTCATTTACTATACAGGGACGGTTGTCATGGTAAGTGGGCCATTATTCACGTAATAAAACACTGAAAGGCCATTCAGACGTATTTTACCTTCATGAATGGTGTGACGTATGGTCGAATACGTTGCGTAAATGTGAATTACGCAAAGAATAAATGTTATTTAACCTGTTGGACCTGCGTCATTTACAATATAATATACGATTATATTATATCCATGTGATTAATGGACAACGAAAGCATTATAGACGTTTTCATATTCGGAGAAAATCATTCAATCAAATGGTAAAATCGAGCATATATAATCAACATTACAAGTTCAGAATATTTTAGTGAGTGAGTGATAAAAAGTGAACACATGTTATGCTTTGTGAGTGTTTCAGGGTAAATTTCATGCAGTATTATAAATTGGGTACGCCATCTGTGGGGCTTCAGGAAAAGTTGGCTGAAAATCAGCTGGGAGTTAAACCGCGTGGTTTCAACACAGTTTAAACAGGGTTTTCATCCAAGTAATGAGTGAAAAATAACAACTAAAGGTAGTTTTATTCAAGCAATGGAAAGAGCCATGACAAATACACTCGTGCACGGACACTGAACGAAAACGAATGCAATTAGTTTGATTGGTTGAGAAAAAATATAACAGTGTGCTGATGATGAAGGATGGATCAATGGTTCATAAAAATATGCAATATATGTAAAGCACATTTTAATGGAACCACTGATATTTATGATTTTGATCGTTGTTGTAATAAAAATGAAGATTGATTGAAAGAGACATCTGACATGAAACGAACAAATTGAAATGGTTTAGCAAAGAAACTCACCTTTCGCTGGCGATTGAACTGTTTCTAGACATCGACTTTGGCGACATCTCGAAGTCCGAATCAGATCTGTACAGGAAACTCTCTCGTCTTTGTGGTAGGTTTTGGAGCACCAGCCCAGCTGATGGGGAAGCCGCCCCTTCCAGGGGGCTCCTGCCACCGACTCCAGATCCATTTTCCACATCAAAGCTGCAAACAGAGAAACACACCATCAGTATATGAATTAAAAAACATACATAAAAGATATAAAACAAATGCTTAAATTAATTAAATGTAAACTACCTTTTACCTACGTTGTAACCATTGGAAAGATATTTTATTTATTTAAACAAAAAAGCACAATGTAATTTACATATGTCACTTGTAACAACTATATAAAAAAGTAGGTTGAGTAAACGATAACATTTCTTAAGAACTAGATCGCTGTGTATGTATTTGGCCTGGGAAACCATCACTAAAAGTATTATAGATTAATGATCAAATTCACAATAAAGATTCACAAAAATCAAGATAATCCTTATTAAATATTCTCCCATATTGCTGTGGACATCATTCATTGTTATAAACAAAAACATGACTTTTATCAATTTTTCTAATTGATTCAAATATGATGATTGGAAGCAGACAGAAATAATCATGTCGGATAATACTCGACATGATAAACTTGTTATTTTATTCATCTACTGCCACATCCGAAAATATTGAATTGTATTATAATAAACGAAAAATTTTCATTCCCTTAAAACAACAAGCAGGAGAGATAAATATTGCTTTAGTGTTTGTTGTTGAAAAGGAAAACAGTGAATTGAATAAATTAGTATACTAATAATTTCTGCGCCCTATGATGAATAGTGCCGAAAATTCGTATAAGATAAGAAGTTTTATCTATTATATTAAATATCTACATGCTATTAAAACGTGTTTATTTGGAGGTTATACTGGTTGCATATTGTTTATTACATAGGTTTTATAAAAAATGAGTTTTTGGACCTTCGTTAGCTCATATCAGCTAGTTGTGCTTTTACTGGAGATAATTATATTTTTAGATTAATATTTTGATATGTTTGACCTTACAATTTATGAGAAAGTAGTAAAGAGCCTTGTGCATGTGGAACTGATAATGACAAACTCCTCATGGGTCTTTGAACACGCATCACATTACTTCCCCAAGAACGACCCATCATTCCATTTTCACCAATGCTCATAATAATCCCAAAACTCGCTTTTAATAAACTAAACACTAGGTGAAAAAAGAAACGATGTAAATGCTACGGTAGACGCGATACAACTGGCGTTTGCCAGCCGGATATATATTTAAATATAGATTATTGACTTATCAATTAGATGTTCAGCTACAGGTGTTTGTGCATCAACACACTTTTGTTACTTTTTCACACAAGAATGTCGCTTAATTAACCTGTTTGTATCTAACATTAGATAAAACCTACATTAAAAAATAAGCGTTTATAGATCTAGTCATTTATATGTATAAACGATACCAACGACTTGTTTGGATGACATTGTTTAATAAACTGCGCTCTACGTCGATGATAGTAATAAAACTAAATTTAAATATTAACGATGAATAAGAAAACGTAATTTGTCAATGCGACATTTAAGTGATGCGATCATTCAATGTCCAACGTGAGAGTTGTTAATTGAATTAGTGAACTTGTTACGTAATAACAAACGACTTTATATTTTATCATTATGAAAAAAACCACAACCAAAGATATATACAGTTGGCCTTTATTCAGTTGCCGTATCAATTTTTATGAGGTGAAGAAAATGATAAAGAAAATGTCGAAAAATCTTTGCACTTGTAGAGTCACTTGGTCTAGGGCCAATCGAACCTGTGCCAACTCAAATCACAATGCGGAATTTCAAATTACAATTTGATCATTGCTCTTTCAACAATGCACATAATTACTTAACTCAAATCCATTATATATATAACTCAAATCCATTATATATATATTACAAATAGCAAGAAGTGAAAGCAGTTCATTTGTAATGAAGTTATAACTGTTAAATGTCACGCATACGGGCTTACAAATGAATTCAATATGGACAGGTGGAAATATTTATAGATTATTTGAATGTAATTTGAGGAATTTCAATTTCTAGATCGTCAATCCGCAAATCGAACAGGGAATGTGTAGTGTTTCCAAATATCGTAAAAAAGTACCTCTTGGTGGAAAGAAATATGTGGAACAGAATATTTGATTGAATTCCTGGCATGCCCGTCGAATAAATAGGGATAAGGCTTTGGAGGAGGAAGCGACAAGGTTATAAATTTCCTGTGGAATACCATATCCGGCCATAACCACCATCATCTATCAATGTTAATTGTACAATATCAAAATATGTCAATAATTATCACCACAAATGTATATATTTATCGAGATAAATAAACCAACACATTATTTGAAAATAAAGAAGTAAATAATAATACTTGATATAAAAACAAAGATCAATCTAGATAACATATGTATGCGGAAAATGACTATTTGCAAAGCGGAAAACAGCTTTATTGAAGGTTTCCGATTTTATACATAGATATAAACGATAGAGTGATTTATTGTGTAGGTAATCTTGTATAAAAAAATAGGAGTTTGCTTTAAACGAGCAACGGATATATTACCTTCCCGTTGTTCTTCGTCTATCAGCAGGAGGTAATCCTCTCCTAATATAACGTCTAGCTGCTCCTCTCGTACTTGATCTTCGACGACCTCCTTCTAGACGTCTCGACGCCCCTTCCGAGAACCTGAATACGTTCACTTTTATTATTCACACTTCAATCGATAAAACCACAGAGCTGCTGCAAAATTTTGTGTATTTATTGAAAACACGTAGCTTTTCTAAGGATTCACAATCGTGGCGGAAGGCTTAGTGTAAGCGACTTGAGAATAAGTCACCAGTTAATTGTGGTTGATTAAAATTTATTTTAAATCTAGCTAGCAGCTCTGAGTAGTATTCGTTTTGAGTGTGTTTACCTCCTGTGGGGTTCGTCGCCTCCAGAAGGAGCACTTCCATAGCTGCCCGTTGTGGTTATGCTGCTGCTGCACATTGAAGATGTGGTAAAGCTGGATATGGTTGAGAAGTCGCTATTTTCTCTAGATTTTCGCATTCGGTGATAGCTTGGACCGTCGTCTGGAGATGGAAGAGGAGAGCCTCCACTTGAAGGAGCGCCTTCAGCCATATCCGGCTCCATGACAGGAGACAAGGCATCTTCCCTGGATGGAGACAGGAACTCCTCTCTGGATGGAGACAGATCTTCCATGGCCGTGTGTCCGTTGGGGCGCGGACTTACGCTTCCTATTTCAGTGCTTGGGCTGTCACGTTGTCCCATGATATCTCTCAGAAAAGCCCATATAAAAAGGACTATTGTCAGCATCGTTGCCTTTAGCAATCGGCCACTTTGCGCTCATTTTCCAAGTCGTCCATAATTGAAAATCCAAAATCACACACTAGCATATCCTTATATCGATAATTGTTTAATGTTGTCTACGTCACTCTAGGTTGGAAATACTTTAGAGTCACCGGATCACATTTGGTATCATATCGTTTCATACAATGAACATTATCCATATATTCACTGGATTTATTCATTTTCATATTCTATCTAATTACTTAAAAATACATCTGAAAAACTATGTAAAAACATCCGATCAGTATGTTTCAAGGTGAAAATCGGCCGTAGACTTGCTATTGTTTTGAAAGGTCACTACGATTAACAATATTCATAAGGCTAAAACACGTGTAATAATACAGAATCGCTTCAATTCTTTGATTTTTCAGATAAAAGCGGCGGCGGCAAGCGGAGAAGTTTTTTCGATGGGAAAAAATGTAGACGATCATATCGAAGCTCAAACGTAACAAGCTCTAGTTTCTTTTGAAAGGTCTAATACACGGCAAGCATGAAGTTTTCAAAGCTAGAACGGCTTGTTTATCCGAATTTGTATTTTAATAAAGTCAGTGTAATGGATATCGGATAAAAGAGACGAGACATTATTCGATTGTGCCGCGAGTCTTTCAATTCCGAGACGGGGATTTTGTAACATTTGTCTCGAGGGATTTTCCAATAAGACTATTTCACCTGCGCTTCTACGACTCTTACAATTATCTATTATACTTTATTCGAATTATGTTGAATTATGTATTGTACACGACTGGATAAGGCATTAAATCTGGCCTAAATGTTCCATATATTCACATTAGGTCGAGTTAGATCTCATATCCAAGTACGGCAAAGTAAACCAGGCGAGGTATAGTTTTTATACAAGATTGCAAATAATTTGCTGATTACGCTTATTATGTATAAAAAATAATGTTATTGAGCTCAGTTCAGATATTAAAAAATCACAAATTGAGCCTCAAAAAGTTTTTCATTTAATTATTAAATACACAACAGTAAGAACACGTTGTTGAACATAAGACCAAATTAAACGGTAAATGATTTGTAAATTTCCATAGATATTTTAGTCATTTTTTATTATTGAGAGAGAAAATAAGCAAAGCCATTTCAAGTATAAAATGTTTTTTTTTACCAATGAAAAGTTAAATAAATACGCTCTCAACATCAAAGGAATACGAGATGTCGGAACCAGATTTTTATGCAGATTGTAGTACTGTTTTTCTTTTTCAAAAGGTATTCTTTATTCACCACTGATTCTTTAACTGTAACACAATAAAAATGAAATAAATACTTATGAAACCTTGCTTTATATATAAAATTGTTTAATAATTTTATTTATTTATTTACGCCCCGAGAAGTTTTTATTAGTTCAGGCTCTTTTTATCCTATTTTACTTTGCTTATTTTCTATATCATTTATTTATTTACGTACCGACAGGTTTTTTTAAAAAGGATTTTACAAATTTAAAAAAAACCACAAAAACGTGTTAATTCATTGTCTTTAGGTGATCTTAACTATTACTAGTTACACAGGTCACCGATAGAGCGGCTCTGCACAACTTTATAATCGTCTCAGTATTTACCTTACAATCCAGGAAATCAGAGTAAAACTGGATCAAGTCGATCGATCGCGATTTTAATAATATTATCCCTGATCTCCCAGTCGTAATATCCGATCAATAATAATGATTTGTAGGAAGTCGTGCTTAAAAAAAATATGGCCGTTAGGTTTTATAATAAAATTGATATATCTCAATACATCATTAATCACCATAGTATGTTTTTCACAAATTTAAATAATAATAAAACAGACACAAAGAGGTATGATTATTACGTAATATCTCATTAATTCATGTTTTGTGTAATATACAGGGTGGACTTAAACTAACTGAGAATATTTTAGGGGGTGGTAAGGTATCGAAAGAATAATATATTAATTAACTATTAAAAAATAATTAATAATATTAATAGTGCTTTAGGAATTGAGTTTGGGCCATCATATTGGAATCAACTGTTTCTCTGAAGTACTCAGTATACGTAATAAATATTATGAATTATTTTTTAATATTAATTATTTTTTCGATTATTCTGACGATACCCTATCACCTTCTAAAATATTCTCAGTTAGTTTAAGTCCACCCTGTATATATGTTTAGTTTTGTCTTTTAAGAATAAAATAAACACAAGTTGTAATATACCATTTAAATTCTTTCCTTATATACATGTTTTTTTTTAATATTTGATTTTTTTCCAATTATTCTTACGATACCCTATCACCCCCTAAAATATTATCAGTTAATTAAAGTCCATCCTGTATACATCAACGGGGATAAGAAACTGAATTTAATTATTTGCATTACTTTTTGAGCATGAATTATAACAGACATTTTTGCACCCGTGTTGATTTCAATAAATTTAATATGGACCGTATTCAATATAAGAGTGCGTTAGTGAGTCGTCTGTATACGAATAGACTAGAGATTTTTAGCATCGGCGTACACGCATACACTCTAATAAAATGATTATATTAAATGCGGCCCTACGATTCATGGATCGGACAAATGAGGAGCTGAGATAACGTCCCAAGAAGAGGTTTTTTTTATGGAGTAGGACACAATAAAATATGTAAATAGCGTGGTAGAGCATCATGGCGGAATGTGCAGATTGTATGTGCGTGTAAATGTGTTGTTCTGGTTGCCTGGGCTGAATATATCGACCCGGACTGGTGTTCTTCTATATGAGATATAACCACAGTCTACGACCACTCAACCTCAAATATCTGACGTCACGTGTATAAATTGCTCTGATGATTATTATGCTTGCAATACTCTGCCGGTCGTTGCATCACGGTGTACTGTCATGGTCATAGCCTAGTTCGCATTGTATTAGCGTAATTAACCAGCGTGATAGCTCAAGGGATAAGACGCGTGGCTACTAATACTGTGGTCATAGGTTCGAATCCCACTCAAGTCAAGAATTTTTAAATTGATTTGATCGGTTATTACGACTGGGAGATCGGGAATAATATTAATAAAATCCCGATCGATCGTCTTGATCCAGGTTTACTCTGATTTCCTGGATTGTAAGGTAAATGATGAGGCGATTATTAAGTCGGGCAGAGCCGCTCTGTCGGTGAGCCGTGTAACTAGTAATAGTTAAGATCACCGACAGACAATTATCACGTTGTTGTGTATAAAAACCCTCTCAAAAAGACCCTTTCTAAAAATAAAAAAGCTCTTCGGAGCGTAAATAAATAGAAATTAGTAGGATCGACAAGTAAGTAGTTAGTGGTTACACTGATCGATAAAACAAGGGGGCAATACTCGACAATATTTAAAGAAATCTTCTTCTCAAACAAATCATCTTAATGCTGAACTCATAAGGCAATGAATTCATACCATTATTCGATTAAAATTGTCAATTTTGTGATAAACTATAGAAATTGGTGTGAATTAATAAAAATTCAGCAAAAAAGTCGGGATATCAATAACTTATAACCAGCGTAATATCTCAGGGCATAAGAAACGTGGCTACAAATACTATGGACATAGGTTCAAATCCCGCTCAAGTCAAGATTTTTTTAATTGATTTGATCGGTTATTACAACTGGGAGATCGGGAATAATATTAATAAAATCCCGGTCGATCGTCTCGATCCAGGTTTACTCTGATTTCCTGTATTGTAAGGTAAATACTGATTATTAAGTCGGTGACCTGTGTAACTAGTAATAGTGAAGATCACTGACAGACAATTAACACGTTGTTTTATCTAAAAAAAACCCTCTCAAAAAAAAGCTCCATCAGAGATGTAGGTTCTCTGGTATTCCAGACGACTGTTTTCTCTTAATTATAAAAAAAAAAAATATTTAGTAATCAATTATGAGTCATTTTTAATCAAAAGGTTTCAAATAAAGTGCTTAAACTAACTTAAAAATGGAGAGGTGTATCAAAACTGTATTTAAGTAAAATCTGTCACAAATTTAATGTTCCAAAATTTTTATAAAAGGTGTTAATATTATATCATTGGAGCCACAGTAACCGAGATAATTGTGAAAAACTGATTATTGTGATCTTTGACCTCGAAATATTTCCAAACTCGTCACCTGATTTATTAGATTTTTCAGAAAACCTTTAGAACATCGAAATAAAGGTGTATACAAAACTACAGATTCTAAGCTCAAATTCCGAAGTGGAATCCTAATTTGACTGGGCTAAGGACAATAGCAAACTATCTATGAAACATTTTTCCGGGACAATTTCTTAAGGGAATTACCAATAATATATTAAATTGAAACACTTTCTTTTTTTGTTGAGTTGCCTTTGATATTTCAATAAATAGATTTCAAATCTAGTTGAAAACAGCATAAATGTGGCTTTTAATGTGACATTTTTTGCCAAAATTGACGAGAAATAGCTTTTATTCAAAAATCGGCAAAAAATAGCATTATAAGGAAGAAAAATGGCAAAACGGCATTTTGCGGACTTGCGGATTGCGGTTATGACACAAGTGAGTTTTTGTAACTTTTTCCCATTTCTTATTATAATGATTATTGTAAAAAAATGTAACCATTAATAACAAGATATTGATCATGTTAAAAACGTAAAACGACCGTCTCTGTTTACCCTCATTGTATCAGAACAATTATTGTAAATTACATTGAATACAAAAAGTAGAAGCCTAATTTATATTTAATCGATACAAAAATACGATGAAAAAATATTTAGGGTTTGTCCGGCTTAACCCGGCACAAATTTACATATATTTTTTCCTATAATCTGTTTATACATCTATCTTGCTTCCTCTATATAAAGCAGTCAGAAATTTATTTAAATTATATTTTTTTATTTATTTTCAAATCAATATATTATCATAACTCTCAATTACTAAAAAATATTGCAACATTTAATAAAACAAAATATTGCCTAGATAGATCTTGGATGATGAATGTATTATTGTTTGAGATGAAGTTAATTAGAAATACATTCATATGTACAGTTGAATGAAATAAATTAAATACTCTTTTCATTGTCCTTTAAATAAATTCATCAGTGTAATAAAGTAATATTAAATCACTGCGTATTTTATTAATATCATCAACAATGCACCGGTATTTTCTATGTAATGTAATAAGGTATCATAGTTCATATGAAATAATAGAGGTGACGGTACAATAAAACTTGTTGGTGAATGGCGATATGGTCTAAGCTATAATTTATCGTCAGTGTTATATTTAATGGTCATAAATATTGGAGAGAAAATATGGTGTATTCTGTGTCTGATATTATAAGTGTCAAAAATATGATGTGTTTCAAAACTCAATAGTATTAATCTAATTTGACATGATGACACATTATTATAATGCGATATTGAAAGTTTGGACTCGTATACGAGTTTGAAAAGCAAGTTTTATTGAGAACTGAATACAAATGTAAATGAGCTAATTTTGGATATTTCAGTAAGCCTTAGAACAAGTTCGAATGAATAGAATTTTGCGACCTTGTTTTTAGGCACATAATATATTCTTCAGGTAATAAAAATCTTCAGTACTATTTTTAAGTTATCCAAAAAAGTTTTCTATCTCAACGATTATGCGTTAGTTATTATTTAATCGAATATTAATTAATAATGATATAAAAATAATAAATTTGTGCCATACAGAACTCAGCTCATTACAGGCAGAGCCCTTATTGTATACTGGAATACTATTTATTTTATTATGTGAATAATTATTATTTTAAAATAAAATAAGAAAGAACAAGTGAAATGAAATGAAATAAATAAATATTGTTAATATATTCTAGTCAATTGGTAAAAAGTAAGTTTTGCATGTCGAATAAACGTGACCTTTTGAAATTGGTATTGTATGAAGGGCTAATACAGTATAAATCCTAAAATTATAATCTTTAAATCCCCATATATGTGTTTTTATTTAATATATAATTTTCTTAACATTATAATTATTATTGAGTCCAAGCTCTATTTACAGGGAGTGGGCGTAAAACCTTTATTTAATCTTAAATTAAATTTCGTAGTTTAAACGTTTTAACATATTTTAATTATCTTACGTTTTTAAGATATTTTTTCCCCTTAATTGTAAAGAATAAAATGATTTTTTCCATAGATAAGAAGAGGAGAGTATATATATATATATATATATATATATATATATATATATATATATATATATATATATATATATATATATATATATATATATATATATATATATATATATATATATATATATATATATATAAAACAAAATGATTATGAAAGATATTTGTGGGTAATTTATAAATCAGGATCAGTGAAAAAATATTTTTTTCCATAGAAAGACTTCTTATACTTTTACAACCTGCACAACCACAAAAATAATATTCATATATTTAAAAAAAAATATTATGAATAAAATCATCCACTTTACCCGTAATCCATTGTGAAGCAGAACACTTATACATTTCAAAATCAAAACACACATTGAAACAAAACGTGTTGGGTTTGTTTTAAACCATCTTGTTATTGCTATATCTATAACGAGGGTATATTTATAATAATGAGCGCTATAAAATATTAGAATCTTTAGTTAAGGTCACTTATCTCACAGCGTTATGGACGTAAGATTCAAATTCGTAATGCATAAATTTGCTAGTATTTTGCATAAATCGTCAGCATGAATATGTAATGATGCTGTCAAAAGTTGTAACGTGGCTATTTGAATGGATGTGCATAATTGGCGGGCACAATGGAGATACAAAAAAAATGTACAAAACAGTCTTCATGAGTCTTTTTAGACATCATAATATCGAATAGTGACTGAGCAAAATTTTCACTCGGAATGTTTTGTAAACGAGTATTATAGTGGAAGCTTGGAGTTTTACAAAAAGAGGTTTCGACATGATGGATGTTCCGGTGGCTTTTGTAACCACGCGTTAATTTGATACGGATATCTTACTACTGCTAACTGAATCAATTATATATTGCAAATTTATAGGGAAATGTTACTTATAACCAGAGTCCGCCAAATGCCATTCTGCTACCTTATAATGCTACTTTTCGGCACTTTTGGCAAAAAATATCATAATAAAAACCACATTTTTGCTCTTTCCAAATAGATTTGGACCCTTTTTATTGAAATAATGAAAAAAAAAACATAAAGATGTAATTTATTTAGAATCAATAGAAAAAATCAATTTATTAGCGGCCACAATATAAATGCCACAGAATAATGCTACTTTTTGGAGCCCGATTTCATAAAAAAAGTGCCACATTTTGGCGGACTCTGATTATAACATACACTTATGAAGGAATAAAACCCACATTACTAATCCATATTTATTTCAGATATCCATAACTAGAAGACCCATAGAAATAAATTTTAATTCATTTGACAAAATACTTCAAAACAAAACATTTGCATTAAGAGATTTATATCTTATTTTTACATTGACTTTTTATTGTTTCTTCTTTGAAATGTTCATTTGATTTTACTTAGCAAAAAAAATATAGTTTGTATATTTTTATTGTACGTAAACCACATTATATCAAAAGTATAAAATTAGTTCGTCAGCCGTAAATTATTCAATAAAGGTTTAATTTATTTATTTGAATTTAAACTTTAGTGATTTATTTTATCTTATTTATAATATCATATATATATCATAGTGGTTTTGCATTTATCTAACATTCTTCTAGTATCACGTATACAATCCAGTAAATCAGAGTAATTATTGATCGTGTTGATTACTTCATACTTCACGTGAAGTATGTATATATATATATATATATATATATATATATATATATATATATATATACATAATCATAATTTAATTTTGGATCCTATTCAATTCGTTATATTATATATACAATATAAATTATTTGTATCAAAGCCTAAATCAGAGTTTTCAAGAACCGCCAGTTAGGATAGAGATATGGCTTGTATTTTAAATTTTATTGTTTTAAACATCAACTTTCAACAACAAAACCACAGATAACAATTAACTGTTTTTGATATAATTTACTAGTGTATCTAATATTTTATTAAAGTGTTTCTGCGCTTAGATAAAATTAGTCGAATTGTCGTGAGTTCTTCACATTAAATAACAGAACCTATTGCCGTAACGCTAATTAGTGAAACACATAGACAATATCTATGTCACTAAAATATACAATGTTCATTTTAAGTATTAACTGTACATTTAGTTCACATTGTGGATATTTCGGATATTTTTACAGTACATACCGATTCGACAGGTTTTATGTTGCAAAACGCATTCGGTTTGAATTAAATTTTGTGCAGGACAAAACATTTGAAATTCCTTTCATTTTTTCCGAAACGAAAACCATGTTTGTTTGTTGTAAAAATTGGTTTTTGTTATTTCGAAACCAAATATATTTGAATAGGCCTTTTCCGACGCACGAGCCTTTGTAAGTTTATTTTGTTCAAATCAAATCAAACAATAATTTCTTCGTATTGAACCTTCAGCAAATTAAAGTAAATAAATCGAATTTTGTTTTTTTACATGAATAAAGGAATTTTCAAATATTTTAATACAAAAATGATTCTGTTTTGAGAATATTAATTAAAAAGTTTCCTCGAACGGAATATTTAATTGTGCATGTCAATCTAATAATAATTTATAATAAGATAATAATAGATGTAACAACTCCATTGAATTTAGTTGTTTTCATTAGGCTTTTATTGGATTCAAATTAAAATATCTACATAATTGTAATAAACTTAGTTGTATAATTTGATAGTCACATTGCTAATGGATTGCACTTCAAGCAATTACTTTGTAACTGCTATTTCTATTGTAGCTATAATGTTCCCCATGAAGCAATGTACAGAATATTTACATTTGAATGAATAAACCTACAACTATGTCAAAAGCAAGCAATGCCGAGATAAAATCTGAAATTGTGTCAAATAATTTATTAGTTGTATTTAGTTCGAAACTACGTCAGCAATATATACAAAAGGTCAGCGATATTTTGCAAATAATTACCCTTTAAACGTGACCGACTGAGACGGTCTTGCATAATTTAAGTATGTAATTATATGTAACCTTTATTTTCATGATTTATTACATAGAAGATCGCATAATATTTTATGGATTCATGCTAGAGATTAATTAGGTACAAGCTACAATGTATGAAATGTTATATTTTACAGGTGAGTTTCTATGGGGTTGTCGTAAATATGAATACATACATAGTTTGAAACATTTTATGACAAAGCATAAAGTTACACAGATCTCTTCTTCACTCTCAATTGGTAACATAATAACTACATTGTTATTATTATATTAAAATCTATTTAAAGGAATTTTTTAATGAAGTTGGCGAAATTTGTATAGCATTTTTGTTACATTTATATCATCACTAAATATAAATTGAATGATATAAGTTAGGAATTGTGTGAACTCATCTATAAATTATTAATTGGAACTGACAAAAATCATAAATACCAAATGTAAATGAATAAGGTGTTATATAAAATATAAACTAGGAATTGGTAGTAAAAAATAATTAGCTTATTTCACTCACTTGTTAATTATAACCACATTTCTTTTCTAATATTAATAATTTATTTATCTACGTCTCGAGGGGCTTTTGAGAAGGTTTTTACAAATTTTATTTTTTAAAAACAACAATGTGTTAATTAAATGTCGATGATCATAACTATCTATAGTTACTAAGGTAACCGACAGAGCGGCTCTGCCCAAATTAATAATCACCCCAATATTTACCTTACAATCCAGGAAATCAGAGTAAATCTGCATGAAAATGATCGATCAAGATGTTATTAATGTTATTCCCGATCTCTCAATGGTAATAACCGATCAAATCATTTTTTTTATTTGAACCCATAGCCACAGTACATATTTAACTGGTAATAATAAACATTGATTCATGAAATGTTTGTAGCTTAGACGATATCCAAAGTGTGTTTTTTTAATTGTAGTGATGATCGTCATCCCCTTAAAACATTCAATTAATCAATTCCACATCATGGTTAATAAAAATTGTGGCATAAATTTAAATTAGTCGTGACTCGGTAGAGCATTTAAATTGTTGCTATTGCGTTGGAGAATATATTGTATTTTTTCGACCTCACACTATTACTAAAATTTTAACTAAAAATCTAGTTTTCATGTAGACACGTTATATAATTATTTCAAAGAATTGCTTGTGAAACAATTGTCATTAAAAAGCCGAAGCGGTGTGACGCAATGACTTGAAGGTTATGTCCCGGCTTTTCATATCTTTTCATAAGAGAAGAGTCAGACTGTCCAATAAAATCGAGCTGCGTCAACGAATAAGCCTAATAACAATTTAACGAGTTCCACATAAAAGACAAGAATCGTGCCACTCGACAAATTATAACATCATTCATGTAATATTGACCAAAGTTATGATTGAGTTTATTTGGAGACAAAAAGTTAAACGGAACAGCCCAGGGAATTAAAAGACTTGTTACTTCGTCTCTAATATTATGACGAGACAATATTTACGTCTTTAAAAAAATATTAAATAACAATTATGACAATAAATGATCCGAATCTGATCTTGAATGTGACATTGATATTTCTAAAATTATCCAAAAGGTAATATTAGGTCTAAATTTAGATAATTTTATTGATGTGTTGAATTGTTGACCCAAATTAACGCGTTCATATTCAACGAAGCGCTTGTAATAAATGGGATGATGAGAAAACAGATATAGATCGTAATAAAAATATTAAACTATAATTAATATAATATTTGAATTTCTTATCGTCACCAATTTGAGACTACTTTTCATAAGAAATATAATTGAACTGATACAATTTTAAGAAAACGCCGAGATTGAATTCAGAGAATATCATCATTTTCTTGCCATTACATTCAGGAAAATCTTTATTTAAAAAAAATAGCAGTACTCTTGTAAAAGCTCTATTTCTTAAAATATATATTAAGGTAGGTTTTCAGAACGATTACCTCATAATAAAATTATTAATATGTATTGGGGTTATTATTATAATCAAAATGAAATGAATTATTGTTAAGCGTATGTGTTTGCTGTTTTTTTTTATTCTTCATCTTCTTTTTTATTTTGTAAATCATTTTAACGCATACGATTGGAATTTATGCATATGTGTGTAAATAAATAAATAAAAAGAATGATTTCAGGAGGTATCAAGCGCTCTGTGTACAAATTCAACAGGTGATTGCAAATAGATAAATTCTTCACATACAGCATTCAACAACCCTTGAAAGTACACACGATTAAATAATATGTAAGTTGAATTGTGTGTGTGTGTAGTTTAGTTTTTCAAAATGTCTTATCTGTATTTGTCTAAATTGTTTGCGGTTATGTACCCCGTATGTTTCTTTTGAGGTATATTTGTATAAGATGTTGTTGATACGATAATGGATAGTGCTAGCAAACTATCAATTAATAGTAGTGAAATACGATATTATATTATAGTAAATTTGATGGGGGTTGGGGATGCGGCGGTGCGGAGTTTCAAAACAACAGCATTGTTTACTTGCGAGCGATTTTCACACAGGCTTGCTTACTGACACACTACATTGGGAATAGTATTTTAGAGACGGTATATCGAGCAGTATGTGACGATGAGTGGTTAGTTCACTTCACGTGTTGTTGTTGTGTCGGCGCGGCCATTTTGGAAAAGCCGGCGGCACCCTGTCGGGGGTGGTGGATAATGTGGCTTGGGGGCATGTATCGATCGGGTGTGGTCAGTTGAATCGGCACCACGCTGTTTAAAGGCGACACTTTAGGTTAGTTAGGTTATGAGAACACAACACTTATTACAAGAATGTATAATGAGACGTGGTAAGAGTGCGGCGGTCACGCTAAGACTGGCGGCGCTCGCTGTTCTGCTGCTGCGTGCGCTGCACACCATGTCTACTCCATCCACCACATCCTGCACCAGCTTTACTTATTCTACACCTGCTTGCTTGCTTACTTTAACAACCAATATCGCTTTTATCGCCAACTATACCTTTAACACTATTATATTATACCTGGGCGAATCACCGCCACATCATTCTGCTGCAGTTAGATTAGAACATGCCAGTCTCTAACAAAACACCTTTATCCCTAAGAAACAATAAATTTACACGAAAATATTATATAACTATTGCAATTTTAATTGAAATTTTCAATTTGTTAATGTTCTGCTTGGTTTTTTAATAGGACGGTTATATTTGAGTTTTGAATTCATTGTTGCTTTTGAGTGTTTTTTTTATCGATTAGAAGAAATTGTTTAATTTTAAAAATGAAGTATAAAATGTTGATGATTTTGATGCTCTGCTTTGTTTTAAATACAAAGATGATAAGTTTGTTTTTTCATTCGAAAGAATATTGTTTTTTTTTATATATACTCTAAGGATGGTTGAGGGAAGGACCCGTACAGAAATACAGACATATAACATACACACACTTAGACAATTATATATATATTATATATATATATATATATATATATATATATATATATATATATATATATATATATATATATATATATATATATTCGATAAAGGTATAAGTGTGTCTCCATCACTCAACCCACTAGTGAATTAGTTAGACGGCGAGGCGGTAGAAACACACACACATAAAACCTGCTGATTCAGTTTTTATACAATTGGTGCCTCACATTTCGATCACATTTATAGTTCGATCGATAAATAATTCATAGCTTATAGCATAGAATAGATACAAACATTAGATATCGCATTGCATATATAATTTGGCGACAGCCCTCATGCATAAATATTATAAACATGTTAAAGTCTTTGGTAAAAACTGAGCCTAGATGTATTTGAGTGTATATTTGAGTCCATATGACATGTAGTAACAATGCATTTACCCATTTTACTGTTAAATATAACTTAAGATATGAAGAGAGATGTTTAAAGTATAATGTTTGTAATTTCCAGTTTTGCAGTTTTTTCACATTTTAATTTATTACATCGGTTTGGGTGTATTTGAATAATATTTTATTACGTAAGTAAGTATAGATACATTTAAAAATATAAAGTCTTCACTACTTTTCAGACGTGATAAGGGGCCATTAAATCAAATCTGGAACAGTCTCGAATAATCCAGAATATCTAGTTATTTTAGTTCCAGCTACCGAAAAAACCTTTAAACACTTCTAGTTGAATTATTTCACTATTTTTATTCCCATAAAAAAGGTATATATCTAATTTGAATAATATTGTGGGATGTTTTGATGGATTAAGTATGAGACTACTGAAAGTTGTGAGATCGAATCTGTCAGCAAATTTTTATAAATCTATTTAGAAACTTGGGTAATAAGGATTTAATGGATTGATCTATTATTGCCGTAAATGTAAAGGTAGTGTACTAATATTTTTTATTTTTTGTAATGAATAATATAAGAAAACTATGCTTAAAATATTTTACATCAAACAAATAGTTTATAGAGATTGAATTTTGTCAAAATTGGTTGCTCTGGGGTCGGATGTTCAATCAAAAACTTTTATTACAGAAAATTTGAAAGCCGAGTCAATTTCTGATTTTGACAGTAGATAATTACACTTCCGATAGATTAAAATAACTGGACATTGCATAAATATTAAGTGTCCAAAGTATCGATAGGAATATTGAATGATATGTAATGAAATGCCCCCTTAGCGTCAATACACAAAATATTCTTCGAGGGATGATTATTTGTTTGCGAAGTGGAAGTATCCATCCATCCATCCATCCATCTATTTGTCTAAAAGAGGGTGGATATGGTGCGGAAATGTGGGTGGTATTGGAGGAGGGTGGTGGTGATTGTAGCACTCGGCTGGTAGTTAGTTGGTTGGGATATTAAATTTGCTCATAAATTGGACGAGAGCATCATCGTCAAAGGAATGAATTTGTTTACGAATTAGTCGACCAATTAGAAAGTTCGATGATTTTATTCGAGAAGAGACTTTGCCAGTCTTCGATACCCATAGGTATATTTTCAGTACTATTATACCGACTAAGAGTATATTCTCTTTTCCCTACTCACATTAGAAGGTATAGTAAATTAACAGAGGCACATAATTACATTCATTAATTTGAATTAGAATACAGAATACATTAATATAGACATTTATTCATATATAAGTGCCCATGAGGCTTGTTTGAAAAGAATATAAGCAGGTGAGTGATATAAAAACAATTTTACGAAAAACAATATAAACAAAATGAAATAAAATAAAAATTATAAAAACAGGAATCGATGATTTCAATAATTAAAAATATTTTAAATCAATATAGATTGCCATGTCTGTATAGACAATAATGAAATGAAGTGTTTTTTTGTCGGCTTTATATTATTTTTAAAATCAATATGATATGCTACATTTATAATTTAAAAGAATACCGTACATAAAAAAGATATTCTTTCAAAAGCATCACAATTTTAAAAAAATATGCTCACTTTTAAATGTTAAGTACATTTTTATTTACGTACAAATCACAATTCGATGGTAAAATTGTACACTTTCATTGTTAAAATGGATAAAGTGATTATTTTGTTAAGTACGGTATTAAGAATTCAGATAGACAGTTATAAAATAAGCCGAAAATGAATATGTATATTCCTAAATCTTTCATATTAGTGCATAATTCATCGATATAAATGTTAAAAGCCAAAATATTTTTCAAATATTGCCAATAAATTAGAATTTGTAAATTTGACATAATAATGCAAATTACAAAAAAATTGCAATACATGTATGTATATCTACATATATTTTGGTGGAATATGTAAAAGATGACGATTATTATAAAAATCCGTTATATGTATTTTTTTACTACGAATCGAATATGGTAAAAGGATTTAGAAAAAAATCGCTTTAGTGCACTTAAATTTAAAATCCTTCAGATTATTCTGCACGTTCATACTTTCAATAATTGCTTTTGTCGACTGAGTGGCCTACTATACTATAAAATATTTTTTTATTATGTAACAAAAAATAGTCATGATTCTAAAATAACCATTCAAGAATATTCTATTCAAAACAAGTAAAATTAATAAGGTATCAGGATGAAATTTATTTGACAGGTTAATAAATAGGCTTAGGCTATTTGTAAATTTCATTTAGTAAAAGCAGATTGGGTTTAGATTGACGCAAGTCAAATAAAGGCATTGGTGTTCGTCCGCTGTATATATTATAAGTATAATATTATGAAATTGCAAATTATTTAGAGTGGCAGTTGTAAATGTATTTTACTACGAAACTTGTAAATTACCAATTTAGCGTTTATTTCATTACCTTTGGCTTGGTTCCACTCAGACGACGCTTTTACATACACTAAGAAGGTTAACGTCACCTAACGCAAACAGAATCAAAGCCTCTTAATTGGGTTTATTCTGAAAGAATAGCTGAAATGTCTACTCGATAATAATTACCACAGAGTTCGATCTTGACGATTCGCAGCTTCTCTCTTTGCTAAGGCGTCGTTTCGTTTCCTTTTTCTTTTTACACAACAATCTTGACCCATATTTTGGCCGTTGTGAATTCTGCTTCATCCTCGGGTCATCGCCAAAGTGTCACTATTTTTTTTAATAATCAACGGTTCAATATAAACATCTTCGAGTCGATATACGATGGTTATTCATAAGAGCGAGAGATTCCGGCTCATCATCTTAGAAAATGACATCTTATGAGAGAAGGAGAGTAAAAATAAACACGACCCTCCAACGTTATTTTCGACGGCGTCTCAATCATTAAGATGTACAAGTAGGATTATATAAAAAGGGGGATCTCTCTGCAAATTCGATTTTAAATATATGAGAATGGTAGAAATGCTACTATTACAGTTGTTCACAATTTTTCCGACGGAACTCTATAAACATTGGATTCAATTCAGTATTAACAAATAAAATAAAATACACTAATTCAAGGACTCTTAAATTGAGGGTAGACTGCTAAAATGCACTAAGTCTTATTTTGATGATGTTTTTTTATTACTTTATCTACTACCAAAACGCACTTAGTCGTATCATTAATATTTCGGGAGAAAATAACAAAGTCAAATTTACATTTTTATTTTCTAGTAGTTAGTTAAAAGTTTAAAATAGAGATAATATTTATTAGAGATAATTATTTATATATATATTTATATTTATATATATATATAAATATATTTTTAAATAATTTACAATGTGGTATAATGACTTCTTTTATCTTTCCAAATATAACACAAATATAACTCTTTATTTTATTTTTTTCACTAATTTGCCATTATCTCAAAACTATGAAATATGACTTTTGGCAGTTTAACCCTGAAAAAGTATAGTCTGGCTACCAAGGAATTTAAAGAAATTTTTATAAAAACTGTTTTTTATAGTCTTTGTAATATGCGTTTAGCTCTATTATTAAAAACAATTTTGAAAACATTTCAGCACACTTTGTTGTCTGTCTAATATGTTTTATACAATTATTTTAAACTTATAAAAAGAACCCATCTTGTATATTTAAAAAATATTTTTGGTGTTCTTTCTGGAACATTAATATAATATAAAAATGAGGTTAGGATATGACGTCAGAGACCACCAGCTCGTTTGAGAAGGACTCTTGGATCCACTTGTCACGATGTCATAATATATTTCAAAGGTACTAAATAGTAGAGGGTCTCAAATATGGTATGAAACCAAGGGATGGATAATAAGACAAAATATTATGTAATAGTTCATAACTATACACATACAATATATTTGTATTAATTAAGGATGAAAACAAAAAAATATATTTTACACAGTAAAAAATATAGCAGTGATTATTGTAAATGCATTTTGGTGATTTAATATTATGTGTAAGAAAATATTAAATCTAAAAGCGTTCTATTTAATTTTGAGGTTTTCTTGTAAGTGAGTGTACAGAAGAACAAGATGAAAGTAGAGAAAGATCAAGGGAACCGTTTTTTCACCCCGAGGAGTTTAGCCCCAAAGCCTACTTTAATTTTTTTATTTTTTAACATTAGAAATATTTAATTTCTAGGATGTCTAACTTTCGATAAAGAGAACCTAATGGAGGGTAAAGTGCATATAAATAGGCAGTGATGTCGATAAGGCATGCATTTGCACTTCAATACACTCTACTAATTTATTAATTAAATACTTTTGTAATTAAGTTAAAAGTAAATTGCATATTTAGTACAAAAATCGAGTTATTAAAAGAAAATTAAAAAAAATGTTTTTAATGATCATTGATTATTACAGTAGTTACACTATGTAGTACAGTAGTTTTGTTGAACATATATGTTTTTAATTATAATTTGTTTTAATGACCACATTATTAAATACATTTTTTTCTAGTTAACTATGATATCACAAAAAAAAATTAATATTATTTTATTTGCCTATCAAATTGATTCATAAATAATTCATAGCCGGTGATCGCACTTTTTTAAACATACATTTAAATATTTGTTTTCGATTAACTTGTTAAAATATAATATTATTAATGTATCCAAATGAAAAGTTTATTAACATTTTAATAATTTAAACTCGTGATTGAATGAAAAAAAAAATTACAGTGCCTTTCGCATTTGCATTTCGAATCCATATTAAAATAATTTTAAGAGTAAATCCTGTATTCAATATAAAAGTGTATTAGTGAGTCGTGCGAGATGGTGTGTGTACAAATAAATTAAAGGTTGAAAGTATTCGTGTACACGCATACGCACCGCACACATACACTCTCACTACACTATTAGTTTACACAGTGAAACTAAGTGATTTTCCCCATAAAAAAATGTAAAGTGACAATAGTATAATTCCTTGATTCTCAACCTGGGGCCATTTGGCCACAAAATTTTGATGGGGGCTACAGGGCAAAAATAAAATTTTGGGGTTGCCATAGCAAACTCCAGGCCACAGCCAAAACCAAATAATAAAATATTATATCCATAAAAGGGGGCCACGGGCAAAACAAGGTTTAGAAACGCTAGTATAATTAACAAATCAAGGTCGTACTGGAATACCAATCAAAATATTTCGCTGTCTATCGAGGACCCATTGCATAAAACTGTCTATAGATATTAGGTTTTATAATAAGGAATATATATGTTATACTCAAAACTAGTATATATTATTATAATAGATATCGAAAGAGTGATCGAAGAGCTGTGACACCCGTGTGTACATTATGAACAGCTGGTTGAGGCCCGAGGATATGAAGCTAGATGGTGAAGGTAGGCAGTCCCGGGAGAGGTGAACACAGGGTAAAGGGTGGTTGGGTGGTATATTAGAAAGGGTGGCTCAAGGGGTGGGTGGTTAGTATGACGTAGGAAGGTTCAACCACCTCTTTGTGCACAGTGCTCCACCTAGGCCTGGTGCCCTACTCAACATTGCATACTCAACATTTATAAGATCATACAAATTAAATACAACTTTAAAAATAAATAAAAAATGTTTTGAGTGTTTGGTAGTAAAAAAAGTTTAAAAGAATTAAAATAATATAATACTGTCACATGCCATGACGTCATCAAGCCTTAACAGAAACGAAGCTCTCAACTTTTTTAAGTATTACGACACTTTTCCCAGTTGCAAACATAACAGTTATATGTTATTTTAATTGTGTGTTCGACACGCAAAAGTTGGGGAAAAAATCACTTTGATGTTTACATTTATTTGGGGTGTGTTTGAGACGGTTGCAATTGCGCATCGGATGGACGACAGACAGGGGGTTGTGTTTTGATTTATGATTTCGTATTATCGACTCGAAGATTGAACCTGGAACCGTCAAGCACTACTCCGATGAGCTACGGAGCTCGGCGATTTGTCGGGCACTGGCAGCATCCTCAACTCGTGCAGCATCCTCGACTTCATCTCGGCACTTTTCGGCCATTTTCGGTAGCGCCACATGGACCGCCACCACCCTCTGTCTCCACCACCCAGTCTCGCCTACTACTAAACTATGACGGAGATCGGCGGCAGTAGTGGAGATGATGATGATGATGATGGCAGCAAAGTTACAAGTTACTTAATCCACAGATACGATTAATTATTGACGGTCGATAGGTATAATTAACCAACGGGTTCTGATTGAAAACGCGCTGAAGATTGCCATCTATTAAATCGATGTTAATTATCGAGTATTTTCATATTATCAAAATAATATATTCTATTATTTTGCCAACGGCTTGGCTCGATCCTTTACTATATTCTATAAACGTGATAAAATATTAAACTATTTTTTTTCTCATAGACAGATTATATAACATAACCAGGATCATATCTCAAAGAAGTCACAGATTTGAGTAATAAACATTACACAGAAATGACTAACCCGATTATAAGAGACAGTTTCTTCAAGTCTTGTTAAATCGAGTGCTACGTTGCAATAGATTGTACGAATCTCATGTCATAAACAAATATTCCGTTTCTCCAGCGCCTTTCAAAGCTATAGCCGATCAATTCCGATGTGTGTATCGGAAGCATTCAAGAGAACTTAAATACAGGTAAAACGATGCGTTCGGCTCGAAACTGGAATGGAGGGAATATCATGAGATTTAAATATAACACCGAGGATATCGACGAGCTTGATTTTGACAGGTGGTAGCTCGAGCTAAATATTGAAGAAACGCATTTGGCGCGTAAATCGCCTAGTGACACGAGCTCGAGATTTAACACCCATTGAATAAACCGGGCCTAAGTAATGTAAATTGTACCAAATGAATTCATTTTACCGAATAACTTCCAAAACATTAGAAAATTTAATAACTTTGAAATCATTCACTCGATTAAAATTTGGCTTTCCCCAATCAATATTAAATTTTAAGCAAAATACTTTGTAAATGCAGAGTCTATTATTTTTATTGTTTATTAATCTTCATATCTGTAAATTAGTTTTTTATTTTTTTCGCCATACTTTTTATTATTTAATATTATGTAAGTATCTCTAATGTCACATTAAAATGTTATTCTCATTTTTATGTGACATTAGATAATAATTCATAAGATGTTTTACACGAATAATGTGAAATTTTTGAATTAAATAAAGAAATTGATAGACCTATTGGTTCCTATTGAGATGTTAAATATTTTGCTTGATATACGACCTTCGTTTAGAGAACTATCCACGCACGTTATAAAGAGATGTCATTGAAATGTATTTTTTATACGTCCATTTCGTAAAGTCGTCGTATAATTCTCGCAAGGATCTAAAACGTTTTATATCAGATAACAAATTATATATAATTATAAAATAGTTGCGCTTGTGTCTATTTGTAAATATTGATTTTATGTCCTTAAGGTAAGTCGACATGGTCGTTGTTTGTTGCAAATTTAAAAATAAAAGCGTAAAGGGTTGTCATGGCAACGTGGCCATTTATAAAGAATATATAGTATGATGGTTTCCCAGGTCACCGTACAAAAATGATTCAATCAATTGGCCGTACTTGATCTACCAAAAGTCAAAAGCGAAGGAAAAAAAAATGTTTGTACTAAATATATAAATTTTTATCAAATTACTTATTAAAAGTATGTAAATATTGTTGTATAGGTTAAAAATATTTAAGCAGGCGCTCGTGTTAGGGTCGATATGTATTGACGCATGCGCAAAACAGAAAGTATAAAATGAAAAGCTTTGACTGTATAAAGTTCACGTAAATACGAAAGAGAGGCACCTGTGAATTTTATACTAAAATAACAATATTTTCATATAAGTATTATTTTTATATTAAAAATATTTTTTATAAAAACTGAAAAATATATTTTTATTTATCATAAAACATTTTGAAATAAAATCAAAATTATTAAAAGTGTGTATTATTCAGAAACGCCACCTTACGGGCGATAGTCGAAGTACAAGTTTCAGGCAGTATTTTCACAGAGTTCGCCTACAGTCTGAAATTTCACCTGAAAACATTTAAATATAATTCGCAATTTAATGTGATTATTTATTAGAATAGTTATATAATAATTTTGTATTTCTCTCCCATTAAATATTTTATAGCTGGCCATAATATGATAAGGGGTGCTGTTCCCATCGTCCACGAATTGATTTGATACACTCAAAGAATAATGGGATTGTCTATAAATAATAAATACGAGGGATCGAAGAGACCCATCAGCATTTAGTAATAACAAGAGGAGCATTTAGGAAAAGAGGATTGTATCGGGTGGTTGTTCATAAACAGATTTGAAGGGTGGAAGAAGGCAAGGACTTAGTAAAACCCCTCGGGTATGCTCAGCTTAATGTAGGATGATTACAACTTGCTGACGACGAAATACTCAAAGCCACTTTTAAGGTGTTCACAATGGCTGGAGGAAAAGCTGAAATAAACCGAAAAATTAACTAAATTGAGCCATTCAATTCTACTCGTTAATTTTATTACGTCGATATGGGGGCGAGTTTCAATAAAAGCCTCTTTCCGAAGACTATTACTATATTTTATCACGACTTCGACAATATCCATCTCGATATAGAAAATGTTATACACGATAAAAAAATACAAAGAAACTTAACACAAATTGTGACGAAAAGTGACTTGAATAATGCAATGAAAATTTTCTATAAAATTTCGATATTTTTTCCATCTATATTCTCGACGATATGTTTTATATATTTTTTTAATTGATTATTCTAAAATATTACGGATTTTTATCTAAGAAATAAACAACAGAAGCAACAGTTTTACGACAACAGTTTATTTTTATGACTTGTTATTAGCATCGTTATTTAATTTATGCTGATGAAATTTTACTTTGCTGAGCAAAATTATATTATTTGATTATGACATATCTAAAATCTTTAAACGGATATTTTCATGATTATAATATCAATTTATTTCAAACAATTTTTTTGTAGATGCATAATAAAAGACTTGAATTTTACGAAAGAATATAAAAAAAATAACAATTGAAAAATTCAATTAAAAATACCCTAATTTGATTATTAACGTATTAATAAAAATTTACATTGTTTAAGCATCTGTCAACAATTGACTTTTTCTTAGTAACATTAAGAAAACTCATGATTTAATTAATTACGTATGTTTTATTTTGTTGAAGACTTGTTCTTGTAAATCCGAGCGTATTGTATGTTTTAATAAAAAAATATATTCAGAGTGTTTCAAAGTCTTCTAATGTTTTATTAAAAAAAATATATTCATAGTGACATTTTGTTCAAAAATGTATGTTTGATTCTGGGAAAAAACTATAAAGCAAAATAAAATTTCTTATAAAATACAGAAAAATCACAATCTTATAATAAATAATTCGGGTCGTTTTTTTATTGGTATGATTCAAATTGAACAAATAGTATGGTACGGGAACTGTTTTTACAAACTTGTAGTTCGTACCAAAATTATAAATACAACTTGTTCATTGTTTTACTATTAACTTTTTTTCCTATATTTCTAGTACAAATGACGACATTTAATTATGCCCAGAGAGACAATATACACTAATCACACCCGTTTGCGGTAGGATAATTCCAATGATTGTATAGTTATTTTTAATATTTGTTTGCTGTTTCTTTAATTCTTCATCTAATTTTTTATTTTGTTAACCATCTGAACCATCTATGTGTAAATAAGTAAATAAATATTTAAAGAAATAAGTTTGTAATTTCCACTATATTTTTATTACAGTCTAAGCACTTTCGCCTACCAACATGTAGTCATTCAGAGACTAAATTTTGTAAAATGTAAATGTAAATAAATTTTGGGGAAAGGGCGCGAAGATATTTGTATTTTAATCAAATTCATTGGGGATATACATATTTTATTATAAACTTTATTAAGACGACATATGTGGTTTTAATGTCAGTTACTCATAATGAATGGTACATGGCTTCTGTTTGATGTGAGTTGTTAACCACTGCTATGTGACCTGCTCTTTAACATCACATTCCAACACTTCCAGGGCTTTCTAAATAAACTATTTCAATATCATTTACTGCCAATATAGAAAGCTCTTTGTTGTGATGTCCTAAAGGTTGCTATTCATATTGTTTAATAGCCGCTTTGTACTGTAATGTTTAGCTTGGCTGATTGGTTAATCCATTGAAACGCGTCATGACATTTTCATTAAAAATATAGCAGTATGTGAATAATATAAGTCAGAGATTGATTGCAAGGTCAGAGTTCATATTTAACGGTCGATATTTTTTTTTCGACACATGTCATGTATAATTAATTTCACAATTTCCGATAAAAATCCCAAGGTAGGGTTAAATCTTGATTTATTTAGAGCTTGTGCCAGCTGTAGTCAGATATCTTAATAGTAATAGTACATAGTATAAAATAATATTCCGTCTTTTATCATCACATTTATTCTTGGTTTGTAAAGTGGTACTAGAAAAACGCGAAAACTATAATACACGTCGCGGAAATGACACAATATGGTCGCGTAAGCTTTCCTGGGTCAGATTTTATAAAATTTGAATTTTCGTTTCGTAAAATAAAATATGATTCAATTAAAATGAATATGTACTGCCAATTTTTCGCGTTGATGCTGCAACGTTCCAAAAAGATTACCATCAAGACGAAATTACAGAGACTAGAAACATCTCTTCCGCCTTGAAATTAGTCTGAGATATTATCTAACGGAAATCCTCATTAGTCAGATGACAATATTTAGCAGACACAATAAAACACTCTATTTTTATTTTAGTTCAATACGTTCATTGTTTGGCCCATCACCAGCTAGAATGACTTCTCCTTGAACAGACAAACGCTTCCGTACTTCTCTTCAGCGTGAAAAAATACTGAATAAATGAACGAAAATAAAACCATTGGAAATGAATCTTTGTGAGGGCAAAGTTTAAAATATCTCTATTGTTATTTAACAACTATTACTATTATTGTGATGATTATCCCTGAAGTGGACTATGAGTATTTATGAACTGTTGATTGAAGTTTGTCAGTGTCTTGTTTGAAAACAGATTGACTGGATCAGATCAAGTTCTATCTTTAGGTTGGTTGATTGTATACCACAATGTCAGTAAGTTAAAATAAATAAACCTGATTTAAATATAGTCTTAATTATAATATGATATAATAATATTATTGATAAGTTTAAATGTTATTACCCATTAATAACCTGGGTTTGACTCAACTACGGTGGTGCTACAATAAATTACAATTTAAACTTTTATAAGAATTTCTATTATAAGCCAATATACTATCAAATCTTTTATCTATATTATTAAAAAAATAATAAAAAGGTTGTCTCCCCTCAAAATTTACAAGTTTTACTTCAAATATTGTGATATAAAGATTATTGTGCATACATTTATGCCATTTGAACCAAATTATTAATAAAATGTACAGTATAATTGATTTACATTTTTATAATAAATAATTACGCGTACATTATATTTTGATACCCCGAAGAAGATACTTTTTTGTTTCCTTTTGGAATTAGCTTACTAAAAATATAAGAATTTTTTATAATTGTGGCTTAGAATATGTACATAATATATACATTCCCATAACCATTTTTATACAAATTGTATGCAAAGTCCTATTTCAGTTGACTTTCCATTAGGTCGAGGCAGTCTAGTTAACCTATAATATATTAAAAGATTTCAGTAATTGAAAAAGTTCTATTTTCCAACGCATTTAACTCAATATCAAGATTTCATTACCTCTTAAAGAAAGAAATTGATATATCTGTAGCAAAAGCGTAGCCAGTATAAGACACGTGTGTTTTCAATATTATCACAGTGAAAATTCACCTTGTATTAATCGAATAAGGTGTACTGTTATCTGAGAGACTCTTTATTATTTTAATAATATGATATTCTTATCTGATGTGTATGATATTGTTGTTTTTGCCCCGGGCACCTTTGTACGGATGAAGAACCTTCACCTTAAGTTCACATTTAATAATAATACTCTTTGTGGTTTTCTTCAAAGACTTAGATATTTAAAAATGAAGAATTAACCGTGTGAATATTTTATAAATTGCCTTATTTTTGTTGAATGTATCCCCGTTGAAATTTAATATCAAAAAGCTGTTTGTCGTAGGAGTTATAGAGAATGAGTTTTCGAGAAGACAAGGGCTGTATCTTAATACTTATTCTGAAAAGAAGAGCACTCTGAAGAAGCGGCTCTTTGGCGCATTTTACAAATTGAATCATACCTTATCTTCTGATAATACCGAGATGACGAGAGTCATCCTTGAAACTTTCAAAGGTACTCGAATCAAAACGAAGACCAAATAGAACAGACAGTTTCAAATTGACATTCAAATGACTGGAAACATTACTTAAATACGCAGAATCAATCTACTTTATATAAAATCGATAGTTTGAGATGTCTGGATGATTTTATTTGAGCTTTAAGTTTACTAAGCTACAAATTGACAACTTAATTAAGTTGTTTGTTATAGAAGAAAATCTCCATTAAAATAATTAGTTAATGTTGATTTTCGCATTTTAACATTACGGAATTATCATTTGTTGATATTTCATTTCTGTATTAAATGTCTCCGAGATTCTTTTAATATGAAAATAAATAAAATAGGCGTAAAATTTAATTGCCTTGAGAAGTCTACAGAAAATATTTTTCATTAATTTAAATGCCAATTTCTTGTTTGAGATTATTTAACTTTTCGTTGGCTATAAGGAACGCTGAATAAGATTTTTTTCTTTTGAGGGCGAGGGAAAAAGAGGGTTAATATTTGACTTTCATGTTCAAAAAGATTAATAATACGATTCTTGGTTTCAAATTGACAAAAAAAGCAAGATGAAGTCTTATTAAAAATACCAACATACATATTTCTTGTAATAAATCCAAAAATATATATATATATAATAAAAACGAGGTGTTTTGTTATTAAAAGACAATATCGTTATCTGCTTTTTGATAAACCAAAATAAACGCCCGAGTATTTAATAACGAATGTGTACGAGTGAATATTCAACAAAGCGAATTTTTCGAATAGGATTTATGCTGTGAATAATTTTATGTATCTTGAAAATATACAGATATGAAAAATTCCATTTCGCTGTTTATCTAAGTAAAATTTATTCTTGTAAACTCAACATGTTTTCTTTGTACTCTTGGCCACTTTGAAAAAAAATATTATTCATACATTACGGTTAGAAATCTGGCAAACGATTACACTTCACAATATTTTGTATAACACTTGAAACTTTAAGAGCGTTATTTCAATAGTTAAGACTTTAATATAACCTACATATGCGTGGAAAGATTTAATGAAGTATTTTAGATACAGACATTTATATTGCGGTCGTGCTGCGCTTAATAATTTACTCTTCTTTGTACTATATAGACTGAGGAGAGAGTTCTGTAATTCAGTGGTACAAAAAATATTATGACAAACATGTTTTTGTTTCACTACAAAGTATATTTTTGTGTTGCTTATTCCACGTGGGTTTGGGTTTTAAGACTAATCAAGTACATACATATGTAGAGACACGCCAGTCCATGTTTTAATAATTAAGTCATGTACTTTCTGGTGTTAAGTTGTTTTTGGAGAGAGAATATAATGAGATTAACAGGTGAGCTCCAGGGATGTCCTTTCTCCAGGTAAAGAACGACAATAATTATCAAGGGTTGAGTGTAAGATATATTTGTGAATGTATTTGGATATTAAAGAAACACTATGCAATATTAACCTGAACTATTTTTCTCTCAGGAACACGACACCCAATCTTAACCTGAATAATAAATTTTATACAAAGGGCCGCGATGTCGAATTTCTAAATATTATACATATGATTCTCTTGCTGTAAAAAAATATTAGATGAATGTGAGAAAGACAATAAGATTCGAAATATGTCACAATAATAAAATACGTACATATTATATAATATTTGAAGCTTTAGAAACTTGGCAAATAAATAACAGGGTGCATGGAATTCTACGGGTTCTACGGAACATAAATTTTCAGCTTTGCATTATATGAAGACTGAATAGATAATTTTATGAAGTTTGTTTGAATACAGGTCATCTATTAAGAACATTGATCAAGTTTTCGGCTTTATTTAACTTTGATTGCAAGTATTGTTCCATATTGGAGCATCTGTATGGAATAGTTTGTGTTCGAGATAGAAAATTCATCATCCATTTATAAAATAAATAAAATTAATAATTTTGAAATATGTATGTTCTACAATATAAAAGGATACTTATAATAGGAATGGACAAATTGAGAGAAATTTATTTCTCCGTCTCGGGGAGTAAAAAAATAGGTCTCCTTAATATTTTTTATGCAATTCCTCGAAGTATGAATGATTCAAGGCAGAAAAGGAAGGTCGGGCTCGAAACGATATGAAAATCTCACTTTATTCTGTATAAGAGGTAGAGAAGACCTGTTCGTACATTAAGAATATACCTAAAAACCCTACATTCGGACGAAAGTCCTCGTGAAAACCACATCGAATATCAAATTATGAACTAATAAGGGGCGTGCGTTTGAATATTCCTAACCGTTTTTGAATAATTTACGGGGTTGTTGAAGAAATTGATGGTCTAACGCGTTAATTTTTCAAGATGGAGAAAATTATCAGAGGAAAACGAAAAAGGGGTGTGCCTTTTATCTGAAGACGAAATCTCGCAACGATGGAGTCTGTTAATTAAACTTTTTTGTGCTGTGGGAACGGTTTAACTGCCCCTGGCTGTGAAATGTCGCCTTTTTTGCACAGAATATTGAAATTAATTAATTATAAAAATAGACTCACCGAAGTCAAAGATAAAAAAAATATGTTTATCTATTTCAAGTACGACATAGTTATTTAAAATAATTAATCACTATACATTTGTGTATGAGAATATGGTATTTTAATTAAAAGACTCTACAAAGTACAAAATGCATTTACTGAGGTTTAGTTTTCGGATTAGCATTAAAACTTGCAAACCAACCCCTTTCCTTTCTATACAATTATATTATTATAAGGGCACTTACAATTGAGTTGCTTCAAATATTAAACTAAAAGTTTTTATAAAGTATGTTGTCATAATGTCTCAGGTTGCTGAAAGGGTGTGCCGTTTGAGGTTATGTTCTTGTTTACGTACTATTGTTATTTCATAAATTCTATGACGTATGCTTATAATAATATTAATTCAAATTAGGCGGGTAAAGATTCTCAAACTTTTTAAAATAATAATAAAAAAATGAAAAGATTAACTATCAGACTTGGACCATTAATGAAGGTGTGTTTGTGTTACATTTAATGTACCGTTTCTTAAATTTAATTATTTAAAGTTTAATAAAAGACATGTTGTATATTTCAATCGTAATCAAGAAAAGTTACGAATTAAATAAATCTTTGATTGAGAATTATTTTAATAAAGAAGTTACGGACGGCACACACTAGGAATGTTTTAATATGAGTATCGAATATATCAGAGTATAATAAGTTGACCTTTTGACACACGGCCGTATTAATTGTCGGGAAACACGTGCGACAGTGCGGTTGTGTAATTGTTTCACGGCACAGTGGCACACTGGATGACGCAATGAAGCAAAAGCTTTTAAAGACGGCTTTTGACACGTAGCCACTCGAAAGCCGGTTGAAATTTGGCGTCCTTTTATTGACGATGATGATGGATGGAAAGATGAGGGTGGATATTATAAAAGGCTTTTTATATCGCTGACACGATCCGGCCAAGCCATTGTTACATACTACTTGCTGCTACTATATTAGAATATTGGCTCAGTTAAATTGAGAAGCCTCTCATTTCAATTCGAACACCATTTATATATATATATAAATGGTATATAAAAAAAATATATAAACCTATATTTATGGCATTGATATAAACATTAGATATCGTATTGCATATAAATAATTCGCGTTAACCCGTGTATTGTTGCACTCTTCTCTGCTATTCGATAAAGGCATAAGTGTGTCTCCCTCACTCAATACATTTCTAATGACCCCTGAGAGTGGTTGTGTCAATACTTTGGCGAATACAACGCAATAATATTTAAAACATTTTAAACAAGTAGTCTTTGGTAAAAAGTGAGCCTAGATGTATTTGAGTGTATGTTTGAGTCCATATGACATGTAGTTACAATGCATTTACCCATTTTACTGTGAAATATAACTGAAGATATGATGAGAGATGTTTACAGTATAATGTTTGCCAGGTAACTCATGTTTTTGGCCACTTGAACTAAACACGATATCTTATGTTTATATCTATGAAGAATAGCGACCGTCTCACTTTTATCAAACAAATTAATATTAAAACCGCAATCAATTAAGATAACAATATTATTAAATAAAAAAGTCCCATTCTTCTATCAACATTATAACCTCGTAAATTTACATAATTCAGTTTAACAATTGAATGAGAGCTTCCGATGCATAAGTAATGTTGATTTATGTACATTTATACGAAAATATTCACAATCAGTCGATTGTGTTTACAATTCATATCCTATCTGTGATATAAAATTCAATTATTTAAGACTGTTTGTGTTATGCAGAGTATGATCTACATAGAAAACATTAGTATAAATATGTGAAAAAATTATATCGTCTTACAATAAAATGCGTACATACGTCATTTGCAAATTATAAATTATTTGAGGTTATCGTTTACTCACCTTGGTTAAATGTCACACTTGAAGGCATTGTCTAACAAATTACTTTACGCTTCAAATAAAATAATGAGTCACGATCGGTGTGGGTGTAAAAATAAAATAAAAATAAAATTGAAACAAACATAAAAGTGTACGTATATTTCTGTAAAAGGCAATCACAAATCGGGACTAGGCAATAAAATTAAAAATACATTTTATCGTAAAAGTGAATAATTGAAACAAATAATTGTATGGTGGTTAATTTTCGTAATACTATCACAATTCTTAAACTGTAGTGTGAGTATTTATTCGTAATGACTAGGGAATAATCAGTGCAATTTATATGAGATCATATTTCAACACAGCGACCTTTTTTCGTGAGTATTTGATAATTTGTATTGTGTGTACTTATAAATACGATTACTAATTTGTAGAAAGACTTCTCAGCTTGATGTTTGAACTTACCTGAAACAAAAAAAGGAAAATAATTAATTAAAATAGAAAATGAGAAATTCAGTTAAGAGTTTATAAAGCCAATATGAATATTTGAGGTAAAGGATTAATAATTCATTTGCACACCCCGATTGCAATATCTTATGATATTTTTTATTAACCCCTTGCATTCGTATATCATGAATAGTGCACCAGATTTTCAATCGATTATTTTATTCTATTTTTGGATCACTTATTATCATAATGTATACCTATCTGAGATATTTTAATTTTAAATCACACATTGAACAATTGATTTATTGATTGTGAAAAAAATCAATAGACATAGTTCTAAACTGGACGTAAATTAATTTCAATTTGCAAATGGTTAATATAATAGTTTGATTACATGCAAGTGGGAGAAATAATAAAACATTTAAAAATTTTTAAAAGGATCAAGATTATAATTACAACCAGCATTGATTTTTCAAGTGCATAGTTCAAATTCCTCATAATCATTTCACATTTTTATATGTATATATTTTAGGGATATTACCAACATCAAAAACTATGGTATATATTTAAGTGTGTGTTAAAACACAAACTTGTCAGTTAAATAAGTTTTTATGATGAAACTTCGCGGTGGTCTCAAACTAACAAGTGACTAATGGACTTCATAAGAAGCTTTTCATTAAAATGCACGTTCAACTCAAAAACGACACAAGTCAAACTGTTTGATATATATTATTTTCACGTGAGTATTATTTAAATTTATAAAATTCATCACGACTACCGGTTTGAAAAGGAATAAATCTGAATTTCATAAGAGGTGAATAATGTAGTTGGTTTCTGTGCTCTCTCTCTCTCTCTATTTTTGAGCTCTTTTCGGTAATGTAGATACGACTTGAAAGGAAAAAAGTTTATTTAGAAATGTTGTAAAAAGTCACACACGCTGTGAAGATGTGCATTCCCAGGTGAAGAGAATAGGTAATGAGGCGGCGGATATAGACAAGGCTCTAAGGGATCTCACGAAGGCACAACTTTCTACATATACAACTTTTATTAAAAAAATCATATTTATAATAATAACAAACTATATAGAATACATAGACAGATAGCTAATAAAAAATTCGGGTCAAATAGAAAAAAAACATCTCGCTTAATATATATACACATATAGTTGAAGCTTAGGATCAATGTTAGCCTATTCCACTTAAAAAAAAATAGCTAAGTATACAGACTTAAAGTACTGGGTACAAAGAATACAATATGATAGTCAAAACTGTTATAATTCGACAAAATTTAGTGAAATCATCAGCGTTAAAATCAAAAATATTCTATTTCAAAATATTTTAGTATCAAACATGCTCTATTCCAAATCTGATCAATTAAATCGTGAGTTTTATATTATTTGTATTTTTATTAATAAATATTATGATTTCATTTTAGCGTTTTTATTTTATTCTTAAACATATCATTATTGTTTTCAAAACTAGCCAATTCCAATAGGATATTTTGCCAAATATCTCAGTTGGAATAGGTTAACATTAATTACCAAGCTGTACCAACAATACAGGGTGGACTTGAAATAACTGAGAATATTTTTGGGGGTGGTAGGGTATCGCAAGAATAATTGAAAAAAAAAATTAAATATATATTTTTTATAAATAAAAATAATAATATTGTGCTTTTGGAATCTATAATAGTTTGGACCACCATCTTGGGATCAGCTATTTCTATTTATATTTAAAGTACTCAGTAGTGACTGTTATGTGTGTATTGTGACTATTTAATACTTTAGGAATAAGGCAATTATTTTTTAATATAAAATATTTCAAATCACTATCCACCAAAATATTCTCAGTTCAAGTCCATCCTTGTATATATCCGCATGCAAATAGTTTTTTCGTGGTTTCACTTTAACGCGGTTTTATGATGTCTTCACCAAAAGATTATATATAATTTATGTATTAAATTTGTAGTATAGTTACAGGTCCTTATATTTTTATGCAGGGTTTCTGTAGA
Organism: Agraylea sexmaculata; assembly: GCA_022606485.1. Lineage (NCBI taxonomy): Eukaryota > Metazoa > Arthropoda > Insecta > Trichoptera > Hydroptilidae > Agraylea > Agraylea sexmaculata. The sequence continues at coordinate 27,348 of JAGTTH010005823.1, read as the reverse complement.
ACGTATCTACCGTAAATATCGAGGGATGAATTTATTTATATAATATATATAGTAACCTATTTTTATAAAACGGATTTACCGGACACCCAATTAGTCCGTTATATGGAAGGTTTCGTGTATTTTCACAATATTCTTGGATCGGTTTTTTGGTTTATGATATGTATATATAGTGGATTGTTGCTTTATATAAACGTCATCCCCGTTCGACAATACAAAGTCATCTACTATAAAAGATAATTGAAAATAAGAGATTTTTTTAAAAATAAATTGCTTGAAAGGCTTAAAATATATATTAATCTGAGAGCCAACTCGAATTGATTTCAATTGAATTTTTCATTATTCAATATTCAGCACAAAGCTTTGTGATATTTATTAAAATTATAAATCCTAGAACTATTTATTGAAAAAAGGTTGAAGTCACTTCATACAATAGCAAAAGTTTCACAACTGAGAAGGCTTCACGATACTTCATGAGAAAATCTTTCATCTTGAGAAATCACAAATTGTTCGGTTCAAAAAAATGACACAATTTTTGACATGATTAATTACTCTCCTTACCAAGTTATTTTTTATCAACAGAAGCTATACAGACTTTACAATTAACAACCCGGTAATCAATCTAATACAAGCTTTAATTGAATTCGAACTGATCTGAAATGATTCACTTTTTTGTACTAAATTATTTATTTATCGAGTTTATTATCGGAAATATTATAGATGCACATTTCGCATTGTTTCATCATATTTTATAAGATTCTAACTGAAGATTAAAATAGAGAAACCAAATAAAAATGATATAAGATGCTATTTCTTTATACAATGTCATTTAATACATCTTGTTCACAGGACAGATAAAGGATCACATTTACAAAATGATCTGTTATGTTATGAAAAAGGCTTGGGTTTCAATCGATTTTCGATTAGTGGCTGAGCAAAATACGGTTGGCCTTTCTGTATAAAATCGAGATGTATTTATTTCAAATCAATTTAAAAAAAACATATTATTAATTATACACGAAAAAAACTTTTGGGCTATTAAAATGTGATCAATTTGAAACGGAAAAGTTTCGAGATGAAGACAGATTTTCATGATAAATATTTTGATTGAAGCCTCGCAGGAAATCTTCGTATTCAATTTATTTATATTTTGGACATAATTTATCAAAAATGACATATACACATGTATATAAGAAAAGAATTTAAATGGTATATTACAACTTGTGTTTATTTTATCCTAAAAGACAAAACTAAACATATATACAGGGTGGACTTAAACTAACTGAGAATATTTTAGAAGGTGATAGGGTATCGTGAGAATAATCGAAAAAAAAATGTATTTAAAAAATATGTTTTTAAATTAATATTAAAAAATAATTAATGATATTAATTACGTATAACAGACACAATATACACGTAAAAGGCACTACTGAGTACTTCAGAGAAACAGCTGATTCCAAGATGGTGGCCGAAACTCGATTCCAAGATGGTGGCCGAAACTCGATTCCAAAAGCAGTTTTAATATTATTAATTATTTTTTAATAACCAATTCTGTCGATAAATTGAATTCAAAGGAAAAATAATTTTTATTTCACTTAGCACTTATTAAGATTCTTTGAAAATTTAATGCATTCTACTTATTTTTAAATGTGTTCTCTATTTTCTTAAAAATGTAATAATAAGAAATATTTGTAGAATATTTTCGAATGGAATATTTCACTATATATATATATATTATATACGTTCAAAGTCACAAAATATTTTCCATGATAATATATAATAAATATGCGGCGTATAACGCGACCATTTACAAAAATCCCTCGCAAACGTGAAAATACCCATATAAAACCGTTTATAGATATAAGCAAGAGGGAGTTTATTTAAGAGCCAATCTTGTCTTGAACATTTATTGGGAAGAAAAACTATGTGAACCAAGTCCGTACACGAGGAGACTGTTTATGAAGAGATGGAAACCACTAGATTTCAATTCAGATGAGTAATCAGCCCCTAAGGTGTTTCCATCAGGGAGGTAATGTATCATGCTAACAAACTACAGGACAAACTTACTACGAAAACTGCCTTAATGTACATTTACATATATATTAATGCTCTTTGATTGGGTGAGTAAATTAGTTAGTTTCTAGCATTGCATTTACGAATGAGAGAGCACACATATAGTACAATAAGACTACTGCGACAAGCATATGAATACACACCAAATTAAATTATCATTTCAAAGTGAATATGGTAAGTACTAAATCACTACCATCATAGTAATAGAGTATAAATATGACCAAATGTACCAATGAAAATGTTATTACACCATTCAATCAATTCTAATTGAGTATCTATCTAGTTATTTGGCAACAACTTTAAAAAAGCAATATAATTATGGTAAAAGGAGAGCCCCACGATGATAATAAAAAAGATGGATACCATTAGTTGTAATAGTTACATACATTTATAAATGAGAAGAACAAGAGAGAAAAAAAACAAATACGAGAGTATCAGTAATTATCAAGTGATCCGCACAATTCATTCTAATAATAAATAAAGCCCTGCTTTTAATTTATTTATTACGAAAATTATAAAAAAAATGTCAAAAATAATTAAATACGGATTGTAAGTACATATTTAAATTTTGTTTAAATGGTTGTGTAAATTTTTTAACATTTAAAATTTTGAAGTTGTCTTAGTTTAAATGAAAAAAAATAGTCACAATCAATAATTCAAAGTTTGTAATAGGTAATTCTTTCGCTAAAATGAGATATAAAACGGATTTAAAGCAATTTCATCTTATTTACGACATGGACATTTGCGCACCTTTTCCACCAATTCTGCCACCTACAGGGCTTGTTTAGGAGCGACCTTATAGGTTACTATATAATTGATTGTTTCCTACACCTAACTTTATTTTAAATACATTCTAAATAGAATATATGAATATATTGTATAAAATGAACAAATGTTCATTTTATACAAATATTTTTTTTATAATACTGTTATTGATTTTCATATATGTACATTTTTGTTTACCTTTTTTATTACTATTGTTTTTGTCTATAAAAAAAGCTCTTTTGAAGGCTTATATTGAAATAAATTATTACTATTTGATAGATAAAATTAAACATTCTCCTTTTCTCCTTTTTATTCAGGACTGAACAATATTATTTTAAGTGTGTTTTTATATATTTTCGGGATAATTACTTATGTATTTTAAAAACCTAATAATTAAAATGTTATAAAATTGTATAGTAAGTTTTGAGTTGATACACGTAACATAATGTATGTTTATGTTTTTACCAATGTAGGGTTGTAAATACACCCCTTTTCGTATTGTTATATCAATTTCACAACTGTTTTTTTGTTTGAAATTAGGTTCCGTCTCTCTATCTATAACATTTAATAAAATTATTTTATCAAATTTACTTTAAAGAAACTTTAACGAGGAATCAGGTCGTAGCATGATAACAAAAGGTAGTCGTGTCTGCTTTTGCTCGAGGATGATGATTCGAGTTTAGCGTGTTGTTCAGTCGAGGCCAGTAAGAATTGCGCACCTCTAGATAATGCCCATTTTACATGAACGTATGTGTATAGTATTTCAGCTATAAACCAAGGCTGTATATATGTACATCAATTATTCAGAACGGTGACATATAGTTGGTTGTATAAAGGATTACACAACCAGTAAGCCTGTTCAAATGTGCAACCAGTTTACATTTATAACGGGACAAACCATGAATAATATCTTTTTAATTATTTTTAAATTGTAAAACCTTAATGAGTACATATCACAAATGCTATAAATATGTAAATATATCTTAAAGAAGTCCACGGGGATATTAAGTTAAAAATGATCAAAGCAAATATCGCAGATTTGAGTAAAAAACATTACACTAAAATGAATAACTTCCCGACTAACCCAATCATAAGACATGTAAATAAAACCAAATATGCCTCGAGGAAACGTAAGTATTATTTTAATAAATATTATTTTAATTTTCTAATAATCCAATCAACTCAAATTTGGTTTTACCCAAACAAACTGTTATTTAGTTTTTAAGCATTATATTTTGTAATTGTTTTTTTAATATCGATTTTATTGTTGTTATTATTTATTAATCTTCAAATTTGTAAATGGGTTTTTATTTTTCTCACATTCTTTCTTTAATTAAATACTATTATTCATGTGAAATTTAAATAAAACATTCTCATGTTAGTTATAGGTAAAAAGATTTATATACTCTGCACACCTAAGACAATTTACAAAGATGTATTGTTCTATCAATCATTGTAAAAACTTATGCATAATAAAGAAATTGTAATATATATAAATATGTAAATGTGTATTAATTTATTCGATAGGTTACGGGTTATTGACAAATTTTGCAACACAACCATAGATACGCCAAACAAGAGACTGTAATTTTTAAAACCCAACCCAAATGATAAAAAAATCGGGGTTTTATTTTACTGTGTATAATCCCATTGAATTATTGTATTTGCTGTTTAACAATCAAATACCAAATCCTCCGTGAATATGAATATGAAACGTGTGCCAAATAGAAGCCCAGACATGGCGAAATCCTATAACAATATTGGGAATTGATTACATCAACGTTAATTGATTATGATCACTATTATAGTAACATCATCTTCTTGTAGATAAAGACTTATTAATTAAATGTAAATACAAAACATAATATTTGGACACCGAAATTTGAGATGTACGAACATAGAAATATGCCCCCCATAGACATCGAAGCTTAACTAAAAATATGTAATATTATAGCAATGCCCAAGATGTTTCGCTTGGTAAGTTTACTAATAAATTTTGCACCAAAGTTACGGGTGAAGTTTCAAGAGCTATTTTTTATAAACAACTAACTCTGAGAGGTAGAATGGAAAGCATTTATACGTAGCTTGCATTCGTTCACCCTTTCAGTTTATGTATTATACAAACACAAACTACCAAGAAAGCTTGAATAATTAAAACATAAATGCCTGCGATAATTTCCAAGTGTTGGGTTTCCTTGAATTCAGTCTCGGTACTTGTGGTATGTATATTCATATCAACGGTTAATAATATGGTTTATTTAAAAAATCCATGGTATACCTATAATACACATTCAATACGAATAATTGGCCAACTTTAAATTAACTTTAAAAGATTCAAATTGTTTTTACCAGGCTAGGCGAATCAATCTGTCAAGAATTGAATGAAACAAATAATAAAAATATCAGAATAGGTTTTAAACGTCTTTTGATTGTACAGTCGTATGGCTGTGTTTTGTTAGCCATATGCAGAATAGACCCTTGTGTTTGATTCGACATGCAAGCGAGACGTATTTATTCAAGGTTCATAGTATAATCACAACGAATAAATAAGCAATTTAATAATTATTAAAATAGATTACTTACTCCAATAAATTGTGATCGTAGAACACTTCCGAGGCTTCAGAATCACTCCGTGGAAGTATCAGCTTCGGCAACACCATGCCTTTTTTTCTACGTCCTTTGATACTCAGGATGGGTTGTGAAAAGTTAAGCAAATCTGGTGTGTTGAGCGGACTGTGAGGACTTAAGATCATCAGTTTTCTAGAGCCTCCATCTTGAGATGAACCCATTCCAGCAAAGGGGCCTCCAGGGGGTGGTAAACTAAGGTGTTGAGGAGTTAATCGTCTTTCTATTCCAGCAAATAGGCCTCGACGCTTTTCGGCTGTGATTTGTCCTTCCTCTTTGCTCATGGATGATCCCATTTCTTCACCAGATAAAGCTCTTCGTTTGAGTCTCATGTCTCGGTCTAAACCTTCAAAACTCCTATTTTCAGTGCTCGAGCTGAGAACTTTACGGACGTCCCTTTCACTTGATGTTAAGAAAGAGCCACGGTGTGCATGTAAAGTTTTCTCTGATGATACTGTTAATTGATTAGACGAGTTCTCCTTGGCCATTCTTAGACTTTCCATTGATTTAGCTGTTTCCACCAGACCGGCTGTTAAATATTGGCCGGAAGATGCAACAGTCCTTTGGCCAAATATTTTTATTTCTGGCTCATATTCTTCTTGGCTGGAGCTAGATGTGCCACTTCGTGAAAACAAGCCAAGTTTTGCAGAAAATCTTTGATCGGAAAACCGCGAAGCTGTCATTTTACCGTCATTCTCTTTATATGCGGCTGACTGTCTATATCCTCCGCTAGATCCTTCATAATAAATTCGTGTGCTTTTATTACCATCGGGATCTCTCTCGGACACTGCTTCTGCTGAGTCTTCAGATTCATTAGAAGCCTGGTGTGTTATTATTTGACATGTTGGTATCACTTGACCTTTTTCTGCATCTAATATATTCTCTATTTTGGATAATGTTTGACTGGACTGTTGTGCAGCTGATACGTGTTCGGACACAGTAGTGACTTGTGAGGTACCATCTGATTCAAAAGACGATTTAGACACGCTTTGCTGAACAGTTTCGCGGTGTTCTTCATCTTTAACTGCAGCTGCAGCTAATAAAGAAGAATTTGTTGATGATAAATAGCTGCTGGTGGATGATTGTGTGGAGGACGTTTTGAACGAAGTAACGTGCGATTGCACTCTGGTTGAGCGTTGTGTTACAACACTGTGTGAAGTCAATTGACCTTGTTTGGTTCTGAAATCATCGTCTTCTTCTTCCATTTTGGACGAGACAATGTTTTCAATAATTTACTTATTTTATTAACTTATTAAAGCTCTATATATAATTTAAATTTTTCAATGTGGTGTGTATCTAAGCTAAAGGCACTAATTTCGATAACATATTGTTATTCGGGTCGCTCCTGAAATTGAAACAAAATCACATTGATTCACTTAAAATTTTCGTAGCACATTTATCCACTCGATTTTAATCACAAGCCAAGACATTAGAGCACGACCAATATTATTTCACATTTTTGTACAACTTTTGATTTATAGCACAACGCAATTATAATAGTTCGATGTTGGAATATTATTTCAGAAAGCAATACTAAGAGTGTTGGTTTAGTATTCTACAATTCGAAACATATTAATTTGAAAGATAACACTGGGAATATCTGTGTTGTTTTTATATGCATAATTTATATGGTTAGTAAGTAGGTACAGGCCTAAAGCTAAATCTTATGATGTTGTTAATTAAATTATACAAAACGGCATGCTTTTTCTAGGGATGTTAGAAGATCAACAACAAACAAAGCTAAATACAGTAATGGGAGTACAATATAATTACTGTTGAAATATGATATTCTTAAGCGATTATTCACTCTCAGCGGACTTATCCTGAAGAGCGAGAGTTTGGCCCAACTGGTTGGAGGCATCTGTAAGGGCTTGTAACTGATCTTGATTGAGACCTGAGGCTTTTACTTGGACCTTAGCACTCTTGCTAGATTCGGAGGACTCAGTGGAAGACTCGGAGGTGACGGTTTTGGTATTACCAAACTCATCAGTGTAAGTTTCCTCTTCGAACTCTTCTTCGTAAGAGCTGGAGAAAGTTTGCTGGAATTCCTGTTTAGCCTCGATGGATATTTTTTTCTGTTCAACTGTTTGTTGTTGTTGAACAGATTGCATGGTTTGCTTTACCAGCTCGGTAGTTGAAGTTATTTGGGAGTCAGACATTATGAAAGAATCGTTTTTATCTAAAAAAAATATGACGTTACTATAATATACTACGCATAGAAGTATTGCTAATATGGTTTGTTAATAATACCACTACGACGTTTAGTAACAATCTTACTCACTTTCATACCAAAAGTTAGAAAATTAAATTACATGAATTTAGAAAATATAAATTCACATGTCGAATGCCATTTGAAGATTTTTTATTTGAATTTGTGCGAGACCAAAGGAAATTCAATCTAAAGGTGTAGCGCCTGCGGGGTTGTATGTTTGCTTGTCTATCTTAGTTTAGAATAAATGTAAAGAAAATTAAAGTGGCTCCTTCTTTATTTTTACACAAAAGCGATCTTTAAAAGCGTTTTCTAGCATCGCTTTATCTTAAGATTCATAATTAATATGGGCTCTTATTGTACTTAATGTAATATCACTTTCATTCTTCTCTTGTATTTGATTTGATTTTGAAATTAATTCGATTCATGAATTCTTTTGATGGAAATCGCGTAAAGAGCATGGATTTTATTTAATAAACGAATTATAGTACGAATACCACATTATTCAATCATCATCGTAATTTATCTGTTTTTTTTCAGTTTGTAATTCCAGAAAACGTCCTATTTACGACGTGCCAATTCCGTCGTTATAAAAATCAGTATCTATCCGTATTTCCATGGAAGTGCTTTTATTTCACGGACCAGTAGAAATTGCAAACATTTACAAATAATGAGCACTTTTGTGAACCCCTTGGAAAATATGTCGGATCTTTTGTTTTTCGATGAAGAAAAAACGGCTGTGACCCAAAAGGTTATAGTAAAATGGAGCTTTACATACGTTATGTGGAATGATGTAATAAAAATATCTTGCGGATTCTGTATATACGAAACGATTTATTCAACATATATTTGTGAGTGCGTTTTTTCCATATACAAACATAAAATACTCTAATACGATAATACGTGATGGTGGTTCAAGCTTGTTTGCTGTAAGTGGGTGATATCGTGTTGTGTAATGCTTCGAGATTTCATACACAGTTTTTCCATTAACGCATTACATTATAATAGAATATGTTAGAAAATAGTTAATGGATATTTCAAAACCAAGGAAAATTAAAATTCTTCTCAATGTCACTTTTGTCGTTATGAAGTATTTCCCAAGAGACATTCAAATTGGTTGAAATTCTAGCTCCGCACGGAAATCAATGCCGCAATTTCAGCAACGATCAGCAAAAGTGAATTGCTCTCTATGAAAGTCCTCAAGAGAATAGACCAAGATGATCTTGAATTTCCATTCAACCTTTAAAAGCATCGTGACAACCTTTAAATGAATGAATTAATCGGATACGGATTCATTTTGAGAACGAAGCATTCTCTGTGTAGAATGAATGATGATAGGGTTAGAAGATTAGGATAGGTATGCAAATTACACGACATTAATTCCAGTACTTTAAACTCTTACATTTTGAATGATCGAGCTGGGTATTTTCATATGACCGAAACAGTTTTAATCTTCTACTAAAAGAAAACCAATCCATACGGATGACCCTTTGAATAATTTCTTGTATGATCAACCCCTACAAATATTTTATTGATTTCCCAACCCATTTTGTTTATTTTGGAATAATTTATATGGTCAACTTATCAATAAAACCAAATTACTTTAATATACATATAATATCTTTATAGTAATCGCGTTTTAGTTTCGGAGGCACGGAACGATATTGTTAGTTTCCCTTCTGCGATACCATAATTTTGAAATTATATTCAAAGGTAATCAATAATCTGTAATAACATTAGAAATCAAGACACGCAAAACGTGACTTGGCCAATTTTCGAACTGGATTCAGTATCCAAAAGTGGGTGAAAATGCCTCAGCGTCATTAATTAATTAAGGCAACGTGTAGGAGGAAGCCAATGTGAAAGGGATTTGCTTTCTGTCCTCTGAGATCACTTTATTCTTATTAAAAGAGAAATACACTCGGATAAGGCCATTTAAGTACTTTTGTACTGGTGCCAAAATAACGTTGATTAAATGAAGTTAAACCAAAACTGGCCAGGTGATAATTTATACTTATTTGTATTTTCAGATGCGCAATAGATAAGAGCCTTACTAAATTATAACGATGCTATGAAGAAGGTTTATTTTATGATCAATATTTATTACACACTACATTTCGCGGGAGATTTTAATTCGATTATTATATACGCCGAGATTAAAATGCGTTATTTGTTTTCAGAAGTAGAGAGACAAAGAGATTTATAAGGACCTTAAGAACAATTCATATAATTATACTGAGAATTGTGAAGGATTCGTCAAGGGGAGTGTAGAATGTATGAATGAATTGGCGGATTAAAGTTCAGTTCATGGCTACTAATAGTTTTAATCCTACATAACAAGCCATAATTAATGTTAGGATTACCCACACATATATAATAATTATTATACCGTGACGATAGTTCAAACCAAATAATGTGTCTGTTTGAATCAATTAGTCGGGTTTCTATTATAATAAGCCACAAATAACCACCCAGTGTCTATACTACACGTCGATTTGCCAATTAGTTTCTATTACTACATTATATTTTATTAGGCACATAATAGAAGCCTTTATTGACTCGACACGAATAGGTTTATTTGTAATTGGGCGAACATAGATAAATAAAGGGAGGAGCATGACGGTTTTAAATGAGGTCTTTCATGTTGTTTCTAAAAAGCACGAAACCGAATTATGTCAAGATAACAAGGGGCGACATTGTTTGTACTCGTGCTCAATCGTTTGATAACATAACATGATATTTAGAAATTTAAAAGGAAAACCGCTTTTGTTTAATTAATTTCTGCGAAAGTCAAAAAAAATGCTGAACCCTAATTTGAGTTTCAAAGACGCTCTCCTTCGAGTAAACGAACTGAAAAAAAGAAAGAGAAGCGAAAAAGAGGTGTGCAATGATGACGATTTCTTTTTCAGAGAGAAATAAAACACCGTTTTAAGATGACAGAACGATGCTTTCATCGTGCCTGGTTTTGTTTCGTCAAAGCTTTTGGATAAATACAGATTTTTCAGTGGTTTTTAATTTTTCAGCTGTTTTTCGTATAACAAACCAGCTACTTAAGAGAAGAGAATAAATATTTTCACATAGAGCCCGTCATCTTGCTTTCGTTTGTGGTGGATATATAACTGAACCAATTTAACCACCCACCCTTTAAGGCTCTGTCAATATTGTCATTATCTCCCACGAATAACTTATATGGATAATATTCCGCATTGCATCAATATGAGAGATATTCTAACCAAATACTCTAGATTTCTGTATGATTACACATATAAACTAAAAGAAAATAGCAAACATCACACTAATTTAGACGCGCATTAGTAGTTATTACACAACGATCAAAAGGTTAAAGATCTGGCATATTATCATAAGTTAATTAAAATATTCATCGTTTTTGAGTATTGGGTTTCTGGTGTAGGTTTTTCGAGGAGTCGTAATGCTTTAACCATTTAATAATTCACCCCTGTTAAAATGAAAAGACGAGAGAAGACAACTGACAAGATACAGCGAATTAACCGAGCCAGAGTGTTAAATATTTAAGCATTGTTCAGAGAAACACAACCTGGAGTATGAATTTGTTAAGGAACGAAGCGTAACATGATATTGTAACTGAAGACACCCGTTTAACTGAACATCACACGTTATATTAATGTATCATCGTATATCTGTGAAAAAGGTGATGTAATATTTTATATAAGAATCCTGTATATTGTTGGTGCGTTAGGGATTTGACCGTGTTTGTAATATGCCTCGAGCGCACCTAATAAGCCAAAAGCGGGAGAGATGTTAAAACGTCCAACAATACAATATGCCCAAGAAAAACATCAGCAAAATTCCCCCTCGTAACATTAAAATGGCGAAAAATACATGTAAACGAAAAAATGCAATGCATTGTTGAATCAAGTGCGCTCGTGGCGTGTTTGCACAGTTACTAATCGGAATTTGGATCGACGCTGGAAAAAACACATTTGATTAAAATACACTTGCCAAAGTACTCTCAATTAAAAACTAGATTTTTAAATGACATCCAATAAAGCAGATGATTTTATTCGTGTAAAAATTGACATTGCACCGCCCACGTTTCACTTGTCGTTATAATAATAATATGATATTCAAAACGATTTTTACCGCGTGCTCGTGCCAAATGTCGTATGACAAAAATCGGACGCAGTGTGCGAAATTTCAACGTGTCGCGTATAAATAGAAAAATGTGTTTTTTTGACTGAACGTCGAAAACTTCGGCGGATTTGATTTCAAAATTCGATCAAAGGTGAACGTTGAATAAAGAAGTTTTTCATACGGCACTCGATGAAAACGTGACAAATATCAAGTACACATTTTTTGTTGTTGTCAAAAAAATATGATGATAATTAAATTATTGATCGCGTTGATTTCTTGGTGGAATTCCATTATTTGAAGAAATACGTTTGTAATTTCCAGTATACTTTTATAACAGTCTTAGCGCTTTCTAAAGATGACTAAATGTTAGAAGTTAATGCTAACTATAGTGGAAATTACAAACTTATTTCTTTAAAATATGAAAAAATACCATGACGCCTTCCCTATTGACGGAATTTCTTTTGTAAGGGGTTGGCTAGGCCACAATATAGTAGAGGTGGTTTCCCATGCCATCACACTTTAAAATATGATGATTATTTTAATAAAATTTATAGCTTTTATAAAAAAATAATTTATGAAATTAATTAACGAACACCAATAAGATTTAAGAAGGAGCCTTAAGTTGAAAACAACGACCGTAACTCACGAATAATATTATTCAGATGGCATTCGACGTTTTAGCTTGCACTTATTCGCACCAGACACACGCACAGATTTTTCCAGTATCGTTTTTCGTCCGTAACCAACACTCTCAGAATTAGCCGGGATAGCTAGCTAAGTTTATGGATATTTGCGGACCTTTTAAAAATAGATAAGGGGAATTGTGTATAGACGATGCAACAGCGACGACGGACGACGACTGACTGAGGGGCAGACTAACCTCCACCTGTCCCCGCCAGCCAACGGTATCCCCTCTTCAGCAGCATACAAGGCCTTTCAGTGATCATAAACACCTGAAAAACTTTAAATCACACTCGCATTTCACAGATTTATCAAACAGCCAATCACAACACTCATTACAACTTTGGAAAATCGTGCTCGAATCTAGAAGCGTCGAGTTTCGATGATTCGACTTCCGTATATTATCAAACGAATACTACTACACACGGTACCAATTAAACAATGCACACTTCCAAATCATAAACCCAAAAAAATATAATAAAAATGACACTACATTATTACAACACAAAAAAAGGCTTTTCATCGGTCTTATCACATCGGAGATGTTTTTGAATAAAATATAGGTAACCAGAAAACATCTCTCTTATATAAATGTACAATGCCCTTGTATACAGGGTGGACTTGAAATAACTGAGAATATTTTAAGAACTCGTAGGGGATCGTTAGAATAATTGAAAAAAAAATATATTAAATATTTTTTTTAAAAACAATTTTTTATTGATTAAAAAATAATAATATTAATAGTGCTTTTGGAATCGACTGTTACTCTGAAGTACTCAGTAGTGACTGTAACGTGTATATTGTGTCTGTTAAACTAATTAATATTATTAATTATTTTTCAACATATATATATTTTTAATATTTCATTTTTTTCGATTATTCTTACGATACTTTACCACACGCTAAAATATTCTCAATTATTTCAGGTCCATTTATTGTATATTTAAATTTCTTCAGAAAAATAATATTTCCGCAACTGATAAAAAACAACAGCGGAGTAACCGGAACAGACAAAAAAATAAAATATACATAATAAAATATATCGCTGAATAGCAAAAAGGTAAAAAGAAACGACATTTTACCATTTTTATAATCGAATTTAAAATAAACGATGACGTATGGTGTTTAACGTCACGTAAATAACGATCGTGGATTACAAGTGTAAAGTAACACCAAATGTGGATTTAAAAAATGTTAAAATAATGACACCGAATACAAAATTTAATTTCGTAATTGAATTTTCATTTATTTAAATAGTTATTCCATTGAAAATTTATGCGATTTGACAAATGGAGGAGAAATATTATTTTCGTAGTAGAAAAAAAGAAACAATGTTATTGAACAAAAATCACCAGTTTCAGGATCACCTTGAGCGAAGAAAGAAGCAAAAGAGACTACAACAAAATTAAATAATGCTTTCTGTATGTGCGGCTAAAATATTTCAAATATGAAAGACGTATTGTGATAGAAGAGCAGTACAAAATCTTGGATCCAATGTCTTCTTTGTGTGGAGACTGACAGATATTCATCCACTTTGATAATGTGATTCCTATCGATTTTTATGCTCTTTCTTTGAAGTTTTTGCAATTCCCCTAGGCTATAATTATTGTAAAAGGGGAAATATGATCAGATTTTTGCATTATACATAATTTGTGGTATTTATCCGATCGTACGTGCTCTTATATTGTATACAAATATGCATCTATTTTTTCGAAAGAAAAACATCATATATTTTTTCCAAGCATACGGAGACGCAAGTTTGAACATTATGGTCATTTTCATGTTGTTTTCAACTTGTTAAATTTCACTCACATGCTCGTTTATATATATAATTTAAATTTAGTTTATGTGTTCAATATGGTTTCTCAGCATGCGGCCATTTTAACAACCGACTACAATAGCTTTCTTTTTATGGTTTCCAGGTTTTAAAGATATGCAGACGAAGTTGGTTTTGGCTGAATGCCAGTGTGACGTGGGAGATGAATTCCGCGTTATTCTTTTTTCACCATCGTCTGACATTTGAACGCTTCTTTCTAGTAATTACTATAAAAGTCTAAAAGTTTCGGGTATATTTCTTGGACATGAATTACCCACACTTTCAATTATTCAATCTTTGAGGAACCACTGTCCCAGCTACATTTAAAGTGCTTCTGAGTCATGAAAGACCCACCTAAATTGCATCTCGATTTATTATATTAGTGACCTCGTTTATATTGAATTATTGCATGTGTTTTGTAAGGTTATACGTGCACTTGTCGACCAAGAGGTGTCTTTCATCTAGACATATTGCGATCACAACACCTGCTAACACTACACTTGGCACCATTTCTATAAATATTGAGGAAGTGCTTTCTAGAAAAAATAATAGTTGAGACAGTCCACCCGTAGAATATCGTTGATAATTTTTAGAGTATTACGGTTCATATATCAATCGCTTCGCGCCGCCACGCATTTGGCAGCCAATTTATAAAATTTAAAAAAATATTCAGGCATTGCTACTCGTGTGTGAATTTTTTTTGACGCTTTTGTTGAGAATTTGTTTTATATTTTTAAATAAATAAATATTTGTAAAGTTAAGAACTAAAATAAATCTATCTATATATTATATTATCAATGCAAAGTGAAGCACTTTGTATTGTGATTAACGTCGAAGTCAAAAGTAATTAACCAAGTTAAGTGTGAAATCACGTTGAAAACGCATACCTGTCACTTCATTAATTCTAAAACAAACAAATTGAGTACTTAAGAATTAGGTACCTCAACGAATTTGCAGATGTTAAAAAAACAATTGTGAAATATACATATAATTTTTTGCTAATATCAAATTGTATTAAATAAAATCTTATGTTTCTAAATGTAACTCCAGAAGAAGTATTATATTTACATAGTAATAATTATTCGGTTGAAATGTATATTGAAAGTATCAAATCAAGCAAAAATAGCTTTAAACAGGCCAAGGATCATAAGCGTGTAAACATTTCATTTAAATTCTTGTTATATTTTGATCATACTAAAGAAACAAATCTCGCATCTTTTCTTTATTAAAACAAACTAAATATTTATAGTGTTTTACAAAAATATGTTGAATGACAGCAGATTATCAACCTAACTGTAAAAAAAATTGAAATATTTTTTCAAACGTTCGCCATTGTCGCATGTGAAACAATGTTTTACATTATTTAGTATTTTTTTGATTAAGCATTCAGCTACTAATCCACAACGTATAAATATAGTAAAATTGTATAGGGGTTTAATAAACATTTGCGAATTGTCTATTTTTTATGTGAATAAAGTATTATTTAATATAAAAAGTCGAAAATATCGTACAATTATGTTGCTTTTGAAAAATATCCAATATTTGAACTGTACAAGTGTATGTCTCTCATGCCAACCCTTCAAGCCTTTGTTCACATTTATTTGACAGTGTACAGTTCTCCAGTTTTATTGGTTTTTCACATTGAAATAACATATGTTTATTCATAATGTTGTGGGAAGCCAGGAGTAGCTGTTTTGGTTGGAGTATGCTTCTATACGTCATGTATAGATCTGACACTTTTTTATATTAATACTGACTATGTTTTTGAAGTATAGGATAAATCAGAACATTTTACAACAGTCTCTGGACCCATTTATAATATTATAACCTGTCA
The DNA here is from genome assembly GCA_022606485.1 of Agraylea sexmaculata. Taxonomy (NCBI): domain Eukaryota; kingdom Metazoa; phylum Arthropoda; class Insecta; order Trichoptera; family Hydroptilidae; genus Agraylea; species Agraylea sexmaculata. The sequence continues at coordinate 11,235 of JAGTTH010005823.1, read as the reverse complement.
GTCTACCTCTTCAGTCCAGTACGTTAACAACTCAACTACATTTAGAACCATCGCGCTACGTCATGTCATCGCCAGGGAAATTTAATTGAATGGTACATTTTGGAAAATTAAAATATTTAAATTTTACATAAGAAGTGAATAAGAATTGCAAATGAAAGGCGGCAGTCTGGAAGGCTAGAATGATGCATACACTTAACTCTGAAAAGTGTTCCCCGGAGAGGCCACATGCCTTCCCGGTTCCCGGATTAGGCAATATAGGTACAAATATGGAAAGTAATCTAAATATTAAATTTTTTTTATTTAATTTGAATTTTACATTGTTCATCTTATGAATTATACTCAGGTGTACAGAATCTATTTAAATATAACTAACATGAGAATAAAATTTTATGTGACATTAGAGATACTTAATATTAAATAATAAAAAGTATGGGGAAAAAAATAAAAAAACCATTTACAGATATGGAGATTAATAAAATTTAAAAAGGATAGACTCAACATTAAGAAAAAAAAATACAAAGTATTATACTTAAAACTAAATAACAAATTGATGGGGTAAAACTAAATTTGAATCGAATGAATTATTTCAAAGTAATTAAATTAATTTTGGAAATTCATTAGTAAAATAAACTTACGTTCCTCGAATCATATTTGTTATATTTACATTACTTAAATATAATCGGGTTAGTATGGAAGTTAGTCATTTTAGTGTAATGTTTATTACTCAAATCTGCGATATTTGCATTGATAATTTTTAACTTTATATCCTCGTGGACTTCTTTGAATGTACCTGGTTCTAGAATATTTATTTATAATAAAATATATCGCAATAGCATTACAGTAGGCTCTGGCGATACCGCAGTCCTAAGGGAACGTAAAAGGAAACAAAAATAATGATTAAAAATTAAGTAAAATGAACCATAATACGGGTACACAAGAACAGGTGGGTACTCTGCAGAAACAAAGGAAGAGACAGATATGACAGTTCGTTATCTGTCTCTTTGACTGCCCATTCATTCAAAAGGTCAACAACCCGGGTTAGTGGGCCAATATAATCTGTCTATGAGAAAAAATAGTTTGATATCTTATCACGTTTATAGAAAATAGCGTTAAAGGATCGAGCCTAAGCCGTTAGCAAAATAATAGAATATATTATATTGATAAAGTGACAATACTCGATAAAATAGTAGCAGTATACTGGCTAAGCCATAGCTCGTATAAAACCAAGAAGATGTGAGAGCTAGTTATTATTTTTTTTCCAAATAGATTGAATAATATGGCGATAGTTATGTGAAATGGTTCCATTTTACTGAAATGATACTCGAGGGAATCATCACAGTGCATTTTCAGACTTGCAGCCTCCAAGCCATTGCTTTTTCCGTTACGGATATCTCAGGGGGAAATCTTCATTGAGGATTTATTAAACGATAACCTAAATGCAGTACTCGATGTACTGGAAAAAAGACTTTTCAATATTAGTATGGCTCCTATGACACTTGGGGCAAGTGAGTTTTATAGGCCATTTATATAAGCATTTCCGACACATTTGCAAATTTAAAAATATATACAGCATTTTCACTCTAATTACATTATAAACTATGTACTACTAAATTTTCTCAGGGTTTAAGACAGCGCAATTCGGCTTGATAATCGCTTAAATGTACATTGTATATTTACATTGTATTTAATCCAGGAAATAAGCGTAAAACCTATTATTTTCAATACATATCTAATGTCATGTATGCATTGTTAATATTACTTATTAAACGTGATACTTCCTTCACATATATATATAGAATTGACTATCAAAGTTACATAATAAAAAGTTATAATTATAAAGATTACTTATTCATAGTACTGAGTTTGGAAGCGTGCCGAGCTTAGTTGTCAAAAACTTCCGCTGACTGTTTGCATTGGTTTTAAATTTGCCACCACTTATTATGAAGTTCCCGTTATTAAATATCAAACAAAATAAAGTATTTTATGTTGGTTTATCCTCATGAAGTCTACATGTGCTGTAAAATATATTGTACTGCATAAGCTGTACTACGTGACTGTAAAATATAGTTTTGATCCTGCAAAGTGGCACATCGAACAACATAGCTACGAGTACAAATACACAGTTTTGGGCCAATAAAGGACAATTAGATTGAATAAATATTATAATTTACCAATGAATAACCTTGTTTAATTGTAGCATTTTGATTGTTTGGATGTTTTCTTTTAACTCAAATGCGAATAACGTAGAATTGATTATATAACAATGAACATCAAAGGGCAAAACTTCAACACTGTATATATTTTGAGAAATATTATTTCCGCCACATAAATGCCACAACCGATATAATAAACAATAAGTTTTCATAATGAAAATCTGAATTGTTTGTAAAGGATTTTAATAAAAGTTGTAAAAGAATATTTCAAATAATCCAACAAAGTGAGTGTATTTGTACATTTAACCTTTTTTTTGGATCAAAGAAACCCTTTGAAGTATTCAACCTTTTCTTTTAGACACTCAAAATAATAGTGTTTACGTCAAATATACTTTTTCACCACTAAAAGAAGCAATATTTATCGGACACATATATTTTATTCTATATCTTGATCCGTAAATTGATTACGATTGTACACATTATTGACATTATCGTTTAGTTAGAAATAAATATTAATTATTATTGTGGGAAATTATTAAGAGATATGTAATAAGGGAATATAGAGAATTACAACACAATATTTTGTATGTAAAAGGCAATAATTTTTTTATAAGCTGCAGAGCCGAGTGAAAAGAGAATTTTTCTGAAAAAACTCACTTTGTGTAAAATGGGATCGCGGACGAGATGAATGTGAAAAAAAAAATTATAAACATGTCATGTTTGTTTCATTTTAATGGAAATTGTGAAACTGTGAGACTGTTTTAGTTCAATATTTGATAACATCGCTTTTTTATAATAAAATAATCAATTGACGGATGAGCCAGTAAAGAGTAAAATGGATTTGACCTATTTTAACACACCGTGAGCTACGAATAAATAAAAAAATAATTTTGAGGGGAAAATATTCACCGATTTATTTTTTCATCCCTATAATATTTTTTTAAAACGTTATTTATTATAAATATAGTATAAGGTTTATAATACAAATACAGAAATGCAATATGAAGCATTGAATCGAGCAAAATCGTGAGAAAGCGAGACCTGTCTTATATTTTGACCCAATTCCACTTCAGAGAAAAAAATACACAATAACATGAAATACATATACGGATTCCGAGAAAATTATTCAATTTTTTTCATATATCCATTTAAGTACATAAGAATAAATCTAGCCTTTTTAGTTTAAACTACACTAGGATACTTTATAACGAAATGTATAATTTTATAAAAAAAAAACAACAATGGCTGCGTCATCGTCATCAATCTTGGCAGTCAAGTGGCCTATCAGCATTTTAAAACCTCGAATTTTAGATAGGTTATCCACCCCTGCCTCCCCCAAGTTACCTTTTCACTCATTAATTACTAGCGAATCCATATTAATTATCTTGGTCCAGTCATTCTGTAAGTGTACTCGATCAAATGTGATCTTATCAAGAATCCTTCGTTAGTTTAAAATCACACGTCTGCTGTTAATAATTTAAATGAATTGTTAAAAGTTCTTCTCTCGATGAATTGGTTTGAATTTTTTATTGAATAATTTAATTAGTAATATATACTATCACTCTAATACCAAGATAAGAATCATCATTAAAGGTAATAGACATATTTTAATTTTTGTAAAACATTTCAAATTGTAATAATTTTTTATATGTTTGTTTTGTTTATGTTTTAATCTATGTGTTTAGTTTTTAATCATAAATTATATCACAAGTGGGTTTTTGTAACATTTTCCCAAAATAACGATCATTGTAATAAAATGTAACTTTTAATACCAAGATAAAAATCATCATGTTAAAATAAGTAAAAAATACCATAGCTTAATCTCACTCGCATTATGTATTGTAACACAACGATTATTATATTTAATAAAGATAAATTGTACAATCAAAAAATAACAATTATCATGTTAAAATAAGTAAAAAGACTATGTATGTAGGCTTAATCTCACTCGCATTATGTATTGTGTCACAATTATTATTGAAAATCATATTTTATAAAGAAATTGTATAATTAAAAAAATAAGAATCATCATGTTAAATAATAAAAAAGACCATGTCTCACTCGCATTATGTATTGTTTCACAAATATTATAAAAAATTAAGTAAATTATATTTTATAAAGATATTGTATTTTTATAAATAAAAATCAAGTGATTGTTATTTTCAAAGATATAGGTACTGGTTAAGAGGTGACCTCATAAAATACCCAAGATCTGCATGCACAAAAATGTTATGTTGTCGTGTTGCTGCATTTTTTCCGACGACAAGTTTGACAGTTTGGCAGTTAAGAAGTTCGTGAAAAACCACAAGTTTGAGTAAATTTATCCGGTTCGTATAACTGTTAAAACGGACCGTTACACAGTCGGTGCAGAAAGTTAAATTGGACGAGTGGTATTTTATAGAAGTGAAGCGTATTCAGGACGAGGTGAGTGATGGTAGTTGTAAATTACACGAGTTAATATCTAGTGAAGCATCTAGGAAAGTGTTTGAGGCCAAGAGTATGGGGTGGAAGTGATAAGGTTGTATGTGCCGGTATAATGTGGTGCCCGGAAGCAATGTGGCCTTGGTGAGGCCCGGATAGAAGGTTCTGAGGCCAGCCCTTGGCCCGATATTCAATATTGTTATATTATATATTATACTTGTACTTCTACTAACTGGCCCTGTTTACGATTTAACACCTCATCGATCTTACCCAATTTGCAACTATCCAGATTCACATCATTTCGTGATATATATATATATATATATATATATATATATATATATATATATATATAAATATATATATATATATATATATATATATATAATATATATATATATATATATATATATATAAATATATATATATATATATATATATATATATATATATATATATATATATATATATATATATACATATATATACTATATATATATATATATATATATATATATATATATATATATATATATATATGATGTTGGTGATGGATTATTATTACAATTTCTTTATTATGCATAAGTTTTTACAATGATTGATAGAACAATACATCTTTGGAAATAGACTTAGGTGTACAGAGTGTATTAATCTTTTTACCTATAAGAAACGTCTGCACTAGCAACAATTCAACATATTTTTATACTTTCAACATATTTTTCGGCTTTAAAATTCACATTTCATCGCAGGCGGTAATCAAAATAATAACTATTTAATCGCAAAGGTATCGCAAAAATAGTAGGATTTTTTTTCTTAGCTTACATTTAAGATAAACTTGATTATTTTTGTTTCTGATTCTATATGCTTATTATCATCATCGGAAAGAATATGATTGCCACTAATAGATGACACAAACGGGGAAATTAGTTAATTAGTTGATTATTAAAAAAAATCCACCTAGATTCCATTAAAATAATTTTATAAAATTAAAAATCTATATGGTAAAAAACAGACAAACATTTTTTTTAATATGACAATATTTTAAATACTCAAAAGAACTATGTAAATTATTGTAAATAGCCGCACATTTGTCAGTGACGTAAAATCAATATTTTCAGCTCGCGGCGAAAAATATTTTTCCAGATGTTAATTTAATTTAAATACTCTAATGTTCACGTGTATGAAATGTGTTCATGAATAATTTTAATTTTATAATTGTACACATACTATCATATACATATTTATATAAAAATACCTGCAAATCGAAATAACAATATAAAAACTATATTTAATATGTACATTTTGTATCGCGTTTGCATGATAATAAAGTATGTTAACTATGTACATATATGGACCTTCCTCTTATATTAAAGTCTTTAATGAGTCTTATAAACAAAGATAAAACTTCTCGACGGACTTAAATTTAATCAAGTTATTTTTTATTAGACCCATATGTATGTTGTTGTATATAAGCAAGGGTGTTAAAATTTTATTACCCATTAAAATCGCGGACCATTCTGCTTCTAAGAACATACATGACATATAAAAAAGAAGTTCATTTTAAATAATTATTGGTTTTATCTTGGGTGCATTACTTACCCCGAGAAAGAAAAACTTTAACCTTTGTTCTTTGGCTTTGTCAAAATTGTAGGTTGATCAAACGGGGGATTTCCACTTACCTAAAAAAAAATATATAAAAAAATTAAACCATGTCACAAATGAGGCATATAAAAATATTAAAAAAATATCTGCACACCTGTCTTATCTAATAAATCAAGTGTTTAATTTAAACTAATAATAAAATTAACAATATGTTGGATGAAGCATAAAAGCTGGAATGAATATTTTCAGATCACGCCACATAAATCAACTTGTTAAACACATAAAAGCTTCTGATCATACATATCTACTTATTATACTATCTTAAACGTGTCTTAAATTTTAATTTTAAAACAAGTTTAAAAATAACCAAACTTTAATCATACTATAGACTAGAGGTAGTTTTCCTATTAACCTTGTTAATGAAGTTAAATAGGAAGGGTTGTTGAGTATCAACTACTAGTTTAAGGCTAAGGGGAATAGACAGATTGACTTCGATTGCCTTCTCAAATTAACTCTGAAATTACACCATTTATACAGTAATACAGATTGTGTTATAGTTTTTATTTAATTGATGATTTTCTTTATGAAATGTATTTTTTTATTATTATTAAGAGAAGAGAATAAGAAGAAGAAGTCGTCTGGAATACCAGAGAACCTTCATCTGTGATGGAGCTTTTTTGACAGGGTTTTTAGACACAACAACGTGTTAATTGTCTGTCGGCGATCTTAACTATTACTAGTTACACAGGTCACCGACTTAATAATCAGTATTTACCTTACAATACAGGCAATCAGAGTAAACCTGGAACAAGACGATCCATCTGGATTTTATTAATATTATTCCCGATCTCCCAGTCGTAATAACCGATCAAATCAATTAATAAAAATTCTTGACATGAGTGACACCACAATCATATTTTAATAACCCATTTTAAATAGTTAATGACGATTTATTTACAGCATACCGCATTTGTAAACCTTCTTAATAAAATGCTATACTAAAAATACAAATTCTAGTTAGATCAGAATAACGTGTCTAACCATTTGTTTGTGTAATTGAATATATTATTTAAAGATAATTTGCATATGTTAAGTGAGTATCAACCACATGACAAGCTTCTTGTTTAGATTTTGCCTGTGTCAGCGAGCGATACACCAACTAGATAACATATGCTTGAAGTTACTTTGTGTTTCAAACCATGCTTTATATAATTCATAATGTCTGTTTCAAGGGACATAATAATTAATTACTTAACCCATGAGTACACAGATTAACGCTATAGCTGAGCATTTAATATAATTGTGACGTTTATGGCTTATCATAATTTGTTAACATCATTACTAAATTGACATCTATCAAATCATAAATTCAGTTAATGTAAAGTAATTATTTTTTTAAGATCTTGTGTTACTCATATATGATGGTAATTTTGAAATAATCATTTTCGCTTTAATTCTAGAAAAGTGAGTTATAGTAAAAAAAATTAAAAAGCGTGTAATTTATAAATAAAAAATATGTAAATTAAATTGTTATGTTATGTATGTATATAGGATGTGTTGGGGTTGTTAAGTGGCTTGTTTAGTTTAAAGGGTCGTTGGTGCACTTAACATTTATATCGAGAAACAAGTAAAACCAGAATCTAATAAGAAGCCAATAACGAACGAGTGAAATTTAAGTTAATTTAATAATAAATAACCTGTATTGTGTTTTTTTTTAATATGTGTTTAATGGCCAGTGGTCAAGCGTTATTTTGGTTAGAGGTGACTATATTAATTTTCGCCTATATTTATTTAAACCAATCAAATATTGAATATTATATTAAATGTAGTTTGTCGCGAAAAGTCTGCAAAGTTTGGCACGAGTACACGATCTGTCTATGTTTGTAATAACAACACTACATCTACATTGTTATAATGATATTTTAATACTTCATTGCTTCCAAAATATTTAATATACATTTCAATACAAGAGCGTTCATCGAGTTATTTAATCCTAAGCTATTTTATAAATATTTATCTATAAGGATTCGTTCTGCATGATGATCTAATGGCAAATGCACGTTCAACGGATCATTGCACACTGAACAATGATACATAACGTATTGCATCCGTAGTCTATATTGGTCAACTCTTATATCTTAACATTTATCTATTGAAAATGTATATTTTATCAACGTAATAGCTCAAAGAGTAAGTTGCACATTCGTAAATACGGTAATCTTGCTCGAATTTAAAATTAATCAATCGGCTATTGCGACTGAGTGATTGCGAATAATATTCATTTTAATCTCGTTTTATCATGTCGATGTAGGTTTTCCTGTATTTTATGTTGAATACTGAGGCAAAAATTAAGCTATCTAATATTGAAGACCCCGTTTTAATTTTTTATTTAATATAATTTTACAATAGGTGTTGTGTTACAATAGTTAATTAGTCATTGTGAAGCCTACGGACATTGGGACTTTTTTAAACTTATTTTTAATTTAAAATTACATTATAATATATATAATTGTCTAACTGTGTGTATGTTATATGTCTGTATGTCTGTATGTCTGTACGGATCAATCTTTCAAATATCCTCAGCGTATACAGAGTCGTTATATACAGAAAAATAGTCCTTAATATATCAGGGTACAAGCATTAAAATTCCGTGTGCTCTTAAGTCTTTATGGAACTGAGCCATATATTCAAAATAGAATAGAATATTTGGTAGTGAGACTGCTTTTATATTTGTTGATTATTGAAGATATGCGAAAATAGTCCTTAATTTATATGACATCTGATATAGCAGTTAGTCGAAAATGCATGCAGTCCGTATCGGTTCCTAATGTATGAAACGTAAAAAAAATTTGATTTTAAATCTTTATTTTACCTTTTAAATGGGACATTTTCGAAATAGTAAAATAGTCCTATTTGACCGGCAACTAATGTAGATTCATCCATTATCTATAACACGTTTCATGTCTCTGTCAATAGAAGGTAGTTAATCGTAATCTGTAAAATTTTATATATACAATTCAAATTGTTTGACACATGACAGACAAGTGTTGCCAGGTGTATAAATAATTCAATATAAGTATTTAATAATAATTAATACATATCTAAAATCTCGAAACGGGTATTTTAATGATAATATTATTTAATTAATTTCAAAATAATATTAGATATATTTAATAATGCATAATAAATGAAAATTCTCAAAAAACAGTATTAATCGGAAAAATATTAAATAACTTCAAAATATTTTTAGATATATTTAATTTGATAATGCATAACAATTTCACATTTTCATACTTCATTTTTAAAATCAAAAATTTCTTCTAATCGATAAAAAAAAACACTTTAAAGCAAAAATGAAATCAAAACTCAATGATAAACGTCCTATTAAAAAACCAGGCAAAACATAAAAAAACATTAACAAATTGAAAATTTCAATTAAAATTACCCTAGTAATACAATAATCATACAATAATATGTAGGATAAGATGATAAAAACCCTCTTGTTACATATTATATAGAAGACCCTGTGTAATAGCCTAACAGATTAAATTAACGATAAACGGACAAATCCAAGAATATAATAAAAAAAGTAGCTAAAAAGCCCGCAAGAATAAATTTTTAATTATTAAAATGAACGGAGAGCCAAAATATATTGTACTTTTATTGGTAAAAAAATAAATTAATTAACATTTTTATGCAATTAATTGTGGAACTTTTACTATATATTGAAGATAATGAAAAGGTATATAATAAAATCGACAAAGATTGAAATAATATTTTAAAACAAAATAATGTGAATATTTAACCTATTCAATTTAATTATGACACCGTAAAAGCTGATAATCTTTCTGATTTAAGTAAATTTGAAAAACTTGAATGTCAAGTTACATAAAAACGTATTATATTAATTAAAGAAAAAGAAAAGCTTTGATTTGGTTTTTCAATGAATGGCTTGAACGTAAAAGTTTTACATTCATCCGAAAATACTTTTTGGGGAATTAATTAATAACTCTTTCGAATAGAAATTCTTACGATGTTTTTGATTGAAATAAAAAAAAATATATTGTATCGTAATGAATCATTTTAAAGGCCTTTTGTGATTCGTAAACAATGAAAGCACAATGTGCATAATTCAATATGAAAGTAGGTTAGTTCTTTGTAAGAAGTTCTAAATGTGAAGCCATTTTGTCTCGAGGCTGTTTTACATTGTTGGCAGAGGTCAAGCTCGATAATAATAATTAGGGGTGTTCAGGCTTTATGGATTCGTGCTTTTAGAGGTTAAAATTATCTGCAAATTGCCGATTGTGCGTGTGTTGACGAATTTTCCAGAACAGAGGTTCATGGGTCTATTTTAAGGCTTTAGTTGTTGCAGGCCACACAGTATCGATCCATTTCTACCAGACTGTGACGCAAGCATGACCCTTCCGTGTTTGTGTCTATAATATCACACGTTTCACCACAATAAGTAGCCAATTTAAATAAGTAAAAAAAAATAAAATAAATATTAGCATACGCGATTACAGTAATTAAAGATCGTAATATTCTGATATTTTTTCCACTTCACAACTAACAAGAATCTCACAGCATGTTAGAGGAAATTTTAATAATAAAAAAGTACGGGAATGATTTTCCTGGACTTTGCCAAAGCTTTTGATGTAGTCTGGTTTGATGGTATCATTCACAAACTAATTAACACTAACACTCCACCATATCTCACCAAAATCTTATCTTACTAACAGAAAATTCTCAGTAGATATTAACAATGTTAAATCTGTACAGCATCCAATCCTTGCGGGAGTTCCGCAAGGAAGTATTATCGCTCCTTATCTTTTCAATCTCTTCATCCATGACATCCCTATTCCTCGTAATTGCTTCTTAGCTCTTTACGCGGATGACACCGCTATATTCACATCATCTTACAGATTAGACACAATTCGTAGACGCTTCCAAGCATCTGTAGACCTACTAACACAGTATTACTCTCGCTGGAAATTAAAACTCAACGAGAGTAAAACTGAAGCAATAATATTTACTAACAAAAGAAAGCGATCCCACATCC